>CM068374.1:2035000-2635000 GCA_034769895.1 Magicicada septendecula
ACGAATGATTTCTTCTATAGCAGATTTTTCTAAGCTATTCTCTTGAATTATTTCTCTTAGATACTTAAATTTTTGAACACTGTCAATTCGACCAGTATCTGTTACCAGGAATATCTGTTAATGTTCGAAAATTTTTAATGTTCGTGAGAAATTTGGTTTTTCTGCAGAAATTCTTGAGCCTGTTCTACTGACTATGTCCTCTAAAAAATTAACTTGTGTTAATTGCAGATGTAAGATGTTCAGAAAGTATAGCAAAGTCATCTGCGAATGCCAAACAAATTATTTCAAGACGTTTGTTCCTTCTTTCCAACATGATTGTTGATATTTTGCATTCCTTTAATTTTTAAATTTTTCACTCCAAATTATCACTACTTTCTCCAGGACACAGTTAAAAAGAATTGGGGATAAACCATCAACCTGTCTTAGACCTGTATTTATTTTGAACGGTTGTTTTATATTTATTTATTTATTTATTAGCAATCAGAAAACACATTCTTCAGGCTAATCTGCTGATTATAGTGGACACACTTAAGAAACGTACTACTAACTGGCGTGAAGGTGTGTCCCATCCAGCGATGTCACCCCGTGGTCATTAAAGGTCGGCTGGCATGGGCAGGCTGTAGAAGTGGGATGAAGATCAGCGGGTTACAATCGTCCTAAAGTCTTGTATGTGGTGTCTGGCGAATGACATCACGGGCCTATGGAACTCTGTGTGCAAGTTGTGGTAGGACCGTATAAGTATAGTTTTCGTTTTATCAATAATTGTTATTGTATTATCGACTTTTCTTTAAATGTTGTGTACTTGACAGAAGCCAAACACTTTGTTTCTACTTTATTTCTTTGTTTTCCGTAAAAGTTACTGTTCAGATAAACATTTATTGCAGGCGTCAATACTTCGTTAAGTATTTGCACTCTTGTCGCTTAATAAATTGTTTCCTCTTACTACTTTATTAGTATAGAAAGGAGTCTATTATTATTATTATTATTATTATTAGTATTATTGTTATTGTTCTTATCCTCGTAGTAGTAGTAGTAGTAGTGGTAGTAGTAGTAGTAGTAGTAGTAGTAGTAGTAGTAGTAGTAGTAGTAGCCGTTGTTGTTGTTGTTATGCTTACTAAATTTATTTAATAGTGTACTAATATTTTTAATCATCATCAGCCGTCCCTCTAGACCCTTGGTGGGTCTTGGGCTGCTCCAAGAGTCGACTTCATTCTTCTCTACTGCGTGTCCTGGCTTTCCAGTTTCTTATGTTCAGCTTTCTACGAAAACGATCAAAAATGGAAACCACGATGCGAGGACCGCCAAAGTGTGTAACACACTTCCTTCTTTTCGCGCTCCCTCTCTCTGTCTCTCTCTCTCTCTCTCTTTGTCCCGCGCGCGATCGCACGCCCTACACACACACATTCACAGGCTTTATAGGAAACCAATATTATATGTTTATTTTGTAAAGTATCCAAATTGGCTGTGTATTGAACGCAGCTTTACAATGCGTTAGCGACAGTTTACAAACGGTCAATACGCTTCGTATTTAACCTACTTTCCCACGTATTTCTACAGGTGGAACCTTGCCTTATTAAATTACTCTGTTATCGATTGCGCGTTTTAGTTCTGAAAATAGTTATATTTCTTTATGCAAAACTTAACAAATCGTTTTAAAAAAATAAAGAATAATTGAAGACCAGAGGAATGGCCAGTTACAACTTTAATGACGACTTTAATTAAACAAATGAACAATATAAACTGTTAATTAAGAAAACTTAAATTTAACGTTGTCCTAAACACGCTAACGTATCAAAGAATAAGATATTACCTAATTATCACTGTAGCAATAAATAATGTAAGTCACCAATTACAGAAGAAGAAGAAGAAGGAGGAGGAGGAGTACACTTACGGAATAAATTTCATGTTTTTGTTATTACTCCGCCAGATTGTTACATTACAATGTAACAAGTTTTTTTAAGACTTATTTATTTTTAATAACAAATCTTCTCAAGCGAATTGTTATTATTGTTATTTGTTTATAATAAAATGTAAGATTGCATACTCTAAAATAGCAGTCGACAAAAACGAAGCATTGGTTTATTAGTAATAACATCAGTTGGATAACAAGCAAGAGGTTACTAAGGACATTCGTTTAAAGTGTTGCTTTGTACAAGTGTGAAACTGGATAATAGGAAAGAAGAGGAAGGAAATTAATGTCATTTGAACAAAGGTGCTATAGAAAAATGATAGGATTCAATAGAGAGATAGAGTAAAAAACGGAAGAACATTTTCGGAGAGGAGGAAAATATGATGGAGGAAAATATGATGCCTGGTGGAAGGGTATAAAATTATACAATTTACGAGGGACAGAGTGATAACACGTATCGTAAGCTATTAGGGTTTACTAAAAAAAAAGAAGAGTAGTTTCCTCTTGGTGGAAAAGTTAAAATTAGAGGAAACAGAAGAACACATTTACAGTACATTCAGAAAATCATGGAATATGTTGGTTCAGGGGCTATGTTGATAGAAACGGAAGGCATCAACCGTTTTGATGGCTTTTGCAAACATCAGTCTACAAATTGAGTAACAAAAAATGACGAGAAGAAGAGAAGAAGAAGAGACTAGTGTTAATACCATTGGAAAGCTGCCACCGTGACACTTAAAATATAAAAACGTAGCGATGAAGGCAGTGTTACAATTCAGCTGTACATCAGCCCATTATCCCAGCTCCAATTAGCCTATCCCACCGCAGGTACTCTGAAATATATTAGTAGACCGAGGCCTAAAACGTGCTTAAATTGTGTAACCATCTTTGCCTTTATAGTGCTGCGTATGCTTAACTATATCTCAAACGCTGATAGATGTTAAATAAAATATATAAGCGTAAGCATATTATTACGCCAATGAGATAAGCGCTACTACAGTCAGTTGAGCTATACTAGGAGCTGAATCAAAAATACGCTGGAATTGAAGTGAATGTAAATATCAGCAAAACTAAATACATGCTGATTTCTGCATCAGCAAGGAGAAAAATCTGTATAATTGATGCATAGAGGGTATTCCATTTGATGCAGTTAATAAGCTCAGATACCGGGGTAACATGATACACAATGAATGGTACCCATAAACATAAGAATTCATGACAGAATACAAATAGGAAAATGGTCATTATTTCATTAGGAAATTATCCAAACTGTATTGAGAAGCAAACGTATCAGTAGTAACACAAAAATAAAAATATATAATACACTAAGACACTTATAAGTCCGGAGACATGGCCATTAACGAGAAAGGAACAACAAGCGTATAAGGGTTTAAAAGAAAAATTGTATGACGTGTTTATGGCTCGGTTAAAGAAGATGATGAATGGGGAATAAGGAACAACCAGGGGACAGATGAGCTATTGACGTATAAGGACATTGTAAGATTGGTAAAAGTTTAAAGAATGCAATGGCTAGGTCAACTAGAGCGAATGGATGATCAGCGTATGCCAAAGAAAATCCAATATCCTGTGGGCGCAAGACCATAAAAGCAGAAAGGGAGCCTACCTTAGGATAAGATGACTGGATAATGTGCTAGAAGGTCTCAGAAGAATGGATATGAAGGGCTATATTGAGTTGGCAATGATTGATAGGAGACTTTGGAGAAGAATTCTGTTAGAAGCCAGGGCTCATGTTGGGCTGTACTGCTAAAGAAGAAGAATGAGGTAGGCTTCCTGCCTGCGTGGCGAGTGGATGTAAGGTTGGAAACGATGTACTGTCAAAGTTTTCTAGACGGCTCTCGACACAACATGCAGTAAGAGGTAGATTCATCTCTCAACCGCAGCGCCTTCACACAGCTTTTCGGAAGCGATGTGCTAGTCAGTTGAATCTGCTATTTAGTGTACGTTATCGGAAATATTATTGTCACTTGCGGTTTAGAATAATGCGCTTATTGTTAATTATTTAGGCCGACACTGTCATAACAATAATAATAACATAACAATATAACAATAAGCATAAATGTTTACAGGATACATGGCTTGGAATGAACTCGTCCATTGACTAGTTCTCTGTACAAGTACTTAAAAGTAGCATATTATGTACAATATATTTAGTGTTTCAAAGTCTATGTAGATCCAGCGAAAATGTTAATTTTAACCTCCTAGTCTGCATTTTGTTGTCTAGTAGAATTAATATGGCTTAGAGGTTTTTCAAGCCGTTTTACATATCTTTCGCTGGACATCGCAATGATTTCACTGACTGAGGACAGGTCCAGGACGCTATGGATGTCTTTGTTGCTGACAAACCACGGTGATTTGGTCATGGCACGCAGTACCTTGATCTGAAACCTGTCAATTATAGCGATGTTGTATATAAATGCAGTACGCCAAAGCTGTAAGCCGTATGTCCACACAGGATTGAACACAGTATTGTATCCCAACAGCTTGTTTCGCATTGAAGTAATGATTTTTGTGCCTAGAAACCAATAATGCTTGCGGAACTCGGTGTCCGATTGTTTTCTCTTCGTCAAAATGTGGTTACGCCATGTTTGTCTAGATGGATGCCCAAGTATTTTACAGAGTCGGCTACCGGGATAGCTTTGTTATTTAAACTCACAGTCGATGTTGTCCCGTAGCGTTTTCATAAGGTGGCGTCAGCTGACTTAGTTCCATTTAATTTTATTCTCCACTTCTTTGCATATTTTTAATCTCATTTAGCAAATTCTGTAGTAAAATGGTTGATTCCAACTAACTGTTGTCAACAGCAAGGATCGCAGTATCATCAGCGTACGTAGCAGTGATCACATCATTGCTAGTTGGCAGATTTGCTGTGTAAATGAGATACAGATTGGGACCTAAAACACACACCTTGGAGGACTCCTGCTCTTATTGGGAACAAACTGGTAGTTACATTTTCGTGACGTATACTCGAAAATGTCTTTCTTCTAAATATGACTGTAAGATGGTGAACACGCATTAGGTTACCGTTCAGCCTGCACCACAGTACTGTGGGCCTGACGTTCGACAACCCGCGTTAGGTTGACTCGGATATCCACTTAAGATAGCAGCCAGTGATGCTGCTGAAACGTTTGGTTTGGATGTAGACCTAGGACCACGGCCAAACAGCCCTATAGATATTTCAAGTTAGAAAAGGATGGTTTGCAGATGCTACAGATACCAGTAATGACAAAAAAAAACGAAGAGCAATTGTAAAGTTTTCGATACAATCTGAATAAGTCGTTTCAATACAGTTAACTTGATGAAAAATATTTGTTTCCAAATATTTCCTTCTTGCCTGAAATTGTTGGCGCCTTTACTATCCTGACGTCTGTGTGCCCCGCAGACTTTGCACACTGTGTCGGCGCACCACTGGTATTTGATAACCTCTTCGCCAGTAATTTTTCCATGATTTTAGACATTATATGACGTCATCTCATTTGGTGGTTCCCAAGGCTTGAGTATGGGTATGATTTCAGCAACGTTCCGCTTAGCGGGAAAGAATTTCACTCGCAATACAGACTTAAAAAGTTATAAAAATTGTTTGCTTACAAGAGTTACTTGGTGTTTTGTTTATTTAAACTGTAAAAAAGTTGTAAGTAGTGATTTCTCTGGTGTCAGTCATTTCTTTCCACTGTTTAAACACGACGATTCGTGCGACCGTCGTGATAATGCAGATAAACGTGCTGTGTGTGTGTGTCGCACGATCAAATAATATGTACAGTACATGTAGGACGGTACATAGAATTCACAACAACAACAACAACAACAAACGAAACAGAGTCGATAACTTATCAAGACGATAAAGCTAAGAGGAAAGTATTTCCTTTTTGCGTGTTGCCACATGGGCACGCTGGTTGTTGTAACATAACTTAGTCAGCGCACCAAACACGGGATTGCGGTTAACCTTAAAACGTCAAAACTTCTTATTTACAACGTGAATTAATTGCGTGCCGAGAACCAAACTTGTTTACCTTTTTAATACTTTCTGCAGTTTGAGCTCTGCGGCAGTGGAGTTGTTATGATTTCTGCGTGCAGGTCGTAAAGTTACTAACTCATGCGTGCAGCCAAACAAAGTTCACGGCATTAAGTGAACGAAGTTTATTTTATCACAATCAAATACATTAATCTACTAGATAAATGTACTGACCTACTGATATGTCTCTGCATTCAGTGGACTAGAAATATCCCTCATACATCTAGTAAAGGCTATGCCTACTTCCTGAACTGCAGACATCGCTCACTATATTGAACAAAGTACATTTATTATTACATAAATTTTAATATTACATAATTTTTAAAATATGAGAAATATTACAAAAATTCCGATTACTCTTATATTTTTTAAGAAAATAATGCGTTCAGAGCACATAATCAAAAAATAAACACTAAATATTAAAAACATTATGATTTGGGTTACAATTTCTTTTAGCCTGATACCTTGCTGCATTTTTGCATTTTTTCAAAATTGTTATCTCTTTTTTGAGCCCCGAGGTTTCAGCAAAATTTGTAAATATTGATAACAACTCCGCAAACTCTTTTGGCATTCGCAGATGACTTTGCTATACTTTCTGAACATCTGGAATCTGCAGTTAATTGTTTAGAGGATATAGTAAATAAAACAAGCTTAAGAATTTCTAAAAAAAATTTCTCACAAACAGTAAAAATGAGCCAAAACTCCTGCTAACCGATATTGGTCGAATAGATAGGTTTACAGAATTTAAGTATCCAGGGGAAATAATTCAAAAGAATGGTGTAGAAAAATCTACTGTGATTCATAAAATAGAAAGAGCATATAGTATAACTAAAGATATTTACAATAAAAAATGCATATATAAAATGCGAAAATAAGGCATTACATTACAGTAGGGAGGCCAGTATGCTTATATGCAAGTGAGTGTCTAGCATTGAATTATAACTTATACAGACTAGATATATTGGAAAGACCAATTATTAGGAAAAAACTTCAGAAGTTTGGAAATTAAAAAGTAATAATGATATATATCTAAGTATAGAAAAATATAACAGAAAGAGTGAGAAAAATAAGACTAGTATTTTTTAAACATTTATATAGAATGGACGAAAATAGGTTAACAAAACAGATGTTCAAATATCTGTGGGGAAAGAAGTCAACAACAAGTTGGATTAAAAAAGTCAAAAAGGATTTATAAAGGAATAATATTAACGCAGAAGAATCAATTGAAAGGGAAGTTTTTCGGGCAAAAGTGTTAAAAATGGAAGGAGTCCAGGGTAGGAGAGAGAAAAACGCAGGTTCAAAGTAAACTGAAGACAGGAAGAAGAGACATAGTGAGAAGATGAAATAATATTAGAGAAAAAGAAAAGAACAAGAAATAAAGAAATGAAATTGGTTTGTGGTTCTCAGGTGGCCAATACAGATAGAAAAACTTAACATAGGGTTAACACATGGTAGTTAAAATTTTCTTTAATTTGATACTCCATAAGAATTTTTTGCTATTTTGTCAAACTGTTTACTTACTTTTCAATTCCTGAAGGCAAACAATTTTGAAATTTTTAGAAGTGAATACTACATTCAGTTTGTGGTTAACATTACCTTATATTCCACATAATTTGTTCGATTTTTCACAATTTTAATGTTTTTACCTTTTTACTTCCTGCTCTTCTATTTTTGGTGGGATCAATTTAATAAAAACAATTTGGTGGTTTCTGAAAAGTAAAGTAATGGACACCCGTCCTAACCTTTACTTATGTTTCGTTTACAATTGATCGTGAGGCATACCCTAAACAGACAAACAAAGAGATAGTCATGCAGGTAAATTCCGAATGGTCGAATTAAAACTAAGAACTCGCATTGCTCATTCAAATATTAGTTTAGTTAATAATAAATTACTAAATAATAATTAAGTGCATTGTCTGTTAACTGCATCTATAACTATATTTGCACTATAGCCTATTAAGTCCAAATTTTGTGAAATAATGTAAAAAATTCACTTACACGCTTACATTTTTCCTATAAAGGTTGAGTAGGTAGTTTGGTTGAGACTATTCTGAAAGGCTTTAGCCATCCCTTAAAATTGTGCTATCAGACACTTGAAAACTCTCACTGTCTCAACCTAACTTCTCCTAATCGGATGGACACCAATTAATACTGTAGTATCTCATAAGCATTACTTCAGTCGTTTTCCTACTAATTTTTATATCAAACGAATACAATCTCTTCCAATTTTAAAATAGGTTAGATACCTGATATTCCTTCATGCAACTTACTTTGGTCGCTATGCACGACGCGTTTCAGGATCAAGGTCCCATCTTCAGGTGCTCACTCGGGTCGATCTCGTCAGTTCATAAAAACACACACATAAAACATAAAAAACACTGACTTCAAACACTCATACTGCGCGAGAGGGGACGATTCGAACACTTATCGTCCCCTCTCGCGCAGATGAGTGTTTGAATTCAGTGTTTTTTATGTTTTATGTGTGTGTTTTTATGAACTGACGAGATCGACCCGAGTGAGCACCTGAAGATGGGACCTTGATCCTGAAACGCGTCGTGCATAGCGACCAAAGTAAGTTGCATGAAGGAATATCAGGTATCTAACCTATTTTAAAATTAACCATTGCAACTTGGTGACCATACACACAATGAATCTCTTCCAATTATGAGCAGGTTGTACAAACTTTTGATATCTTTATAAAAGTACTTGAAACTTTAGTTGTGTATGAAATGACATTTTACTGTGCGTGTAGTGCCCCGACATAAGAGAATTAATTATACACTACTTAAAACAATTTACATAATTTTACTTTGTGTGGTTTTCTGTTCCAGTTTCATAGTTAAAAAATACGATCTGTGTCGCCCCTTTGCTTATTACTCGGTCTTTGTAAATATTACAGCAGTGACAAAAACCAATGAGATGCAATGCAGTAACGTAAAAAGGAAAAATAATTCCAAAACCGTGTTTTAATATACTTTTACGAGCCTTTTATGGTAGAGTTAAGCTAATTTTTGCAGAAGCAAAGGGTATATTGAACACAATGAATGCTATCAACTTTAGCACTGGAATCTTATCACTTATCTTATCGTTATCAACACAATCTTATGACTGGAATACGAATATATTCCTGTGAATCCACCTTCACGGCTGGTTCGCGGATTCAGTAGTATATATTCGGGTTTCAATGGTATATTTGTTTGTCGTGGTTTAGGAACTGATAACGGTGGAGACACTGAAAGACGTTGTCCGGAGCATGATAAGTAACAGTTCAGCAAATAAGCACGACGAAAAGTTGAAATTACAGAGACTGCTAATTCAAATGACAAGATGCCAATAAATATCAAAAAGCACGACTACAGTCGTCCGAAGGTAATCATTGACATTTTTTACAGAATGGCTATAATTAAAGTCGAGCGTTAAACAAGACTTTAAAAAGACCTGCCGCATAGCTACTACTGAAAGTGCCACCTGATAGCCAAAACAACTATGCTGAATTGGTAAAAGCTCTAGGTGATAAACATTTACGAGATGTGTAACTTTCTGTATTTTACTGCCCATAAATCACGGCTATAGGAAAGTTTATACTTTCTTTATAGACTTTCATAACTTTGTAGAACTTTGTCATAATTTTGTATCTCAACATACCTTATTTCTGAAAATACGGTTGATTGTGCACAGATAGTCTAAAACTTACCCAGCTTAACATCAATATCACAATTTCTGTCGTTGCCAATATCATTCCCCAGATAATTCAAGTGGTTGTTTACCTGTTATAGAATTTTATCATTAATCATTAGTTTCGTTCTTATTGGCTCCTTGCCTTTAAATGCCACACCTTTGTTTTTATAGTAAAGATTTTCCACTATAGGAATAAATTGGAACAACATTTACAAAGAATAAGCACTGAAAAATGTCAAAGATTTTGTATAGATTTCGACAGCAGGAACGGAGATCCCTCTAACAGGTAATCAGCATAATGTTTAGTTAGAACAAAGAAGAAGATATTGAGATTTTATTGCATAAAATAAAAAGACAGTGAACGGCATTCTGCAATACACATCTGTAGTCATATTCCATAAGCAGCGCCGTTACTTTAGAACGGACAGAATTGAGTAAGTCGTGATGCATAGTTACAATGTTAGATTAATTACACGTTTCCAGAATAACTATTTAAGTGACCAAATTAGAGAATATACAAATACATGGGAACAACATTTACAAAGAATGAGAGCTGAGAGGATACCAAAGATTATGTAGATATTTGCCGCAGGGACGGAGATCCCAAGAAAAACCAGAAAACGGGTGGAATGATAATTTCGCAACAGGCTATTAGTCTAATGATTGGTTGGCATAAGAAGACGAAGATAATAGAAGTACAAGATGATCGGTGTTAATAACAGAAGTCTCAAATGGTATGATAATGTTTTAAAACTCCGCAAAAGAATGTTGTAGGATAACGCTGAATTAAAGTTTGGTAAAGCTGAGAATAGATACTTTAAAGTGATAATATGTTGAGTAAATCATTTGCGTTTAAGGGAGTTAGGCAAGGGATGGGTTAACGGCCACTCTCTTTATTATCGCTCTAGATTTGCCATTAAAGACACAGATCAGCGAGGAACAATACTAAATAAGACAAGCCAAATATGTGCTTACGCTGATGATGTTGTGGTAATAGCCGGAGCAAGTCAACGGCTAGTTAAGGTATTCAAGGAACTGAATCATAAATTCGCTGGAATGTGACTGAATGTAAAAATTTGCAATACTAAATACACACTGATTTCTCCATCGGAAAGGAGAATAAATCTGTAAAATTTCTACACAGAAGTTAATTCATTCGATGCAGTTAATAAATTCATATACCTGGGTAACGTGATAGATAATGAAGGGTCTATAAACACGACAATACATGACAGAATGTAAATAAGAAGTAGGGCATATTATGCTAACAGTAGACTATTGAGAATCAAATTCATTAGTTGTAACACAAAAATAAAAACATAAGACGCTTATCAGATCGCTTGTTCCTTATGAAACCGAGACATGGACACTGACAGAAAAAGGAATAAGTAACACTAAGAAAGTATGAAAGAAAGATCGTAAGACGTGTTTATGGTCTGTTTAAAGGAGATGATGAATGGAGAATAATAAGTAACCAGGGGATAGATGAGCTATTGACGCATGAGGACATTGTAAGATTCATAAAGACTCACCGAATATAATGGCTAGGTCATCTACAGCGGATGGATGATCAGCGTATGCCAAACAAAACCTTCAGGGCGCAGGTCTATAAAAGCAGAAAGAGGGGCCGAGCTATGATAAGTTGGTTGGTTGGTTGATGTGCTAGAAGATCTCAGAAGAAT
Organism: Magicicada septendecula; assembly: GCA_034769895.1. NCBI lineage: Eukaryota > Metazoa > Arthropoda > Insecta > Hemiptera > Cicadidae > Magicicada > Magicicada septendecula. The sequence goes on from CM068374.1 coordinate 2,046,297, forward strand.
GGGTGTGAATGGTTACACTGAGACAGCAATGGACAGGGGACTTTGGAGAATACTGGTGTTGGAAGCCAGGGCTCACCTTATGCTGCAGTGCTAAGGTTGAGGTTGAGGTGAAAAATTATAAAATAAGAATTTACTTAAATACTTTCAAATCATCGTGAAAACCTTTTAAAGTAATAGCTGACGGAATGTTGAGATTTTAAATTTTTGCGTTTCATAGCTGGGTCCAAAAATTGTATATGAAAAGAAAGAATCAGATAAGAGAGAAACTGAAAGTTGAAGAAGTAAACAGAATCATCAATAAGTATAGAGAAATCTGGAATCAACAAATTGGCAGAATGGGCAGTGACAGATTCCTCAAGGTAGCCCTAGTGTATCAGCCGAAAGACAAAAGAAGCCTGGGAAGACCCAAGAAGATGCGGTCCGACCCGTTTGGAACCGGAACAGACTAAACATTCTAACCCGTGAAGAAGAAGAAGATGCTGGGTTTTTTACAGTGTATAGTCAAGACGACTGATATTGTAGTCCTACTACTAGCTCGAGCGCGCCAATGACCGGAAGTGATCAATTCTTGTAGCAAATTAAATTGTCAACAAACCATCGACAATTATTCTGAAACGTTGAAAGTTAACTCTTTTGACGTTTCAAAATATAATTAATTAGTTTTTATTAGGCATAACGGTTTAAAGCAGCCAACATATGGCTGGAGTAAATCAGTTGAACCGAGTGGTAAGTAGTTGGCGTACAAACGTATGTAGATTTCAGCGCCACAAAAAGAACCAATTAGACTTCTCCCTCTTCTACACTTCAGGGATTAGGCGATGTGCCTGTTCCGACTTCAAATTATTATATCTATTTCTTTCTTGGTGTTCCTACATCCCTGCTTCCAGATACCGTGTACTTGTTTACAATTAGTGGTATTCTATCAATGCGACATATGTGCTGTCTCCATTTTTCCCTGAATTCTTTAATGTTCTTATTTAGATTATATATATATAATTCTATATATTTATATATTATATATAATATATATAATTATTCCCATATATCTTCTTTTCTTATATGATACCTTCTTGTGTATCCTTTAACCCTTCTTAGAAATCTCAGCTCGGCTGAGTCTATGTTGCTTTTATCTCTTTTTTTTTGTAATCCAGGATTCATTGCAATGTAATTGCACTAGAACAGCCATCGTTTTGTAAACTTTTAATTTTGTCTCACGTCTCGTTTTATTTTTTGGTGTTCTATTTATAGTTTCATATATGTGTGTTGAAATCTATTGACTTTATTTTGTTTATCTTTGTCAACGTCAAAACGTATTTCACAACCTAATATAGTTAAACTTTGAGGTCAGTTCCATTACATTGTTCTCAATAATAATCTTCGAGCGTACTGGAAATTTTCCGTAGTAAGCCATAACTTTTGTTTTGTTGGTAGACATGTAGTATTGTCTTCCAGTTTATATAGTACGTACACAGAGCGTTGTTAAGTCTGGCTCATTATTTTGTAGTATAACCTCATCATCTGTATATAGCAAAACATACCAATTAGTAGTTTGGTAAAATTACGACTCATTAAATCGTGTCCCAGGACGATCAAACGGTGGAATTGTTTTAGTGACGACGTGGAAAGTTTAGCCTCGTACCGCAAGAGGGGAAACCGTCTCGTCGGCTCTCAGCCACCTCCCCCTCATCACATTCCGTTATGAATGGTGCAGCATAACCTGAATCGTGCTCCAGTTTTGTTTTCTACGTCGTCTTGTTCGGGATTTAAATCGTCTGTGACTCTCCCACGCACTCCTCCCCTCACCTTTACAAACCCTCCTCTGCTGCCCCACCCCGTTATTTCATTCTTCTACTAAAGTACTTATCCATCCTAAACTCGTTCTTTCCGTCAACACATTTACAAATCCTCTTTTGAATCGCAAAACTTTATCTCTCTAGTTACTTAGTTCAGTTTTTATTTCTGTGTTGCGCTCTCGCTTGTGTATAGCGTGCACGCGAACATACACGCACACAAGTACACACGAACCTAGTATTGCATCCGTGACGTATGTGTAGTTAACTTAAAGGTTTACAGGTATATACAAGTTTACCATTTGCACTCTTTGAAGTATTTTATTTTTTACAGTTTTGTTTTATTTTCTTTTATTTTTCTCTAACTAATAGGTTGAAATATACAGGACATATATAGGGGAGTTATATACAGTAAACCCCCGTCATAACGAACACCGATAAAACGGACCCCGCTTATAACAAACAGCTCTAAGAAACACGGAATACTCAAAAATTAAAAACAAACAGAGGCTCAAAAATTACGACTAGCAAAGCTGGTTAATGTGAACTAAGTAAAAGACTACTTGAACTGTGTCAGCACCTTGAGTATGTACTTGAGTACTTGAGTATGTTCAGCACTCAAAAAATGAAAACATAACGTGCTATGTGGTCACTTGCGACACCTTCCTAAGTTATTCATTAATGAAATTAACTCTAATCAATCTGAAACAAAAGCCAGTAATTTCTTAAGCCAGTAAATACTAAAAAGGATTCTGGTACATACTCAGCTTGTTTCTCAAAAGGTTTTGATGAAAAAATTTGCTATAATTATGAGTATTTCTCTAAAATATAATCTACCCTTTACAATACGTTTTTATTACAATTAAGTTTATGTATACAGTATTCCGTATAAGATATAATTGTTTTTTATTGCTTTACTGTTGTACCGTTGTTGTATTTTATATAAATGCACTAAAAATAAATAGTTCCTACTTTTATCCGCGTAGTTTAAATGAGTCATAACCGTAGTATAAGGCTTACTTGCTATGGACAGTTACAACAGACTTTCATTATAACGGACACCTCAGAGTCCCTGTTAGTCCGTTATAACGGGGGATTACTGTAATTGTATGAGAGTATGTATATTTTGTCGTTTATGTAGGTTAGGCTTTATATAGGTATGTAAGGCATATATGGACCCTATATATAAGTCAGTGTAACCATATGGACATATACGGTATATATGGATACTAATAACATCTAATAAAAATAATACTAGATATATAAACCCAAATATTAATATAAACATTTTTGAAGGTGATTCCCAGCAAGTACCACTGCAATCCCATAAATACAGCTTAGAGAATTGATAACTGACGGAAATCAAAGTTCCAAGGAAATACAGCTAGTTAATAGGGGTACAACATTTAATTAAACAAAGTAATACAAAAAAAACTATTAGCAGGAGAACAGAACAGGAGGTAGCAGATGAACAGGAGAGGAGCAGGCCTATAATATATTCAGATATTCAAGTAATCGTTATTTCGAATAGTAAAAATAGGTCGTATCTCGCCGAAACTGGTTTGTAAAATAAGCGAAACGAAGCTACGGTGTTTAAATCAAACCCTTATGTTTTCGTTTAACTGCTGGTGCTGTTGTAATACTGCGTGGGGTTTACAATCAGCTGAGAACACAATGCCTCCTTTATCGGCCGAGTTGACCTACAGCAACGGAGCCAGCCGACGGCGGTCGAGTCAGGTATTCAAGTCTCCCCGGGGATCGCAATCAAAAGCCTAAGGACGCGACTGGCAATATCGAAAACTTCCATCGCGATTGTCACAATAATAAATGGGCACAAAGTCTGCTCCCACGAGACTACAACTCACTGCAGTTTTAAACGTTTCTGTCTGCGTGTTTGTGCTAAAACAAGGTAAAATTCTCTACATCAGTTTATTATTTATAAATATTTTTTATGAACAGTCAATTGTCAGTCCGAAAACTAGTTTAGAAAGATGAAACGTTATGTGCAAGTTTAGGTGAGATTAATGGAATAGATATACTTTAACTCGTACACGATATTTTGTACAAAGTAAAAACATAATTCCACTGGCAGTGTGGTAATTTATTTTAAACCATTAAACAGAATCGTAAGTGTAAACAGACTGACGAAACACCGGGATGTTGGAGCGTGGTCCATTCCGGTTGTTGCTAACACATGTCTCCTCTTGAGGCCATCTTCAATGTACAATAACGATGGACACGGTATTCGTCAATTAACCACAGTACTTTAGCACAAGCAGGAAGATGTTCTTCATACAATGAGGATGTCGTCCAGAGGAGAGACCAAAACGACTGTTACTAACAAAACGAGTGGACCACGGCCCAACAGCCCAGTGTTCACGCCCCGCCGTTAAAGTCTTAGGTAAAATACTAATTATTCTGTGAAACTAAGTATTCTGTAGATACTGTGCCGTGGTTATATTAAAAGGTAAACACCACGGCCAGTTTAATTGTATTTCCGTACGTTTGGTGCATTATCGCTGCATGTTACAATGCCCGCTTTCGATACAGTATATAGAATTAGTCGGCCGCCGCGACCTTGATTGGTGACGTCATTTGGTTGGCAGTGGCGTTTGTGCTTTGACAACGAGATTTATACAGCAGCGTTTTAAGTTTTATAAGTTCACGCAGCGTCTACTCTCGCCTCTCTTTCTCCTTCAACTTTGTGCTGTCTGCATCGTGACGGTGTACCGTGATTGTCTACTATGAGCCTATAACTCGATAAAGAGCTTCAGGTGAGCCAGTATTTAGGGTTTACTTTTTAATATTAATCTAATTGGGGCTTGTGTGTGTAAAATGTAACGATAGTGTGTGTGTGTGTGTGTGTGTGTGTGTGTGTGTGTGTGTGTGTGGCTCAAGCTGTCCATGTTCGTTCCGGTAAAGATACAAGCACGTGGTAAAGTTATTTTGAAGTAAATTTAAAGAAATAATGTTAGAGACAATGTAAACTTAAAACAAAAGAATTAAATGAGTTATGAAATTATAATTGCGGTTCCACTGAAGTCTGGTTATTAATTGAAATAGTTTGTAAATGTTATAGCAGAGACCACGTGCTCGTCAGTCATTCATAATATGAAGTTAAACATACAAGGTAACCCATACAAATTTTTAAGTTTAAAGTGTAATGATTTCTGTGTGACAAAGTGAAATTTAAAATTCAATTTAATAGCTTGAAATATGATTTTGACTAGGGTTAATGGCAAGCATTTGTTGTATTGAAACTATAGCGGTGTGTGTGATCTGAGTGAATTGACGAAGGAATGTAGGGGTGGTATGTTCACTTCTCTGAATCAAATTTACAAATAAAAATGTTCACAGGTTTCCCCGCTTTAGTCGGGAGGAAAGGGGTCGACGAGATGGGTACTCAACATCTTCTCCCATCCGCAGAGCGGTGAGTAAGGAGTCCCAACGCCGTCACGCCATGCGACATCATTCTTCGCACCCAACTTGAAATTCAGGAATCTCTTTAATGTAATCTGAAAGATCAGGTGGGAACTTTCCTTTTTATTATATATACATCACACACGAAATTCCGCTGGTTACCGGGTAACACACACAGAGAAACTCATTTCTAGAAATTAGACTCATGCTTCAGAGTTAACATTACCTGAACATGTTTTGTGAAGACATGCTAAAGTGTGTATAGTGTATAGTGATGACTGTGTTATGAATATGTTATAAGTATTCGTGTATTAATCTTGCATGATGTCAAGGGTTACCATTGTATAATGTAAATATTTAATTCTAATTTCTGCAAAGGAAAACTAATTTCAAAATTCATTTATTAACAAAAATCCAGACCTTAAATAATGTAATATCCGGACAGTACTTGCATTTACCTGTCATGTGACTTGTGATCCTGCACGTTCTACTTTTCGGTCCATTCTATTCTAAAGTAATACTCCTGTTGATTTAGTTATTTATTATTTGGTTGTGTTTGACTATTCAATATAAAAAAACAACAACAAATTTTTAATATTTCATTAACAAACTTCAACCTCTGTTTAATGTGATCACTAGTTTCGATTTTAATGTTATTTCCCCCTCGTGTTATTAATCCAAGTGCTGGGGACGGGTAGATGAAGGTATTTGAACACTCAAGTAATTATTTTTTTAAATTTTAATTATTATCTACGGATAATGGATTGTCATCTTTAAGTACTTATAATTATCTCATGTTGATTAATTGTTCAAGCATTATGAATGCAAATGAAAAAATCTTTTGAAAGTAAAATACTCTGTATTTAGTAGTTTGGTATGTCATTATTTAATAGTTAGAGATATTTTGGGAATATTATTGTTGCAATCCAACCATCATGGTGCTTTAAAGAAATAGTTAAATTGATGTTAAGCATTAAGAAAGACTCAAACAAAAGAATGTAATTGTAAAAGAAATTGTTTCGAAATCAAGAAGCATAAATAAAATCTTGTTGCTGTTAATCAAGTGTTTTCTTGCATGACCTGTGACGATGGGCTCAGCACATTTTATTTCCGTCTAGACCACGCGTCTAGTCTTAAATATTAAATTTTTTTTTTTTTTGGAGATTAGAAAAAGGGGTATAAATTAAAAATTTTGGGGCGGCGCTTCAATACTAATTATTACATCTGTAATAATACTATATTAATCTGTACTATGTATTCTGCAGATACTTAAAATTCATCGTCTATACAATTTAATAACAGCATTTCTAATGATATGGGTTAAAACAAATTTTTATTGGTAAAATTTAAAACGACACCAAAATATCAAGTTTGTTGATTATGGGATACAGCGATAATACAAATAACGGTCTATTACTGCGTAAATTATATAAATCCTGTTTATTTACTTTTGCTGTACGTCAAAATATTACAACAAATTTATATTTTATCTTATAACACAGATTTTAATCAACATCTATATATAAGAATATAGTTTTTAATCAAATAAAACCTAAAACTAAATCCAATATTAACAATAAAAATGAAATACTCAAAATAGAATTCCCAGAATGCAATAAATTGTACGTGGCCTAAACAAAGAAAAAACTACTCCGTAGATTTCTTCAACACCGCAATGCATTTTTAAAACCAAATATTTATAAATCCAATTTAGCCACGCATTGTCTAAATAATAACCACAAATTTTCAGACATTCAAAATATGAAATTAATTAAAAACATACCAAAAAGTTAAAAAAAATTAATATTTGAAAAAATCTTAATACTTACAAACACAATAATAATAATTTACTAATTACAAACTAGTTTATTAATTTACAAACTCAAATAAAAACAAAACAAGATGGTTTATTAAAAATTATAAATTTATTAAAATAAATAAAATGTAGGCATTAGTTATTTCCAATTTAACCACCAAAACAGTTGCTTAATTAAATAAACATTAAGACAATCGATAATTAAATTAAATTAAATCGATTATTCGTTAGTTTCTCTATTCAAATCGAAATATTTTGATTATTTGTAAATTTATTTTCAAACCTCCGAAGATACTAATGTATTCATTGAAACGAACGCCGGGAGAATTAAAACGATAAAAATATAACACAACTACTTGCAGAAGATATTAAATTTCATAATATATATAAAATTTTTCATTAAAACAAAAACATATGTTAATTTAGTCGTTTTACAGGGTTGAGCTAAATATAAAAAAATGTTTGATGCGTTTGTTTAGTCTTAAGTTGCAGGAAGGTTTACGAAAATTAGATACACTAACTTCATCAGAATAATTTGTCAGTTTGAATTACATAACAAACCAAATTTAATGGACCCCTCAAACTCTTTGCAGCCAATTCCATAATCCAGTACAGTAATCCCCCATTAAAACAGACTATTAGGGGCTCGGAGATGTCCACTATATTGAAAGTGCGTAATAACTGTCTCTACAAAGCTGGCCTTGTAATAGGTACATGGATATGACTCATTTAAATACGTGGATAAAAATAGAAACTATTTATTTATTTTACTGCATTTATATAAAATTTATATAAAATAGTACGTCATTACAGCAATAAAAAACAGTTATATCGTATACAAAATACGGTATTCAAATTGTAAACTGTAATGTAATAAAAAAACTCTACGAAAGTGTAATAAAAACTTAGACCATTGTAAAGAACAGTTTATATTTTAAACAAAATAATAATAGTTATAATAAAAACGTTGTCAATTGTCTATCTTCTACAAAACCAAGATGCATATATATCTGAATCACTTTTCATATTTACTGGCTTTAAAAAAGTACTTATCTCTTCCATGTTCCGTAAGGAAATGGAAGTATGGTGATGGGGAAAAATTCGTGTTCGAGATAAGGGCTGATTCTGATTGTACTACCCTCAAAACATGGAGAAAAGTCATTTTTCGAAAAGTGTCTGTAAAATGTTTTATAGAAAACGATAACTGCTGCAAATTCAAACAGAATCAAATAATGTTTTGCATATGTACCCGGATTGTAGAGGACTCAACGCCTATTGATTTTGGTGAGGATCAGTTAAGGGGGAGGGGTAGTTTTCCAGCAACATTTTACGTTTTAACAAGAATAAATTACTTGAAAATTCATTTAAACTTTTTCAAACAATGGTAATTGCTAAAAATAAAATAATTTTGTTGCCAGGCAACCAGGTTGTTTGGTCGGGAGGGAGGGGTAGTTTACCTGCATTATTTTGTGTTTTAACAAGAGGGAAGTACTTAATTTTATTAAATAAGTGCCGCGAAAATAAAGTCATTTACCACTGTAAAATGGTACATGAGAGAATTATAAATGAAGTGGGTAGTTGAAGGGGAGGTGGTGACTTTTTAAAATTGCTATTCTAAGATCAAGTAAAGTACGAATATTTAATTTTGAAGGATAAGATACCTTCGAAATTACATATGATAAAACTATTAAAGTACGAAAGTGTAAATATCATTAATGGTGGAGATAGGTTGAGGAGGAGTGATGACTATCTGCGTAGTTCAGTTTCTTTAAAAGAATAAAGTACCTAATTTTTATAGATAAAGTGACTCGATAATAACATTATATTAAACGGCTACGCCGCAATAACAAAAATATATAAATAGTAAAAATAGTTTGAGGGTGTGCAATATTTTTTTTTTATAAATTATCGAACCGAATTCAAGTAAATGATTTTATCAGAAGTTTAATTAAGAAAGTTGTGTTAGTGGTTATAATCACAAACAGAATTATCACTGTTGCACACCACTATAGAAAAATTATTCCGATTAGCTCTTTCAAGCTTCTCAACTCATTTCGGATCTGACGATGAGCTGAGAAGCTTGAAAGCGCTAATCGGAATAATTTTTCTATAGTGGTGTGGAACAGTGATAATTCTGCAAAAGATTTTAAATATAAATCTTATAACATGGAAGTCATGTATGGTTCACCATACAGATATTTTATGTTTGTGATTGAGTGCAGTTAATTATCTTATTCAATAACTCGCAAAAGCTTCAAAAGTGATCACTCAAAAGTGATCATAATAGGGCTACATTTTAAATTTTTTTAATTGTTGAAAATGCTCAGTGTCAAAGTTCAAGTGGCCTTTTACTTTAAAGTTTTGAGTCTGATTGTCTTGAATTTTTTTAACATTCCATGATTCTTAGCACTGTCTGGTATAAGCGGGGTCCGTTTTAACGGGGTCCATTGTAACATAGGATTATTGTAATTTCGTAGGACTTTTATATGGCTTTCGCGACACACAGTGTGTTCAGCTTCTTGAATGAAACTTTACAAGTCGTTCTTGACTGATAGCGATTGCATTATGTTAATAGAGTTCCATACACTCAACAAAAATAGCAGAGCGAGAACGCGGCGCGTGTAAGTAGAAGTATGTGTGTTAATTAATGCTTGACACCTTTACTTGGTGAAAATCCATTGTAAATTATAGTAAAAAATAAAACCATAAAATAGGTTTAGTGATTTCCACTCGTCAATATATTAAAATTATAAAATTTTTCTAGGTACACGTAGACAATTACAGATCTTTCTTAATTTTATTAACAATTTACACAAAAATATTAGCTTTACCTTAGAATTAGAAGATAACAATAGTATCAATTTTTTAGACCTTACAATAACAAAATACAATAATAAATTAGACTTTGGTATTTTTCATAAGCCTACACATACAGATATGACAATACACATTACTTCCACACATCCATACTCACATAAATTGGCTGCTTTTCACAGTTTTATTCACAGACTAGTTAGTATTCCGTTATCAGACTCAAATTTCCAATCAGAACTTAACATTATTAAACAAATAGCTGTCAACAATGGTTACCAACCTAGCCTCATAGATCACTTGTTAAACAAAAAATTTTATTCACAAGCTTTAAAACTAGTTTACCCTCCCTCAACACAGATTAAAAGATATCACACTCTCACTTACATAGGTTCTGCTTCTGATAATATTGGTAAATATTTCACACAAAGGAATGTAAATATAGCTTTTAAGACGCAGTCTTCTTTGGGAAAATATATTAAAAATAACAAGAGTAAAACAGATAAACTGCAAAAGTCTGGTGTATACAAATTATCCTGTGGGTCTTGTAATAAAGTGTATATCGGACAGACAGGTAGATCTTTCGAAAAAAGAATGTATGGTCACAATTATAGTTTTAGATATAATGATGGCAAATCAAATGATGCAAATCACTTGTTAGAAAAAGACCATAGTTATAATGACAATTTTGAAATTTTACATTTATCTGATAAAGGTCCAAAGCTTGATTTATTAGAAACCCTTGAAATTAATAAACACAAATATTTAAATGTATTATTAAATGATCAGTTAGATCTAAATAGCTCGCCTCTGCTTAATTTGTATAAATAGACTTGGTATATGTTATGTTATATGTTTGTGTAATGTGTATAAATCTTATTGACACGAGATTACTATCGCTCTCTATACAACAGCACTTGTATTATATTTTATATTATGTATTGTTTGTACGAAAATTAGTCAGCTTACACCATCTGATGAAGGCACTGTGCTGCCGAAACAGCTGTCATGGTTTTATAATTTTAATAAATTGACGAGTGGAAATCACTAAAACTATTTTATGGTTTTATTTTTTACTATAAGTATGTGTGTTTGTGTTGTAGGCCTACTTAGCGCGTGTCCTTTAACCTTTGGTTGTAGAAGCTTTTCGCAGGAAGTCTTAAAATAATTTTTCAAATAAAAGAAACGCAACTTGCTCAAGGGCATAAAATATTTAATACTTGAGCGTAAAAACGTGCGTGTAATCTGTGCAATAGAAGCCAGTAAATACAAAAATAGCTTATCAAGATGAAACAGTAAGGGAAAAAGGTTTCCAGGTATTAACATTTCGTGTGAAAAATATTACTGTAGACTTGTTCCAAAATAGCATTTTGTACTGAAATTGTAAATTAAACAATCAACAACAAACGTAACAAAATGTACTATATGCTACGTGGATTAAAAATATATGGTGAATAACACTTACGTATATTCTTTGTACGTATATTGAGTATTGTAGCAATTTTAACCATTTTTAGTGAATGCCATAGTTTTATGTATTCAGACGCAATCTGAGTGTATTTAGGTCCAGTAATGTCCTATGCATCAGAGACCAAATACAGGAACAACTTAAAGAAAACCACAAACTATAGAAATTACTATATTACGACAAGGTACTAGGAGAGACAAGGTACGATAATTTGCCAAACAATAGTATAAGAGGAACCTGTAATGAAACGGATATTAATTTTTGGATTGCGGAAAGAAGAAGGATATGGAATGAACACATATAAAGAATGGACGACACAAGCCTAGTGGAAAAGGGAAGAGGTAGCCAACCAAACACCAAGAGGAGCATCGGTCGGCCAAGGAAGATGTGTAGTGACTGCATGTAGGACCGTTGTTATAGAACAGGACGGAGTCCTAACAAGGAAGTTAAAGAAGAAGAGGAAGCAATCTCAGTGTAAATGTTAGGACTTTATCTATAGCTTCACCTTAGTTAAGCAACGTGAAGTACCTGAAACTGTACTTCGATCGACGACTCTCATTTGGCAAAACACATCTTTATAAAACGGAAACATCTTGATTGACAATTCTAAAAATTGTACTGACTGATTGACACCAAGTCCAAAATTGCATTGAAAAAAAACTGGTAATTTGTAAAGCTATTCTAAAACATGTCTGGCATTATTGAGTACAGCTGTGGGGAATCAGGAGTAACTCTGACCTATGAATACTTCACCAGCACATACGAAAATTGTTTATCGATATGTTTTTGGTATTAACATTTGGTGTGAAAATTATTACTACATACTTGTTGCTGAATAACATTGGGCACATAGGTTATGAGAATAAACAACATACAAATATTCCCACAATTTTACCTATTTGAATTAAGGCTCAATATACAGTGTCAGCTGTGAATAACTGTATATGTAATAGCAAACTCCCTGAGCTGCAGAACTACCTCCATATTTTGAACGAAATAAGTTTATTCATGATCGTTTTAACGACTCGGCACAGGCAAGGTGCTGCTGGTTGTTCTGCCTTCAAAGATCCTCCAGCCATCTCTTCCTGGGTCTATCCACACACTTGTGTCCTATAAGTTCGTATTTCCAGACTTGTGTGGCCAGTCTGGAATCTGACATTCTTACTAAGTGTCCTTTCCACCATTGTATGTAATCTTTATTTTTTAATTCAAGTTGAAACTTGTAATTCTTCTCTTATGGCCTCAGTCTTTATATGGTGTAGTTTAGAACACATTTTAACTTCTCGTACGGACGCTATTTCCAAGACCTATAATTTATTGTCTTGTTTCTTAGTTGTAGTCCATAGTTCACACCCACAGGACAGTACAGAGACTGTCATAAATTTGTAGAACTTTAAATTTGTAATGTGACGTACCTTGTTTCTAAAAATACTGTTGATTGACCTATAAATTGTTTGGATCTTACCTAAGACAACATCAGCATCATAATTTCTATCACAGTCAGTATCGTTTCCCAAATATTTAAAATGACTCACCTGTTCTGCAGTTTCATAATTAGTCATTATTTTTGTTTTTATTTCTTCCTTGCGTTGAAATGCCATTATCTTTTTTTGTAGTGGAGATTTTCATGTTGTATTGTTTGCAAATCTGATAAAGCTTGAAAGTAGACTTCGTATGATAACATCTACGAAAAACATTCAAGCCAGAGTGAAAATAGGACGAGAAGTGTCCGAGTCGAGTAAGGGACTGAAACAAGATCGTTGTTTGTCTCCCAATTTATTTAAAGTATTGGATTATACAAGGAGCACAGGAGACATGGGAAAACAAGTGCAGCAGCATGGGAATAGAATTAGAAGAGAAGTGTTTATACACTCTATTATTGGCAGATGTTCAAGTGGCGATAGCCAATGATGAAGAACATATCACTTATATGATGAGAAAACTAGTAGAAGAATACGATCGATGGGGATTAAACATAAACTTCAAAAAACAGAGTACTTAGCCACAGGAAGTCGAACATCAGGTCTTCAGTTATCAGATAATACTTTCATCAAGGTATGTGAAAAGTATAATTATTTAGGAAATATAATTAGCGATGATGGAATATATAATGAAGATATAAGACATGGATTAGTTTCAGGAAAAGTCACCATACGCCAATTAAACCCACTTTTATGGTCCACCAAAATCGGGCTACCGAAAAAGATCAATATTTATAAAGCCATTGTTGAACCAATTACCATTTATACACCACAATGTTTGGACAATCAACGAAAAGAACCGCAGGAAGATTGAAGCTGTAGAAATGGAGTATCTTGGACTAGCTTCCAGATTTTCTCGTCTGGAACGTGTAACGAATGACGTAATAAGGGAAAGAACAAATAGAAAAGAAACTGTAATAGAAGTTATAAAACGTAAACAGCTTTTCTGGTATGGACACCTAATAAGAATGAGTGAAGAAAGAATACCTGTGAGTGTGTTCAAATACAGACCTAGCAACAGAAGGAAAAGAGGCAGACATAGATTAAAATGAATAGATGGATAGCTGTAGGATCCCCCCACCCAAAAAAGAAAAAAAAAAGATTTTGTATGTTAAATTAAAAACATTACCCTGTAATTGGAAAACTATTTTACGCAGAAGTTTTAAAACAACACAGCCGGACTAACATAATGGTAAACGACTGCAACCCAAAAGCGATTTGGAATATTTATTACATATGTGTATCATTGGCGGTATATGTGTTTAGTATTTAATTTTTAGTTTAATACTATTGAATAATTACCTCTTAATCCAATATGTAGTCGAATATCGTAAGGCTTATCGTTTCGTAAAGATTTTGAAGTGCTGAATCAAGTATTACAAAAATGGATAAACAAACAGAGAAATTTGAAACAGAGATAACAAGTTTGAGAAACAAAAAGAGGAAATGAAGCACATCAGAGAGGAGATAAAACATAGCTGAGAGGAACACAATAAGAAATTTACCAATTGATCCGTAATATTGAAAAATAAAAGAGAAGTTAACTGTTACTATTATTTAAACACACATTAAATTAGGAAGACAAAGGGAGGATGTTGAACATGTGCTACAGACTCACTATGAACAAAACAACAAAAGATGTCATGGGATACATACAGATGTATAAGAACTGAAACATAATCTGACCAGCAGAATAGATGATTTAGAAAGTAATCAGCAGTGTTGAGAATATACGATTACAGAAAACAATAACGATATTTGTAAAGAGTTGAACATTTTTTAATATCAAAGATCGTATTGCAGAGAAGAAAGAGAGATGCATTGCTCTTCCGAATAGGATGCCAGGTGGCAGATTGCCTAAGGCAGTTCAAGAAGAAGAAGAAGAAGAAGAAGAAGAAGAAGAAGAAGAAGAAGAAGAAGAAGAAGAAGAAGAAGAAGAAGAAGAAGAAGAAGAAGACTATATTAAAATTAATTATTTATTATTGAGTTGTCAGTAACTTGACAACAATAATAGGAAATCTCTAAGTTACTGAAACCAGTTTAGAAAACTAAATCTATTTAGTATAAACTAATCACAAAATCACAACGACTAGTGTGCAAAAGATTTCAATTAGGAAATGAATTCTGATTTAAACGTCGCTATCACAATTTGTATATCAGACAGGGCGAAAAAAAAAGAAAAAAATAGTCGTCGCCTGTTTGCAAACGAACAAAAAATAACGATGAATGGAAATTTGTCAAACTGACTGCTGGAAACATCAATTTACTCGGAATACCAAATTAATCCAATTACAGCAGGAGCAGCGGAACCAAACAGAAGGAAATAATAATTGCTTTGGGGGCTTTGCCGGAATAGAGACAGTTTTAACCCACGTCATCCCGTCCCGTGTTTGACAACAGACCACGTAATTATTTAATGGCAGGCAACAGCAGTGACATCAGCTGATGTCATGTCAACGTGGTGGCGGGCGAGCAGGTAAACAGGCTGGTTGTATCAAATACTAAGTGGTTATGAGAGGAGAGCCGGTTGGTGGTGGAAGGGGGGGGTTGTTACCAGAAGAGAGTAGATTATACACGATAGGATTGTAAAGGCGGGGATTGAAACGTGGTTCCCCCCCCCCCATCTTAGCGCCTGGAAATCAATGTTTCCACTAACGTACTACAATACAATTTACATTTTACTCACGAGCCTATTTCGTTTCGTCCTTTGTGTGTGTGTGTGTGTGTGTGTGTGTGTCGCTTTTCCACCCCCTCAGCGTTTCAATATTCTTGAATGTATCGCTTGAATCGGGCTTTTTCTTTTTTTCTACAAGGACAAAAATAAATTTATGTTTCTGTGTTCACGAAAATATTGTTTTGTGCAAACCAAGATTTTAGAACAGTCCTTTGGAAAAAGTAGTAACAGCTTTTATTCCTCGTTTAGAAGACTTTCCCACGGTTTTATGTGAATTTATTTACAAACTAGCGAGCTTATTTGGAGATTCAGTAAACTATTTGAATTTGAATCTAATTGACGGAATTTTTTTGTCACAGAAAAAATATATATGCGAAGTTTTGGCGACCCACTGAGTCGGCAGCCGTCTTGGGGCCAATTATAAACTTCTTCTTCTTCTTCTTCTTCTTCTTCTTCTTCTTCTTCTTCTTCTTCTTCTTCTTCTTAATTGACGCTACAGCTCTTAGAGCGCCTTGGTCTCCTGGACAATCAGGCTCCAGTCGTCTCATCCTCTGCTCTCAGTCCCCACCTTCTTACACTGAGCCTGCGCAGGTCGTCCTCAAGATCATCCAACCATCATTTTCTGGGCCGACCCCTCCTTCTTCTCCTTTGTCTCCCCGTAAAACGTTTCTTCAATGTGGATGTCTACAACATTCTCTATGCATGTCCTGCCCACCGGATTCTACTTTTCTTTATGTCATTGACGATATCTGGTTAATTATAAACTAATATATGTAAAATAAAAATTAATGATATTATATAGATGAACGAGTAAGACAGTAGAAAGTCAACAAAATTATAATAACCAAAGTTGTCATAATATATTAATGAGGCTGAGGAACTAAATGGTATAGCATTGCTAAGTGCCTAATTGACTCATGGCATGTCGGGGGGTCGGGGGGGGGGGAGATACGCGCGGATGTTCTCTTGTGATTTCAAAAATAAAGATATATTTCATGAAATGAATTTTAAAACTGCTAATGGAGCTATATTTTTATCAAGAATTTTGAATGAATTTTATAATAATACTGTTAGAAAAACTTGAAGTAGAAGTCAGTGAATTAAAAGGAACGGTTCTGGATGGCCATTAAATTCAGTAAATAGATTCGAATTAAAAATAAATAGATTTATTCCAATATCTGGAACATCTTGTATTGATTTACCACAAAAAATTAAAGATAACCAACTTGTGTTAATGTTCACAATAAAGATCAAAAATGTTTTAAATGGGCAACAAAATCAGCATTATATACGCCGAAGAAAGATCAACAAAGAGTTTCTAAATATAAATATATTGGTTTAAAATTCGATGAAGCACTAAAGAATATACCTTTCCTAGTTGAATTAACAAATATAGAGAAAGTTTGAAACACTCGAAAATATTATCAGTTAATGTTTATTCGTATGATGAAAACTTTAGTGTTTATGTTTTGTATCAGACTAAAGATAAACAATCAAAACATGTAAATTTATTATTAATTAAAAATGAAAATCAAACTCATTAGTGTTGTATTAAAGATTTATTAAAACTAATATCAAATCAATTATCAAAACATAATGGAAAAAGATATCCTTGTGATAGATGTTTAAGAATATACTATTGTCAAGAGACAGTAAGGCTGTTCCAATCGTTTTAAGATCATTATGCGAGGCAGAGTAACGTAACGTTCTGGATTATTCGAGATTATCCGTGCCCCTTCCAGATGTTTATTCGATTACTCTACCAGCATCCAGTCTGGCTATCTGACTACAATGCAAGGCGATGGAGGTATAAATACTCTGTCAAGGATGTGCACTCAAGTAGCTTCCAGACTGTTCAAGTACTCTTAACTACACAAATTATGCCGCCAAAAGAATGGAATATTATTCTGGAACATCTGCGGGACCTATGTAAGCAACAGCGGCCGGCTTAGTCAGTTAGTTACACCTGGCGAGATTGTAGACGGATCAGGTGATTGCAAAAAGTGATTGTTGTGTTATAATTAGTGAGGAACTCTTAATAGTTGACATTGTTATTGGGTGTGGACAAATTTAACTTGAATTGTTGTGTGAATGTACGCACCTTGTTGATTTCACTTTGTTATTTGTGACTCATTAAAGCTGGTAATTAGTGATTTCCCTGGTGTCTGTATTTTGCGTTCGCTGAACAAAACGACGATCAGTGAGGCCGTAGTAACACAGTTATCGTATATACGAAACAATCACACATAATACGCGTACATACTCATCGTAGTAATTCGTGAATTTTGTAGAAATTATTGTATATGTTTTCTGAATATCGTATTAGCATCCAGTCATTTACCTGTAACAGCAAATACTTATTCTAATGTAACACCACGCCCGCCCACCCGCGCGCGCGCGCGCAACACACACACACACACGTTCACTCAACTATTAGTCTTTTTATGTTTTTAATTTGTCGTTTTCTGTAATAAAAATAATAACAATAAAAATTACCAAAACGTCTGAACAAAAAGTTTAAAAATTGTCTCTTTATTAGTCGAATCTGGTAAAACATGTCACCATTCTTGAAAATCTAAATAATTTTTTACCGAAGAACATTTATATTATAAACAAATCATTTACATCTGTATAAATATCGTTTATGTAAGATGTTTAGCGTCATACAGTTTATTTTTTATCAAATTCATTGTCAGCTGGCGTTAGTATAAAATTAGTGAATATTAATCGAGTTTTTCTAAATCGTAATTGGCCATGCGGTATGTTACAAATAGCTGATATAAATAACGTTTTTTACATACCAATACTGCAAAAACATCTTCTGTATTTTAGTCTGTATCATACGTTGTTTTTGTAGTTGCATGTATTCTAATATTTGAATATAATTGAGTGTCTTTTCAAACTTATTTGATTATTTCTGTATTTACGAATTAGTTTTAGAACTAATAATAACAAAAAAAAATACTAACACACATAATTTAATTGATTTAATATATTTCATAGTTAGTGACCACGAAGTCGTGGCATTATAATTCCTGGTCATTTTCCCAAATGGGCATTTTTCCGAATGACAAAATACCCGAAATCATTTTGCACGAATACTTTTTTCCAGAATCCACTTCCCGAACAGCATGTCTCCGGAAAAAAAACGTTCGGATGAATGTATTCGGGAAAAAGATATTCGGCCAAAATGATTTCGGGTATCTCGTTATTCGGGAAAATGTCCATTCGGGAAAGTGGATTTGGGTAAGTGTCCGGGTACCTGGCATTATATATAGGAGTAATATGGCAAGTCACATTATTGGCTTAGTTGTTAACATGAAAGCTGGAGTATGTATATAAGCATTCTAATGCTGGCACAAATCAGTGCCTTCATATTTACTGTTGTATCGCACATTAACAGTCAATCAGCTATATTTATTTATTTTGTCATTATGGTTCTTGAAATTGCCATTATACTTTTTTTCTTATTTGAACATGCATATATATGTTATCTGTCAGTATAACGACAGTTTTAATAACATACCTCAATTAAGTTTGCTTCGTTATGAAACAGTGTTTTATGTAATTTCACTTACCTGAAACAGAAAAACGCACATCATATTAACATAATAATATAAATAAGTTTACTGTGTATTAAATATACTTTAATTATGCATAAGATATTCCTTATTTGATCATTATACTTGTTCTTATAATGTGTTTTGGACCCTACAACACACAATTATATCTTTTGTACTCGAAAAATCGTATGTTATAGGAAATGCTTAATACGGATAGGGAAAATATTTTTAAAAATATACAGCAATCTTTATTTAGTTTTTGTGATATATTTATGTGTTGCTATTTGGTAACATTAAGCATTAAAGCAGCCTTCAAACTCTATGTACCTTAGCTGCTGCGTTTCAGTTAGGAGTTGGCACCCCAAAAGGATAACTGAAGAAAGCCCATATAATAAAAATCACCTGTTTCTCCCTCCATGTTGGAGGGTTTTGCGTTGGATAAACATCCCGGCTAAGAACAAATAATGTTGTTACGAAGCCAATACAACCAATTCTCGGAAAATACTGTCTTCTTGATAAAACGAACCGGAACCGAAATGAGGATATTGTGACGATTTAAATTGTAACAATAATCGTAAAATAAAAAAAAATTAAATATTAAGTTTGCGAGCAATTAAGCCACTTTAAATCTCACTATAATGCCTAAAACCCCTGTATGTACTCAGTATGAGAGGAAGAAGTAAGTAAGAAGTACGAAGATACTTTAATAAAAAAACATATTGTAAATAGTTATGATTGTCGTATTTAACCCTTTGCTTGTTGTCAGGCGCTGACCTGTTAATTCCGGACTCGACATGTTTTCCGAGTCTTCTATAATTTAGAATAAGATAAAAAAACCTAATGTTAATAATTAAAAAATCTGAAGACACAGATAGTCGCTAAAACAACTTATTTAAATTATGTATATTTATTTAGGTATAGTTAGTGTAAATAAAAATGTTAACTTAAAGAGAGATAGGGACTATATTCTCGCGCAATAGTGCCCCTACTCCTCCCTTGTTATGTACCAGTCGAAGCGAGCAGAAAACTCTCTCTCGCTATGTTGACTTCATGCAGTGCAGACGTGCGAGCAAACGCTCTGACACAATGTTGCGAATTCTTTTGTTTTACTTAAATATTGTATACGAGAAATTACTGCTAAAAGTATGTGTTATGCATTAATTAGTACAGTTATGTGAAAACAAGAGACATAACTTATAACACGAAATATAAAAATGGTGTAAAAAACAAGATGACTGCTAACTTCAAGAACTAACTACTCTTTCAACATCATTCCTGGAGATGAGAACTACCAGAACTTATAAACACTTGTAGACCCGACAGAATATGCAGATCAGGACATCCGAGAATCTACATGTACCTGCATCGTAGAAGGTTCAATCTACTCTGCGGACTTTTGATCCATTAATGACGAAGACCAGACCGAGATGATGACGGCGCTTTCAAGGATTCCCAAGACGGACATCCCAGGACGAGGTTTCTACATTCCAGTCTAAAGGTGACTCGATAGCCTGTCTATCGAGGGTTACTAATATTTGTTAGACAACACACTTTAAAAGAGACTTTTCAGAACTATTAATTTTGTAAACATTAAAAGAGTAAATCTAAGAGTTTTAATGTAACTACTCAAATATCATACGTTGTAACGGTTTATATGTTAATGTATCGTAGTACAATTCCAAGTAATAATACCATTCTTCAAATGGTTAAATAAAGAAGTCTTGCAAGCTAATATCATGAATTGAGTATAACTAAAAGTCTTAACTGCTAAATACCGAAAGTTAACCCGGATCCGAGGTATAGCTAAATAGAATCAATTTTGATCCCAAATTTTAAAGAAAGCTTTTAAAACAATTTAATTTAATTAGTGATGTCATGGGATCTGTCAGTAAATGTTTTTAAATGTTAAATAAAGAGAAGTCATCTTGTTACACACATCTAATGAGTGCGTAAATCAATAAAATACCTTCCCTCGTTTCCTTACACAGTTATAAAATAATTTGTTAAGTGAATTAATTGTGGATACTTTTCGTTACAACGTAGGCAGCCCATATAATTGACAGAGCTCAGTTAAGATGGGTTCCCTGGATTTGTAACGCGGCGAAACGTTACAATATGAGGAATGGATCTTGGAAAAACAAAAGTAGTGGATGTGCAGGATTACGCTGAAATGGCAACGGAGAAGAGACATTGGAGAAGATTGGTGTTGAAAGCCAGGGCACACGTTGGTCTGTACTGTCAGAAAAGAAATAGAAGAAGAAGAAGTAGGAGGAGGAAGAGAAGAGGGAGGAAGAGGAGGGAGAAAAAAAGGAAGGAAGGAAAGAAAATAAAGAAATAAGAAAAAGAAAAGAATTATATTACAATGAACAACGTTTTATAAATTAATGTCAGTAATGTTGAAATAATTCACTCTTTGATTCCGCACAAAACAATTGTTTGCTTATAAATATCTGACATGACCTTTTATGTCCTTTCTGATTATGCCTGTTGGTTACCAGTCTTTTTGTTTGTCACCTAAAGGCTACAGCTCTTTGCCATGTAAACGTCTTTCCCCTTCTGTTTTCTTTAAATTATCATATTGAGGCACTTTCTACTATTTCCTTTGAAAATACTACGCAACAATCAGTTACGTCTGTTCCTCGAGGTCTAAATTATTTTTGTTTCATTATTATTTAAAAATACTTATGCGCCATGCGTCTAAATGTCCATTATTTCTTTTTCCTTAAAAGATCAGTGGTTCGTCCCATTTCCGTGCCATATTGTTACGCCACTTGTCTATACAAAACGTCTGATTACTCTTGCTCCTTTTGTATTTCAAACGTTTAACCACGACTTTCATATAATAAGGTACTTCAATCACAGTAAAAGAATCAGAAAAGATAGAAAGAGCAAGAAGGAAATAATCTGGAGGATCGCTCTAGTAAAAATAGTACTGAACAATAAGAAATATTCACCAAAAACCTACTAACGTCAGCTGGATAACAAGGAAGACGTTACTGAAGGTCATGGGTTTGTAAAACCTGAACAAGGAAGAGAAGAGACAAAGAAGTTAATATTATTTCAACAATGGTGCTATAGGAGAATGATAAGGATTTGCTGAAGAGACAGAGTGATAAACAAATACCGAATTTATCCCGAAGGGGTGCACAATCAATTGGGAATCATAAAGTAAAACCTTTAGAAAGGAGATTAAAAATAGGCAGCTCGGGAAACTGACAGAAAACGCTGTGCTTGTGCATGTTAATGCAAAATCTAATTTGGCACCCGTCACGAAAGAACTCGCAAAAAATTTGAGTGAAAGTGAAAGTAGAGAGAGAGAGAGAGAGAGAGAGAGAGAGAGAGAGAGAGAGAGAGAGAGAGAGAGAGAGAGAGAGATAAAGAAACATACTTCTGATTAAATTTAAAACAAGAATCTGAGTTATGAATATTATACAATTATCATTTTACCGATGAAAGGTTTAGCGTGGATTGGTCAAAAAGTATAACAGAAATTTTACATTATTTGTGCCGACGTTTTGGCAATATTTATTGTCATCATCAGGACATGTGTTCGTATAATAGAGAAAAATTAAACACAACTTGATCAATTAATTGCGTGAATGTATTTGTGTGTGTGTGTGTGTGTGTGTGTGTGTGTGTGTGTGTGAGAGAGAGAGAGAGAGAGAGAGAGAGAGAGAGAGAGAGAGAGAGAGAGAGAGAGAGAGAGAGAGAGAGAGAGAGAGACGGAGTTCAGACAGTTTGTTTTACGCCAACAAAATAGTTACATTCTCTTGTCGTATTTTTTTAATTAAATTCATTGGCATATTTATAATATTCCAAAACATAATTAACACAGCATTAGAACTTAAAACGTTCTTAATGTAATAATCAGTTAATTATATGTATAAGTGATTATAGATACAGTAATCATCAAATTTATACCGGAGTTGGCTCAGACAACAATACATGTCTAATATAGCATACTAAACATTGTTGAGACAATTATGGAACGCGCTCGAACAGTCGAGAGTGTCATTCTACGCGTTTCTCAGCTAGCCGAGCAGAAGCAGTGTCTGTGTCAAGGCGGCACAATCAAGCACCCTCTAGACTCTAGACTATTGGAGTCCTTGTTAACTACGCAAATTAAGCTGGCGTGGAAAATTATTCTGGAACATCTGTAAGCTATATATAAGCAACTGCGGACGCCTTAGTTATTTAGTTACAGTTGGCGACATTGTAGAGTGCGGATCAAGTGATTGTTGTGGACAGTGATTACTGTGTTACAAGTAAGCGATTAGTTGTTAACTCTTTATAGTTGACATTATTTTTTGCTCGTGAATAAATTTACTGTGTGAGATCAAATTGTTATTTTTGAATCATTAAAGCTAGTTATTAATGACATCATTGGTGTCAGTATTTTGTTTCCACTGTACCATTCGACGATCCGTGACACGCCGTAACAATATGTTATAGGTCAATACATATTGTAAGGTTGTTAAAATCTGTATATTATTAAAATTATTGTCAATATAATCATTATTATAATTAAAATTATTATTATTTTATTATTAATATCATCATCATCATCATCATCATCATCATCATCATCATCATCATCATCATCATCATCATCATCATCATTGTTTTTAACCTACTACTGGTATTGAACAGGTTGTGGTAACCAATACCTTCGGCGGAATGGAAGCAAACGAGAGATTGGGGTTCTGTCAGGGCAGCCTGGGGGTATCCTGGGTCGTGGCCTGACAGGATGGTGCCTGCTGGCGGAGGATCCTACAGTAGGCCAACGGCTGTACACGTGGGCTACGTTAGTTAGTCTACTGCCATCGGGCAGAGAGAGCTCGTCAGCTGAGGTGAAAGCAACTCTTTAGGGGAAGAGCACCCCGAAATCAAATATCGTGGTCCTTCAGGTTGGGGGTTGGATCAGAGAATTCACATATCCCATCCGTCAAACTCTTTTACGTGCAGAAACCTATCAGTTTCTCACCCAGTCAGTTATACAAACCCGGAACTGGAGAGCAGCTGCACTTGACAGGGGCAACTGGCGGAGGCTGTTAAAAGAGGCCTTGGCTCAGTAATGGGTTGTCAAGAAGAAGAAGAAGAAGAAGAAGAAGAAGAAGAAGAAGAAGAAGATTGGTATTGAACACGCTTATCAAGAAATTTGAGAATTATATACAAAATAATAGATGCAAAATTACAAATATGATGCTGCTATTTTGTTTTATCATATAATAAGTAGTTTTTGTCAGTTTACAAACAGTAACGCATAAAATCACACACTCTCACGTGTGTCACAACGCAGAGAAGAACCCTTCTTACGAGAGAAGTTAATTTCCGAGACAGGTAGATAAGGAATCGACGACGTGCACATCAACCCCATTGATTTTGACTGGTGTTGGGGGAGGACAGAGAGAGAGTAAGAGAGAAAAAGAGAGAGAGTGAGAGAGAGAGAGAGAGAGAGAGAGAGAGAGAGAGAGAGAGAGAGAGAGAGAGAGAGAGAGAGAGAGAGATTAAAAGAACAATTTCCCCAGTATAGGGCACGCTGCCAGCACAAAACAGTAGACTACATGGCAAGCTCGCTGCCATGAATACAATACAACTACAATATTTTCTGCAATATTTATTCACTTAAAACCCTTTCATATTACCGTGCAATTCGCAAAATTTTGTTCAACAATTTCTCCGACATTTTACTGACAACTGCAAGTCTACTTGGAACGACCAAACTTTGGTTTAATTACCATAATTACGTGAGTTTCAGTACCGTAGTCGTCGTCACTAGTAACGATAAATTAAATGTATAGACATTACGAATTATAAAGCGGTCACTGAATTATTACTGAATTATTGTAGTCAGTAACTCTCCGAAGGCAAAGAAAGAGTACATAATAAAATTATATAAATCCATTGCAGTATAATTTTATAGTGTAAAGCATGCAGTGTAAAGTCCATTGAGCCCTTACATATGATTCAGAAACGTTGAAAATGTCTGATAGACAAGAATTCATGCTACAGGAATGAAATTTTTGCGTTCCATAGATCCACAAAATTAGATATGAAAAGAAAGAATCAGATAAGACAGGAATTGAACGTTGAAGAAGTAAACAGTATCATCAATAAACCTGAATATCTAGAAAGTATAGAGAAAGTACAGCGAAAGCTGGAAACAACAGATTAGCAGAATGAGCAGTGACAGATATCCCAAGGTAGCCTTATTGTATCAGTCGAAAGGGAAGAGAAGCGTGGGAAAACCCAAGAAGAGATGCTTCTGCCGGTTTTGGAGCCGGAACAGACTAAACAGTCTGACCCGTGTAGAAGAAGAAGAAGAAGAAGACGGAGAAGAAGACGAAGACTAAGACTAAGACGAAGAAGAAGAAGAAGAAGAAGAAGAAGAAGAAGAAGAGGAGGAGGAGGAGGAGGAGGAGGAGGAGGAGGAAGAGGAGGAGGAAGAGGAAGAGGAAGAGGAAGAGGAAGAGGAAGAGGAAGAGGAAGAGGAAGAGGAAGAGGAAGAAGAAGAAGAAGAAGAAGAAGAAGAAGAAGAAGAAGAAGAAGAAGAAGAAGAAGAAGAAGAAGAAGAAGAAGAAGAAGAAGAAGAAGAACAACAACAACAACAACAACAAGACGTTAAGTTTCCCTCAAAAGGTACATGCATCGGTTCCATAAAGTATGAGAGCAGCATGTATACTGAAAATGTTTCAACAGGAAAGGAAAGTAATGTTCTTTTAATAAAGGTAGCGTCCATAACAACAGTAAACATATGCTTCGCTTTGTGTGTGCGTCTTTGCGTCCATGGCAGGATTGCAGCATCAGGGTCGAGCCAAACTCTTGGCAGAAGATAAACTTACAACCACAGGGGGAAGAAAACGGGGTCGCTTCCAATACCCACCTGGCCTTGGAGTATATTTTCCGAGTCCGGCGGTGAGGAGATTGAGGGTGTGCCGAGTCTAAGAAAGATCGGCGCGTATACGGTATTTAACGTTTTCGCTAAAAGAAATATAGGAACGATAGTTGGCGGTGGCGTGTTGCCGTACTGTATTTAGCGGTAGATATACGCATACAATCTACAGCAGTGGTAATTAAGCAGCACTTGATCGGTGCTGCGCTCTGGTGCTCGATACTGATTGCGAGCAAACAAAAGCAAGATTGCGTTCTAAAAGGCTGTCTCTCGCTGGTCTCCCAAACGATCGCCTCGCCTGCATTTCTTCTCCGACAGAAAGGAGCCTTTAGTTGTACCATCTTCATCTATGGCAGGCTAAACTAATACAGATCTGCGGTAAGTTACGGCAATATGCTTATATACATTAATTTAAAGTTATACGACAGGAATTTGTTTAATAAGTCCACATATGAGTAAAATCAGTTAACCTCACGCCACGTGGTGAGTTGTGAAATGCGTAATTTTGAGTAATTTAAATGTAACTTTTATTGGTAATTATAGTAATACTGTACCATATTAATTTCAGAAGTCTTAACTAAGGCACCAGAATTGAGAATAATGTAAATGCAAAAAGGTATTTGTTTAATAAGTACAGAAATAGATGTAATCAGGTAACCTCTCACACCACGTGGCAAATAAGACTATGTGTAAATTTTATTAATTGTATAACAAACTGAATAATTATATAACCGTAATTGAATTATGTTAACCCACAGGGGTAAAGTTTATAATATGAAATTTAACAAAACTAAATGTTTTCAAGATAGGGCCATGTGGCCGTATAACCGTTGCAAAGTGTGTAAAACTATCATTTTAAGTAGGCCTAAAGCTGTGTTTAATATTATATATGGATTTTGGTGCGTGTGAGGTTTCTGGGGGAATTAGTTTTGAGAACTTATCGCTGATAATATTTTGTATAATAGGGTCCCTCGCCGGAAGTCGAGGAACAGCTCCATCCTGAACAATTAACATCTAGACTCTCTCTCAACTTCATCTGCCGGAGGAGAATAGCGAGGACGAGCCACAAACACCCTAACGTGTAGACCAGAAGACCACCGCTTCACACCCGGCAATATATAAGGTGACACCAATCCATATTATTTTTACACAGTGTGATGTAACCCACTAGAACCAGTGGACATAGAGTCACTCTACACCAATGACTTTAAGCTTTAAACATTTTAATTGGGTCCCCGGTTAACGGGACAGAATAGTGCGTGGACTTGGGGGGGGGGGGAATCTTTTGTACATTTTGTAACTTTGTTTGTATAAATTGTGAGCCCAGAGGTTGACATGTATCTGTGGCTGCTTCCCATTCAGGCGTGTAAATTTCCTTCTTGTTTTCAGTAGAAGGGTTACCTTAATGCTACTAATTCATTCAATCAACATGTAATTTCACTGGTTAAATTTAGTTTTCATTTTATGCTTTAATTTCTCATTTTTAAATTCAGTTTGGATCATATAGGGATAGAAGTTTCTTTGGTAGTTAAGTCGGGACACCAGTTTAATCCTGTATAGGTGGATTTTCATGCAGAGTTGAACATGCTCTTGGGACAGATTGAGTTATGCACTATCTTGCCTAGGAACATGTCGGCCTTTGGGCCAAATTAATTTTAAAAAGGTTATAAGGCATTATGACACGTAACTGTTTTCAATATTCAACCAAATTTATCAATATTTAAATTCTTTTAATTGATTATGATCACTTGGGTGTTCACTGTATTCTAATTATAATTACTCCAAGTCTAAGTGCTCAATGTGGGAGCACTTTATAATAGTATCAGGCACTATGCCAACTCTTGAATTTAGTATGTCCTGGGGCCACTGGTGTTACAAACATAATCTGTTATACACATATAATATGTTATACACATATTAGGCATTAAGACCTAATATGGATATTTATAAATTGTTAATTATGTACCTCATGGGGTGGAAAAGGGTGTGGCTAGATTTAATGATAGATGTTATAATTGTCCTGTGTTGTGGAACGTGTATATGTATTGTATATTCGTGTGTATTTTTGGGGGTTAGATATGTATTGTATATTCGTGTGTATTTTGGGGGGTTAGATATAGGGCTAAAAGGAGAATATAAAACATAGATTTTATATAAATTTATTTTCAAATACCATTTCTAAAAGGAGAATATAAAACATAGATTTTATATAAATTTATTTTCAAATACCATTTCTAAAAGGAGAATATAAAACATAGATTTTATATAAATTTATTTTCAAATACCATTTCTAAAAGGAGAATATAAAACATAGATTTTATATTTATTAATTTCAAATGACATTTTTAAAAGGGAGAATATAGATTTTATATTTATTAATTTCAAATAATATTTTTTAAAAGCAGAAAATATAAATTTTGTATTTATTAATAATTTTCAATTAACATTTTTAAGAGGAATATAGAAAATAAATTTTATATTTATTGATTTTGTAAGTAACCATTTCGAAGGAGATATAACGAGTTTAGTTATAATAAAAAGGTTTCATTGGTTGTTAATTTTGTGAGTTTTAATTGCAAGTCCCCTCTCACTGGATCCAGCGCATTTTTGGCTTCGCTAGGCTTTGGCCTAGTTTTAATTATCTTGTGGCCCCTCTTAAAAAAAAAAAAAATTTTACAAGTCAAGGTTAAAGAGGGGTTACAAGGGTCAAGCTGCCCGACCATAGAATTTACGCTCCAGGCGTCTCAATGTGTCCGCAAAAGAGCGGACATCTGGTCCTCTTCTCAAAAGTCAAGAAGAGTACCTCCGGGGAACTTTACACGCGAGCCAGAACGCGCTGGAGCGACAATCTATGACAGCGAGCAAGGTATAAGTAACCTCCAAACAGGACAGGCATAGGTAATCACGGGCAACACGTTCGTGTTGACGATGAGCTTACCTAGCCGGGAAGTCGTCGTCGGATTAGATAGCACGGGATCCTACGCTGGATCAGTCGCTCGAAAACCTTAGACGTCGCGGACAAGAAGATGCTAATGGGCCTGAGGTTTTGCGCGCGAGAAGAATTCTTTCCCGGCTTGGGTATCACTATAACGGTAGCCGTTTTCCATTTTGCCGGAAAGTAGGCCCGCCTAAGACAGACAGTAAACAACTCGGATAGGAAACGTATTCCTCGCTCCGGAAAGCGTTGGGTTGCGGAATTCATAATTCCGTCTGGCCCTGGCGCCTCCTGGAGTTTGAGTCGCACTATCTTCTCATTGACCTCTTCCGGCGAGATGGGCTCCGGCTGGACTGTGATACCGGCCGAAAGAAAGCGCTCTGCCTCAGTAAGCGGCACATTCGCTCAGTGAAGGCCTGGTTCTTGGATGCGAAACCAGCCAAGAACTTTGCGTTCTCGAAGCAACAGCGTCCGAGGGGTTGGCCGCCGGGACCTTCCAGTGCGGGGAGAGGGCCGCGTTTACGCTTTCCCGTTAGGGCACTGGGAATTCGCCAGACATCACGGTCCTCGGCAGGGCCATCCATCTGTGCTACAGCCAGCTCCCAGCTGCGCCTACGGAACGCCATCATGTCACGTCGTAACTTTCCGTTAAACGCAGCCTTGACTGCCGGGTCATGAGTCCTCTGCCAGCGTCTCTTCGGGGCTGCGCTGATAGTCGGGCCTAAGCCCCGGCTTCATCCGGAAGAGACTACGGCTGTGTCGAACAAGATAACTGCCTTGTCGACATGCTGGGTACTGTCATGTATACGCTCAGGCAGGCGGCAGGATTTTTTTACTAGCCGCGCTCCTTTTATCCTTTAGAGATTGGTGTCGCCGCGAGCCTATCAGCGGTCTGCTGATTCCTGATTGGTTGCCTGCGAGCTCTCCCGGTTCCAGCCAGGTGTTTGCAGCAAACGTATCAGATGGCTCCGTGCGATTAAATCGTCTGGCACGGGGGAGCAGATGTCTGTCGCTGCCGTCACACAGTATTGCCAACAATTTTCATTAAAATATCTCTATTAGTACAAACAAAACATATAGGCAAGTGCAACCAACTTTTTGCCTGTCTTTCTCGTGTAACCATTGTACTTAAATAATAAATAATAATTACATAAGCCTACACTATGCACAACACAATAAAAAGAGACATGAAAATGAAACCAATAAAAAATATTTACTGGCTTCAGTAGATCATATAAGCCTACAGTTCAGTGAGTATGGTCTGTGTGTGTGTGTGTGTGTGTGTGTGTGTGTGTGTGTGTGTGTGTGTGTGTGTGTGTGTGTGTGTGTGTGTGTGTGTGTGTGTGTGTGTGTGTGTGTGTGTGTTGAATAAATCAGCCGTGCTGCGGCCGTGGGTGCGATAGCCGTCGCCAAGTTGGCACGTATCGAGAACGCTATCAAACTGCAATCATCTGGGCGTTAGTGTCTTCATTAATCTCTTGTTACCCCGAATAATTTATTTTCTGTGTGTGTTTTTTTACCCCTTTCTGTTAATTCATTGGGTATTTCGTTCGGCATCGCTCATCTAAGATTAATCGCCCGTCGACGAGGGCGTTTTCCCAAACAAACACACAGCTATAACAGAAGACGTACACAGCCATGTATCAGTGTATCAGTGTAGGGGAGGTGGCGTGCCATGTAAAGCCATCGTGTACACGTCTAGTTATCGGACCACCCCCGACATTACCGAGGTACAAGCGAACGTTACCATACGGTCACCCACGCCCTTATGTCCCAGTTGCAAATTTTGTGACGTTTTACAACTGTTGGACTTTAAAAAAAAAAAATCAGTGCGGATATATTTGTGTTAAAAATTCAGATTTAGTATGAAATATGCAATATTTCTCTCTGTGAGAATGCTTTGTGCTTATAATTCTTTCTGTGCCTGTGGTTGATATTAACTCGTTAGTTCTTTGTAACAAAGATTGATACTTTTAAATCAATGTTACAACAAATCAAATGTGTAACAAAGATTACACAATTGCAACACCCACGTTGATTTATGCGAGTGAGGCGTGGGTCATGACAAAAAAGGAATGACGCAAGATTCAGAGTGTTAAAATGCAGTTTCTTCAAAATACTTTAAATTATACACTGCAAAATAGAATGAGAAATGAAGTTATCAGACCAGAATTTGAAGTAAAGGACATAAATGAAATTATTTAAATTTACAGAAGACAATGGTGGGATCATCTGCAAAAGATGACAGAGGATCAATTGCCGAAAGCGGCACTGAACTATAAAGCCATTGGTAGAAGAGACGTGGGTCGTCCGAGGATGAGATGGGTGCCGGAACAGGTTTATATAAACTAATCCTTGAAGAAGAGAAGAAGAAGAAGAAGAAGAAGAAGAAGAAGAAGAAGAAGAAATACGATTACATATAATAAGTTGTTGGCTGTTGAAAGTTGAAAGAAAATTAAATTAACTTCTCCATTATAGCGTACCCCCTTACGGGCCAAACTATAAACCCATTGGTAGAAGAGACGTGGGTCGTCCGAGGATGAGATGGGTGCCGGAACAGGTTTATATAAACTAATCCTTGAAGAGGAGAAGAAGAAGAAGAAATACGATTACATATAATAAGTTGTTGGCTGTTGAAAGTAAATTAAATTAACTTCTCCATTATAGCGTACCCCCTTACGGGCCACGATTCTCGGATATGTTTATTCAGGGCTGTCTTCACCTAGCTTTTGATGCCCCAACACCCAACAGCAAGGCATCAGTATAAAGTATAAAGGATGAGACCACAGAAAAAATTACTAGTTTTGACATGGAATCCATAGGTATGTAATGTCTTACTCGCACGTTTCGCGAAAATCGACCGTTATGTTTCAAATGTACTTTCGGCATACCACTATCTCACGAACCGCTCAACCAATCCCAGCAAACCAGGTGTCAGGTGATCGAGTCACTCGGCCCCCTTCCACCAATAGTACTGAGAATTTTGACAACTGACTTCAGTCGCCTCTAGGCTTTGTCTGCGTGAGGGTGTTTTTGCGCCGAAAATTTCTAAATTGCTCCACTAAAACTTAAATATCTCGGGAACTACAGGTCCGATCGCGAAAATACAAAGTGCGTTGTGATCTTCAGAACTAAATTTCTCCAATAACACCAATTCCGAGTACCAGAAGCACTCCCAGAAAATAATAACAACATTTGAAATGCCTCGAACTAAAAATCGCGATAAACTTGAACCAAAAATTTCAAACCGAAAACCGGCAAATCCTATGCAGAGCGTCAACAGTCCTATCGTTTGAGACTGAAATCAAAGAAATCGGCCGAGAACTTAGACAATGGCAACCATTTGAAGATTGACGAAACCCCGTCAGCGCCCAAGCGGCCCGCATCTCCGATACCTGGGTCATCCGGCGTGCCCCCAAAGCGACTCAGCTCGAGCGTACGGCTAGCTAGAAAGAAAACAGACGATGAGAACATTAATAACTTGTGCTTCGACAACATTGAACCCTCGATGCTCTGCGCAGAACAGCCCGGTCCAAGTCGCCGCTTCAAAGGAGTCGACGAGGAAATCTCTAAGCACTTTATTAACAATCCGTTCGGCTCGGTGTGTGGGATCTGCGATCGCTTGTGGTTCAAGAGTGATCTAAGACCGTGCGTACCATCATACATAAGTCTCTTGGCCACAGTGTTCGGAGCGGACGAGTACTCAAGTGCGAGTAATATGGAAGGCGTGTGCTCTACGTGTGTTGCAAGTCTCAAACAAGGCAACGTACCGCCGTTGTGCAAATCATACGGCTCCCAATATCCACCGATCCCGCCAAACTTGCCGCCTCTGAATCCCGTTGAAGAGAGACTTATATGCCCGCGGTTACTGTTCATGCAGATTCGTCGGCTCCGCTATGTAGACGGTATGTATGGGATCGTGGGCCATGATTCCATGTCTAACGGTAGTCCCACGACTACCAGGTTTAAATTTTTTAAAGTAAATAAAACATTAAAAGATTACAAACAACGGTGGAAAGAATGCTTAGAAAGGATGTCAGATTCCAGACTGGCCAAACAAACCTGTAGGAGTCAGATGTGTGGGTAGATCTAGGAATAGGTGGCCGGAGAATCTTCGAAGGCGGAACAGGCAGCACTTTGCCTAAACCACGTTGTTAAGATGATGTTGGCTGTTGCATACAGTGGTGTAGCTAGGACCACTGGCCCTTCTGGGCAAAGTGATAACTTGGTGCCTCTCCCTACCACTGTAACCCTTAGCCCCTCTTCAGAAGACATTGTATTTTGTGAGTATTACTTATAGAAATCTCAAATTACCGGTAATGTAATTATGAAATAAGACAACCATTTCATAAACAATAATCATTTATTTTCATTCTTTGGATAGATTAGGAATACGTTAGTTAGGTAACGTATGAAGAAACTAATATAGACTTATGAGAATCATAAAATAATATAAGCAAATCAATTATTCTTTCCTTGTACAAAATATCAGTCTAAAAGGTTGTAAGCTCTAGTTGACGTATTTGATTTTATACCGAATAAAATTTAATACTAATAATTATGGGGTAAGACATTCATTTCGTGAACAATAACCATTTAATTTCGTTTTTTGGATACACCCGGTTTTGTTAGGTAAATATTAGAGTAACGTATTTAGACTAGACGAATAAATGTAATAAAAAAGTATTTAGAATCGAAAAAGCTAATAAAAGCAAAACAATTATTGTTTCCTTGAGGAAAATGTCAGTTTAAAGTTCCTGATTTGCATAATACATAAAAACTAACAAAATTACGTGGGTCCAAGCCCAAGCCCATTTTGGTCAATTGAAACCAAAATCATTTTTGTTTTTCTCCTTCAACTCAAGTTTTTATAAAACCGTCGGGATAAACGTTTATGTCCAACATTTTTTTGTAGTTTTTTTTTCAATATTTTGAAAATTAATTTAAAATGCCATTTTGCTTCCTCCCTCTAACGACGGCGCTCCTGTTTGCATACTGGTTGTAACTACGGTGGTTACGTAACTCCAAAGTTCTTTAAAATGTATTTCAGTGAATCCCTGACGTCATGAGTAATTTTCAGGAAATATTAGAATACGGGTATATCGAATGGAGACGGTAGGCTTTGCACATTACATTTTGCTGCACTGGCTGAGAAGGAGATGGGTATACATTGTATGTTTAAGGAGTTTTTAGCAGAACGTAGGGCCTCTAAATAAATGCGTAAAACAACAGAGATTTTGTTTGTAGGTGGTAGAGGCGCACTAATCACTGTCTGTGATGCTTTTGTAGATCCTTATCTTGGTGCTGCATCTAGAGTATTCAATTTATTTGGCGTATAGCAGCGTTTCTATGTATTATCCAAGCATACTTTATTGCATATTTTTGTGACCGACGATGGTCCAGGGACCCAACAATAAAGAAAAGGAAAGCGGACTTGTAAGCGTCGCACAAATTCAATGCGACAAGAGAGAGTGAGAGAGAGAGAGAGAGAGAGAGAGAGAGAGAGAGAGAGAGAGAGAGAGAGAGAGAGAGAGAGAGAGAGAGAGAGAGAGAGAGAGATATTAATCGCATTGTCCGCCCAGTTATTTCACGCTGTAAGCTCACGCTGTAACCCTCATTCTTTTACCTTGAAAAATCGTGATCCAGCCGTTATCAGCGGGAACAGGACGCACGGTTTTTTCAAAAATTCAATCTCTCTACGTTGGCCTATATTTTACTCAGCCTCTGTCGCATATCATCCCGTCCGCCCCCTCGTCATCTGTCCTCTAGCTTATCTCTCTACTTTTTTGTACATTACATTTCATTGCGTTTCCTATCCCAGCTATTCAAGCCATGTTACCGTGTTTATTAGGCCTATTAACAATAGCTCTTTTGTGCTTCCAAAATTAATATTTTCAGAAAATAATGAATATATATATATATATATATATATATATTGCAACAGTACGTATGTGTATGGTACTGTGCATTGCACAATTAGTTAAGATAATTTATGTAAATTAAAATAAATAAACAATATTGTCAGTTGTATAATAATTCAGATAGAAAGCTGTAAAGGGGAACAACGAATTTGCCTGCTTGAACAGGAAAGTCACGCCACACACAGCTGCGCTCTGTACACGTGTATCTTACGTGTGTGAGTGCGGCCAGTTAATTCCTGCAAAGCATCACCCCTAAATAAACGTTAATAAATATTTTTGTTGATAAAATAATTGATTATTTTAACCTTCTTTTCATAATATTTTATTTATCAAAATTAAGAACTTTACTCTTGTTTAAACGTAAAATGTTGTAGGTAAACTATCCCTTCCCCTCAACGGATCGTTACCAAAATCAATACGCTTTGAGTCCTCTACAACTCGGGCACATATGCAAAACATTATTTGATTCTGTTTGATTTTGCGGCAGTTATCGTTTGCTATAGAAAAATTCTACACATAGACACACAGACACTTTCGGAAAAGTTCGGACACTGCCTTCATGTTTTGAAGGTAGTACAATCAGAATCAGCCCTTTTCTCGAACACGATTTTTTTTGTGATCACCATACTTCCATTTCCTTACGGAACATGGAAGTAAAAAATAAATTATGTAATTACGTAAATTAAAAATTCTTAATATAATAAATTAAAGTACTCGACTGCAGTTATTTTCTTAAACACTTGAGATAATTAAATTATATTTAAAAGTAAATTACTCTTTACTTTTAAATATTCCAGGTAACTCTGTTAATAAATTTATATTAATAAAAATAATGAGTACAACTCAGCAAAAACTAACTGGTACACACATTTCAGAGAAAGTCTACCTAAAAAAACCTCGACATTATCCAAAGTCAGAAACCAATTTTTCACATATTTAAAAACCCTAAATAATAAATAATTTAGATCAATAATACAATTAGGGACTTTAAATTGAATAATTTTTAAATGATTAAATTAGTAAAAGTGATTTTATTGACAGTATGTAGTTTTAAAATATAACAACAGAAAATGTCTTAAGGCGAGGAGAGATTATTGTGACACTTACAGTTTCATTATCAAAGCTCTGGGCCGTCATGCGCCAATCTGAAATTAACACTACCGCTAAAACCGCAGTAACTTTTATGATTGATGTTTTAATGTCGTTAATGTTTGGAATAAACTGTTCCAATACTTTCTAATAACAAAAGGTTTAAGGCAAAGTTGTTCCTTGCCTTTACAGTTTATTCAGAATTTTGATCATCGCATCTTTATTGTGTAACGGAGATCTAATTGCATATGGAATATGGAAAGAAGCAGAGAATAAACTTTATTATAGCACATAAAGTCGCTATACAGATAAGTAGAGATTATTTTTTAATTTTGCAAAAAAATATTTTACTTAAAGTCAAAAATTCAACATTTTCAGACTCGTACAGATACAGGAACGAACTAATATAAAAGAAATTAAAACTAGCATAACAAACGCATAAAATTACTTTGTAATAACATGATGGCCTCAATTGTGTGAGTTATGGGTATTAATAATTATAATTTTATTTAAGTAATTTCCATAAAAAATGTTTTCTGTTTTCAAAGAGTATTCGTTCAATCGTTTAAAAGTTTTTTTTAACGAATAACAGGATTTTAAAAGCTTTGAGACCGAGGTCCAGTAGACCAGTAGAAAGCCGTTCGGGGGTGTACAAAATAGAGTGCGAAGACTGTAATAGTTTTTATATTGGACAGACAGGCAGAAAATTCTTGTATAGGTACAACAAGCATCTGTCTGAGGGTGACATTAGGAATATTAAATCGAACGTTTCCTTACATGTCATCAAAAATTACCATAAGTATTCCAGTTTTCAAAACAGTTTCATACCACTGCAGAATGACCACACTCATGGACGCACTGAAAGAGTTCTGAAATTTACAGAGCCTCCAAAACTCAGGGCGATCAACTTCTGAATGAAAATCTTTCTTTTAAATCCAACAAGGTATATGATACAGCTATACGCGTGCTAGAACAATATGATAGATAAGTGCGGCCACAGTATGATGTGGAATCGTTATTCACTCGCGAGGTCCATAGCGATGCGCATTGTGAGATAACGCGGGTTGGGAGTCGCTTAAAAAACGGAATGTGTGTGACTTTTATTAACTGACGTACTCCATGTGAGTGAACATATTTTTTTATCACCTGATGGTGGGATTATAAGTCTCTAAACGCGTTGTGTATAAAATATAAAAAAAAAGTTGTAAGGAAGGGAACATGGATACACAAGGTAACTTTAACAATTTAATTGTACATGCAACTTGGAGGCCATAACAACTGTGTATAACATCTAGATGTTCGAAAGCGACGCCGAGGCCGGACAGAGTATACCAACAGGATACAGGATCAGGTACAAGATCATCCAGGATCAACCTGTCGTCTGAAGGACCTGCACTCGACATTAAAGGGAAGTGAAATTATATTATTTATGTGGAATAAAACAAACAAAAGTATTTAAAAGAAAGACTCTTATCACATCAGTAAAGGCTTTATAGTAAATAAGACAGAAAGAACTTTTAAATATTAATTTATTTCATTGTATAGAAAACATTTTTTAGTTGTGTTATAAAAATCAACAGAGGCAGCTTAATTATTTTTATAAACTGTATTAAAAGCTCAGAAGATTGTTATTAAAGAATAGCATCACTAATAAATCCACTTCATTCCAGTAGAGTATATCTCGACTACTCATTCTATGCGACACATATACATCGCAATCATACTACAATGATAATTACAATTAGAAGAAGTTTAGTTTAAAAAACAAAGATTTTCTCAACGTTTCTGCTCCTCTTGGGCAGGACGATGGTGCAATTTGGCAACGTCGGAACGAGTTACAGCGGATAAAGAGCGAGGCGACTGCATCGTCCCTTCCGCTTACTTGAGCAGCTTCTTTTCATTAGACCGCCTAAAAGGTCCCTCTTGACTGAAACGTAATTTCCTCAGAGTCCTGCATTATTAGGTTTTCAGGATCGCTTCGTCTTTTTACTCCGGCAGTAAAACACGGTTTGCAATTGCAACTTTTATTACACCTGCCTAATGCCATCTATTCTGTACTTAATAAGATTTAACACACACATCTCTAATAAATTTAACAAGGATATATTTTATTTTTGTATTAAAATACCTTAGAGCTGTCGTGTAACTTTGTTTTGTATTTAGAATTACGCGTTTCAGAACATATGTTCCATCATCAGATTCCTTCACTCAGTTGAGATCGTCAAATGCTAAAATCATACTCAATTGTTAAAAACGCATGTCAGTATGGGTGCGCACCCTATGAAGGCTGACCGGATACTATGAAGGCTGAGTATCCGGAACCTGATGATGAACACATGTTCCGAAACGCGTAATTCTAAATATAAAACAAAGTCACACGACAGATCTAAGGTAATTTATTAATTTATAAATAACAAAGTGACTTGGATACCAATAATAATATGTAGGCCTATGCCAAATTAAAATACCGTCCATCACATATTTTGATGGTTGGTTAATTTTTATTTTTTACTTTTTTTATACCTTTCAAGGCATATTTTAAAATAGTCGCACTTTTAAATTAGATTATTAAACTAATTCGAAATTTTTGATTTTAGTTAAGTTTTTTAGTTGCACGGAAATGTTTGTGACAGTGGGCGTCCTTGTCGCACTACACAATTGATCACGCCCACACTGAGAGTTGTAAAAATAGAAAATCGCCGGACAGTGATGGGTTGAATTTCGAGTTTATGAAATATGCACCAGCGTTGATGGATAATCGATTGTTGAACTTTATCAATCTGTGCTGGACCACTGATGAAATTCCCGAAAATCGGCAGATGGCAAAATGTAGTCACCATATTCAAAAAATGATATCATAATAACTATATCATTATAGAAGTTAGCAATAATGCTAACTATATAGCCTATCACAGTTAGCAAAAAGTGTGATAACTATAGAGATTTCTTTGCAGTAACTAGGCACTAATTTATCATACAGACACTGTATGAATTAAATACATACCAAGTAAATACACTTTACCTTATACTGTATTATAAAAATAATGTTCAAACACTTTTTGCTATTTCATGATGTATATAATATATTTGGTATTTATAATAACTTTACCTCAAGATGTTTTTTCCTTAATTGGAACATGTTTAGGGACACTTAGTGTTCCCATCCTCAGCCTTCCTAATTTTGAATCTTGTGAAGTACTTGTGTGTTGGTTGGGTGTTATTATTTTTACAACACCCAACCAACACACAAGTACTTCACAAGATTCAAATTAGGAAGGCTGAGGATGGAAACACTAAGTGTCCCGAAACATGTTCTAAATTAGGAAAAATATGTTGAAGTAAAGTTGTTATAAATACTAAATACAAAATAGTGTTATATATTAATTAAAAAATGAGATCACCGATTTTAAAATGAAATAAGCAAAGATCATATATAAACATATGGTAACGTATAGACACACGCGTGCGCGATTGTGTGTGTGTGTGTGTGTGTGTGTGAAAAGATAGAGAGAGAGAGAGAGAGAGAGAGAGAGAGAGGGAGAGAGAGAGAGAGAGAGAGAGAGAGAGAGAGAGAGAGAGAGAGAGAGAGAGAGAGAGAGAGAGAGAGCTTGTGTTTATTTATGTGGTTTCGTCCGACCTCTACAGACCTTTTAACATAAAAAATAATTTACTACCTACATTAAAAAAGTAATTTTTGTAAATTTTTGTGTAAGTATTTCTATGTTTTAGAACATGAAATATTACTTAATAAAAAGCAGTAGTATCCGTGTTTAATTTTTATATTTTTTAAACATTTCCCTTTAGGTTCGGTGTTAATATTAAAGAACATGTGTGTGTGTTTACAGTTATGGCATTACCTATACACCAACTTAAGTTATTGACTTCACACTTTCATTAAGTTATTACTAGCAGTTTATGATTCCACTGAAATTTAAATTCGTCTAAAAAGCTTGATTATTCCATAATATAACAAACATCACTATTACTGTTATTTTTCAACTTCTGTGTTAAAAATGTTCAACACACATTAACACTTAATGTGTTAAAATGTTTAACGTTTAGACACTTTTTTGTCTACCAATCTACAGAACACACGTAGAGGAAACGATAGAATCCCATTAAAAACACACACACACAATGTGTTCATAAAAAATGTGTTCTTCCTTAGCCGGGGGCTCCAGTAGAATTCAATAAGGGAAATTGTTTTGTATTTTTTCTGTGACAAATTTTGATTTAATTTTCCAGTAAATGAATTAAGAACTGTTGTCATTCTCTGAACTCAATTATCAAAGATTTTCTTATTTCACCGTATGTATGTATATTGTTTGCCAATAACGAAACCTTTAATTCTTTAATAATTTTTACTGCAGGAAAAAACCGCAATTAAATTATTACAGTTATTTTTGTGTCGCAGTCTTCATAAAGTAATCTTCTCCTTTTCTAATACTTCTTTCCCTTCTTCTTCTACTTATTTCTCCCCCCACCTCCACTGCCATCTTCTTCTTCTTCTTCTTCTTCTTCTTCTTCTTCTTCTTCTTCTTCTTCTTCTTCTTCTTCTTCTTCTTCTTCTTCTTCTTCTTCACAACACGACATAGGGAAGGTGCTGCCTGTTTTCCTTTCAAGAATCCACCAGCATCTCTTTCTGGGTTTACCCACACACCTGTGTCCTATAGGTTTGTACTTCCACACTTGTTTAGCCAGTCTGGAAACTGACATTCCAAGTGTTCTTCCACTGTTGTTTGTAATCTTTTAATTTTTTGTTCAAGTTTAAAACTTGTAACATTTGTCTTACGGCCTCATTCTTTATACGGTCAAACTTTAAAAACTCTTCTTCTTCTTCTTCTTCTTCTTCTTCTTCTTCTTCTTCTTCTTCTTCTTCTTCTTCTTCTTCTTCTTCTTCTTCTTCTTCTTCTTCTTCTTCTTCTCCTTATTCTTCTTCTCCTTATTATCATTATTACTTTTTTCGCTGACATTATCAGTGTTGCGACGGTATAAGTAGTGTGACCCTTCTCAGTTAGTTTAGCACCGACTGTTTATCGGATCTCGCAGTTACGGACACGTAGTTGGTAGGACATTCCTGTTTTATTTTGTTCATCACCTGCACTGTCTTTGCTTACATGGATCTTAGTTACAGACGATTGTAACTAATAATGTAACAATAATGTAATATTTAATAATGTAACTTGCAAAAAATTTAGTTTGCACGAGTTTTTTTAACCGTTACGGTCGGCAACTAATAGTAACGGCACTTGTTTTTTCTTATTGTTATGATCTTTTTCTACATCTTCTTCAGTTTTTCTTCATTATCATCATCATCATCATTATCGTAGTCTTCTTCTTCTCTCTACTTCCAAGGTACCTGCTTTTGGAAACTCTATACATTGTTGGACTACAATAGTGCCATAACTGCAGGGGAAGATCAGATCAGGGGGAATCAACCCTCCCCCCCCGTAGAACTTTCAGTGTAATTCCATAATCACTTAACGTAGGGCTGTTTCTAGGCCAGTCGCGTGTGTTATACGTACTAAGGCTTATAAGTAACTGTATCATAAGTTAAATGAGAAGAATTTTGAATATCACATTAGTCCTGAGGAAAATGGGAAGTCCAACCATCAAGCTTGTCACATCCCCCACCACCAGAAGCTAGTCTCATCGCCCCCCCCCCAACAAGGAGCAGCTCCTACTTATGCTACTGGTCTACATATTCACCGAGTTTCCAAGAGGAGTACACACTATGAATCTGATATGTCATACCGGTAACTTACATTTTTTTTAAATGGATATAACAATGATTGCTTAAATTTTCTGAAGAATTTTAATTGATTAAATTTGCATTAAAAGAAATTACGTTAAATTTGAATTTTAATATTAAACTTGAACTTTTAATTTAATTTTTAAATGTAATGTGATATTAAATGTGAACAATATTATGGCGGTCTCTGTATATTACGTAGTGAATTATGGTCGGCAACAAAGGAACAAGACAGTAAAATACAGGCCTCGAAAATAGCGTTCTTAACCGAATTAAAAGGTATTCTAAACTTGATCGTATAAAGAATGAGGCCACGAGGGAAGAATTACAAGTTTTAAACATGAATGAAAGATTAAAATATTACAAACAAAGTTGGAAAGAACACTTAGAAAGAATACGCCTTGCCTATTCCGTAATGTGATGATGATTATGGTGGAATTCATTGTGAGTTTGCTGTAAATGCTTATCTAAATACACTGTAAATTTATTTGTATAAATCGAATTATATTTTTTATAATTGAAGGTTTCTAAGTGTAGTGAAGGTCATCCATGTAGCTCGTTCCATGTATGCTCCCTTATTCAATAGTGGATGGCACTTGATTAGAAAAAATGACCGTGTGAGCGGTTGCTAAGTACATTTTTTTATTATTATTGAATTTAGCAGGTTAAAACTGGTCTGTAACACCAACCATTAACTTATCTCTAATACCTCTTAATACCAAATAAAGTGATTGACAAGATGTGGCATGAAGGATTAATTTACAAGTTAAATAAAATGTTACCTAGACAATATATAGAAATCCTTACCTCGTACATATCTAATAGATTGTTTAGAGTTAAACAAGAAGAAGCATTTTCAGACCCAAAAGACGTGCAGGCGGGAGTACCACAGGGCAGTTTTCTTGGGCCTGTCTTGTATGTATTATTTACCAGTAACATACCAAACAAGTAAAATTGGCTACTTTTGCTGATGATACAGCTTTGCTTACAACAGGGCAAGATGAGGTTATTTCAACCCGATTATTATAGAAAGCTAGCAATACCATATACGAATGGACCAATAAATGGAAAATTAAAATTAACGAAGCCAAATCGGCACACATTAATTTCACCAATAACAGATTGAATAATCTTCCATCGTTGGTCATAAATGGAACGGTAGCTCCTTATGAAAACAAAGCCAAATACCTGACTACGGCAATGGATACCAAACTGAGATGGAAAGAGCATGTAAAAAAGAAAAAAAAGAACTTAACATAAAATTCCAATTATATAAATGGCTCATAGGAAAACATTCCAACCTGTCTTTATACAGTAAAACTCTGATCTATAATCAGATCTATAATCAAGTGGGTAATTAAACCCACCTGGCTGTATGAAATTCAACTCTGGGGGTGCGAGAAAGATACTAACATAAGGATAATACAAAGTTTTGCGGACAATGGTGAATGCACCATGGTATGTTAAAAACGCCGATATCCACTGAGAACTAGGTATTCCAACAATTAAATAAGAGATTAAAAGGTTTGCGAAGAAGCACGAAGAAAGGCTTTACATCCACGAAAATACAGAAGTTCTTCAGCTGCTGGACAATCAACACGTGTTTCGAAGACTGAAGAGAACAAAGCCATTTGAACTTGTGTAGTGTTTTGTGTTATAACAGCAGAGTATTGTGCGCGGGTGAGAGTGTTTAGTTAAGAACACCAGAACTAACTAAAAGTTGTCATTGGACTTAATTTAGCTGATAAGTATTTAGTATTAAGAGGTATTAGAGATACCTCTTACAAATGGTTGTTTTCAGATGTAGAGATATTAAAAAGGTGGTATTAAGACGGTTGGTCTTACAGGCCAGTTTTCACATGCTAAGTACATGACACAATTCTCACAGTAAACATAATCCTACATCCCTCATCTGACAAAACGTTGTATCAAAATGTGAGAAATTTTGAGATGTAAAACAAACCCGAGGGAATTAACTAAAATCAAAAGGAGGAAGTGATGAACAAGAATGACAGGACAATACAATTGTCGAATAGTTATTTTTAATGTTCATAGTATTGTTATGTAAAATCGGTGACGGGTGACAAAGTGTTTTTTTTATTTCCATATTATTATTTAAGTTTTTTTACGGGTAGTGAGGGTTGGAAATTTGTGAGTTGTTTGCATAATAGAGTTGCCGACATGGAGACTTTTAGAGGGACTTAAACTTACAATTAGTTACTGAAACTGAGTCACCATTTTGTTGATTATAAAGTTTTGTTAGGTATCTGTGGCGCAGTTTCACGTAACCTTCGTTTTTATGAGCTGGTATGAGACATAAGAATTTTTCTCACGGCCTTGCAGCACTTAGAACACGTCATTTAAAACTAAAGGTCGCCCAAAATTAACCTGTATTAGATTTTATTTACATATACGTTTATTATTCTTTTATATAAACATATATCAAATTTATCACATATTCCATACATAAATAGATCACATATTCTTTTGTAATATAAAAAGTTGAGAAAACA
Organism: Magicicada septendecula; assembly: GCA_034769895.1. Lineage (NCBI taxonomy): Eukaryota > Metazoa > Arthropoda > Insecta > Hemiptera > Cicadidae > Magicicada > Magicicada septendecula. The sequence goes on from CM068374.1 coordinate 2,090,422, forward strand.
TTTATTGCACGGTAACGTAGGTTATATATTTCTTTGTTTAGGGAAATAAAACTAAATATTCAAATATTTCACATTTCACGATATTGATTGAAGATTCTTTGCGCATTTGATGAAACATGTTACTACAAAGGTAAAAAACACAAACACTTGGTAAGTTTTACAATTTTTCCTCAACCTCAGCTAATAGTCTGTTAGGCTAAGAACAACTAAATACAAAGAATGCGTAGGAGGGTTAACATGTGTGTGGGGTGTGTATTTCTATATGTGTGCGGGGAGTGTCTGATGGAGGAGGTGGATAAGCAATAGGGTAGGTCAAGTGACTGTAAAAACTAAGTATAACAGGAATCCAAACTCTAAAATTAACTAAAGTTTTAAAATTCTAAAATTTTTAAATTAAATAAAATAAAAACATATTCCAATAAAAACACAACCACTTTTTAAACACAAAAACATAATATTACTGCACAACATAGACAAAGGTAAAAAAAAAACAGATTTATTAGACGATTTAGAAATTAAGAAAGCAATAAAAAGTAATAAAAATGTATCAAACGAACAGACAGAACTTTTTGTTATGCTTTAATAAAGGCTGTTATTTAGTTTAGTTAATTTTAGAATTTGCATTAATATTGCACTTAATTTTTACAGTCTCTTGACCTTCTCTATACTAGCTCCTTCACACCTTCGACTTTCACACCCAAACACATCCTTAACACGTGATCACCTTCCTACACTTTCCTTGTATTTAGTTGTTCTTAGCAGATCTTTGAGAACAGCCTAATAGGCTGAAACAATTATCAGAAATTAAGAATAAATTGTGAAAGTACCTACTACTATTGTGAAAAGCCTTTTTTTTCAACTTGTGAGTTTCACATTGGTTAAAATGATAATCTTAAGAAATGTAGTTTTTGGGAAAATATTGAAATAAAATTAACAAACTAATATACTAAGGTTTTTGAAAAATGTATAAATACTTGGTACGTTTCACAATTTTTATTTAACTCTGTCAGCTGTTTCAGCTTATTAAGCTATTGTCAAAGAGATATTGTTCACTTCAGCTTAATAAGCTGAAACAGCTGTCAGAGTTAAATAAAAATTTTGAAGCGTACCGAGTGTTTATATACTTTTTTAAAACTTTGTATTAATATGTTTCACCAAATGCTCTCAACGAGTCATCAATTAATATCGTAATTAATATACTAACAATTGAATAAGTTTGCAACGCTTAGTACATCTCAACTGTTTGAAAGCTTTGAACTAGGGATCATTACGATGCCGTTTATTGTTGCCGTGATTGGCTGCCTATAATAGATGTCACGAGCAGGCCTGCCAGAAGGTTTCTGTTAAAAGTACCAAGTTTCAGAGTCGAAGAGTACCAGAATATTTTTAAAAGTACCACATCATTAAAAATTCATTATTTTCAACATAGAACAATTCTTCACCTTTATACTATTTAATAGAGAGAATATTCTTTCGGCACAAGCCGAAGAAAGAGGCAGTGAAAGAAGGCTGAACATCAGTTTTGACAACAAAGGATAGCTGTATTCATCTCCAAATTTTTCTATTGAAATTGCAAACCATAAATTTTCAGGCTCTGTTTCAGTAAACCAAGCTGTATCTTGTAGTGTAATTTCTCTCTACTCTTTGTTTAAATTTTCAAAATCTTCTTCTGGTATAATGTTAGGAAATTTCAGAGCAAAGGGAATAATTTAGCTAGGTTTTCCTTCATTGACATTTGCAGGATCCATTGCTTCAAGCAGCTGTAGATTTGTGAACATATTTTGTGTTAGGAACCGGGTCGAACATCTCTTTGATCAGTTTCACATAAAAATTTAATGTTGCAACTCGGAACTCATTAAGCTGCTTATCAGTTACTTTGGAGACATTTTCAATATAAATAGTTTCTACTTTGGCTCCATGATAAATATCATTTAGACGAAGATAAACTGATAGATTACTAATATTGATCTTGATCAGATCCTGATTCTTGATTACTTCTTTCTTGACAAGTAACCTAGGATAACTTTAATACTGCTCTCAATTGAATGCCTTAGTTTGTGTATTCTAAAGCTCTCAGCTTGAAATTCAAATTAAGGTTATTAACACTGGGCAAAATGAATGCTAAAATGCATAGTATATCTTATTAACTGGGTTCTGTAATTCTTCTAATATTCTACTAGCTGATTTAACATTATCTTCTAATGCTGCTGAGGTAAAGTACAGTGTGAGAGCTGCCCATTGATACAATATTCTCTTCACTATTTATTCAAGCGACAGCCATCTAGCACAACTAATGTGCAAAATTTTGCGTTGATCTGTATTAGTAAAGACTTGAGACTCCTTATACTCAGCCAAACGCTTTGGACTGTTTGAAAGACATGTATGAATACTTCGAGCTAATGACTCGCACAAACGGAACAAATCACTCACGCACACGACTGAGACTGACTGAACCGCTGAAAGAGATTACGTCATTATGAAAGTTGCGGCATTGACAAATTCGGTTGTTAGGATAATTTTCTTGATTTAGAAAACGTTAAGTTATTAATAAATGCCAATAATTAAATGATATAGGATTAATTTAAAATTAAATATTTTTGTTAAAATAGTACCAATTTATATTGAAGTAGTACCAACAGTACCAGAACATCCATTTTTTGAGCAAAAGTACCAACTTTGTTACTACAGTACCAGTTCTGGCAGCCCTGGTCACGAGTCACGAGGGACGACAATAATTTCGTTTCCAAATGAAGTACAAGCTTCAGGTTTTGTGTGCGACAAAAGCGGTGTTTGTACGTGTATATGTGAGGGGGGGGCACAAACACGCCCCACTCGTTGGGCTGACAACTTTAAAAAGTCCATTTCAACTCTTAGCAGTGTATTATTGATCGGAGAAACTTAACTTTATCCGCAGAGTGCTCTAGCGAATTGCATCTGAACTATATCACTAAACGTCCGTCATTGTTACCAATTTTCGGCATTAATTTTTCCCTCAACGTTTATGCAAACAACCCTTCTTCTGGGTGTGCCATATTTCATAATTAATACCCTACAGGCTTTCTTTCTTTCTTACAACAAGTAGCGACTTGATTAGATTTTTAAGTGAGAATTTTTTATTCGTGAAAAAAATTTAATATATGAAAATTAACGTTTTGTATTAATGAAAATTGTTATATTTTTATTACAAACATAAATATGATTTGTATTTATTAATTATATTCTTATAATTAATAATTACTAAAACTAAAATTAATTATATTCTTACGGTCACACTCATAGTTAATAATTTAAAAACAAATGTAACCTTTTGACTTTAATAATTTCTTGGCTTCTTCAGGTGAATAAATCACAGTAAATTAAGTAGTAGAACGTATTATCTATCGAAAACCAAATTATCGTCGAAACAGTTAAACTAATATAAACAAAATAATACATTGTAAATTAGTTTAAAATCATCATTATCATCTTGGCAACACGGCATAAGCAAGGTGCTGCCTGTTCCGCCTTCAAAGATCCTCGAGCCAAGTCTTCCTGGGCCTACCCACAACACACCTGTGTCCTATAGGTTTATATTTCCAGACTTATTTGGCCAGTCTTGTTTCTGAAATTTTTTCCAAGTGTTTTTACAAAGTTGTTTGTAATCATTTAATTTTTCATTCAAGTTAAGAAACCTGTAACTCCTTGCTCGTGATCTCATTCTCTATACGATTACGTTTAACACCTTTTAACTCTTCTTAAGAAGGCCATTTCCGAGGCCTGTACTTTACTGTCTGTTTCTTTGATGTTGCCTATAATTCACATCTATAGGACAGTAGAGGGACTGCCATATCTTTGTAGAACTTTAATTTTGTATCTCGACGTAAATAGTTTCTAAAAATACGATCGATTGTCTCACAGATGGCCTAAAAATTCCATTACTTTTGTTTTTATAGTAGAGATTTTTAAACCTCTCTACTATATTGTCTTTATTGTATTGTTTGCAAACACGATGAAGGTTAAAAACAGATTTTTTTAAAACAGATTCTGTATGTTGAATTACAAGCAAGTTGTTAACAAACATTCAAATATCTGTCTTGTGATAACTTAATACCAGGGTTGAATAGATGTTTTCATTTCCTTACCAGATCGTCAGCATAAATGTTAAACAGAGTAGGTAATATACTGTACCCTTGATTGAAGGATATTTCTTGAGATATCTTACAGTTATTTTGAACAGAGATTCTTGTTCCGATATATAGGCCTTCCGTTGTGATTACCCCGTTCTTCTAATATTTGCCATACCAATTTTCTATGTACTCTATTAAAGCCTTCTCAAAGTAAACGAAAGCTACGTGCATTTTTTTTATTGAACTCACAATGGTTCTCAATGATTTGTGTAATAATAAAAGGATTATATAAGATCTGCTCTTCCTGAAGCCGTTTTGTTCTTCTAAAATAAGATGCTTGGAAATAGTCTGCAGACGGTGCTTTATGATCCTTGCATATATGTTATAGACAGTACCAACCAAACATATTCCCCTATAGTTATAACAGTCATTCAGCTTTGTTTTCTTAAAAATATACACCATATTAGTTTAAAATATAAATTAAAACGTTATTTTTTCCTATGTATTTCTACCTTGTATAGTTTTAACTTGGCTGTAAACATAGATTTGTACAAAGCCAGGTATTGACATAGATTCTACTAGGTTTGCCAGTTCCAGTAAGTGCGCAATTATTCTCGGCACGATGTCCTGAATGTGGTAGATTCTTCTCGAACCTCGACCGATTATAATTGCCAGAGGCCGGCAATGCTCAGTTTTGGAATTGCGACACCAGAATGCGTTGTGGGAGTTGTTTTTATTGTGTCTTGCGGTTAAGTTTAAAGTGATTATTGTCTATTGCTTAATATGAGGCTGTAATAGTGTGGGAGTTATTACTGTGTGTTGGATAATCTTTAACTCGAAGAATTATTTTATACATAAGAATCATTGTTTATTTCTAACTGTACATAAAGTTCTAATTTACTTACTTACTTCAAATATAATTCAATAGAAGTGGAAATCATGGGAAAATGAATGTTCGAGAACTAAGGTGTGGAAATCACTCTTTTAATACCTTTAACTAAAAATGAAATATATAACAAGTTTATTCGTGTGTTGTATGCTAGATTTTATAATCGTTTACCTGCCGAGATAAAAAATAAAACAATTTTTCTCAAACAATTGAAATTTTGGTTAATGAACAGAAGTTCACTTGAATACCTTCATCATGCTGCGTATTGTTAATAATAATTTTAACCACACGAGATGCTAACATTAACATAACAAATTGAATCTATGTTTGTATTATATTTGTAAAGAGTATAGCTAAATTTAGTTGTGACGTAAAAGTATTCATAATTTGTTTATTACTAACAATTTTCATAATAACATTGAAAAATTATCATACAACAATTATCATTATAATTTAATTTAATTTACAAAGAGTATATCAGATTTAGTTAGACGTAAACGTGTTGATTTAGTGTTGAATATTGCCATAACTGTCAAATATTAGATTAATTACTTTATATTATTAATATAATAACTGTTAATACTACATCTTGGTTGTAATAATCGATGTGAATTAAGGTTAAACACGATTATTTCAGTTGGGATCAATTTTTAAATGTTCAGGATCTAACTTTTCAGGATATGTTAAAATTTAGTATAGTCTGTATAAGGTTTCGGTGACTGCACAATAAATATATGTGACAAAATTGTTGACGATAAGAGCTAATTGGACCTATGAAAAATTGTTTTTGTTGAATTAAGTATACAAGAAGGACATTAAAAATCTTTAACTTGTCATTGCTCACAGTATGTGGTGAGCAGGTAATTCCTAGTGCTGTCAATGTAGTGAACATTGTAAACTTTAATAATGGGAGTAAAGATATAAACAAAAATAGCAATTTCTCTGGTGTCAGTTAGTTTGTTTACACTGTACAACGCGGCGATCCGTGCGACCTTCATAAAAATGACAACATTAAAAATATTCACTGGAATTAAAACTCATTTTTCTCTCTACCGAGAATAAATAATTTTTGTACGGTATATTGTTTTTTATAAAAAATATTTATTTGTTACCTGTATTTTCAGTCCAGCAAAATTTCAGATTATGGTGATTAGACTTTGCATATTTCGTTTTCATTTTCGCGTATTCTGATAACCTTTGTAAGCATTAACTGACTTTCGCAAAACTTCTCATAAAGGCCATGAAGGCATATAGTTTTCTCAAACAGGATCCCATAAAAAGGTGGAGGTAGAAAAAATATTTTCTCCTTGAAAGGAAACTAAACTAAAAAACCTAACCGTTGTATCATACAAAGACACGAATGTCCGTACGAAACACAACGTTCCCCAGCGAGGGCCTCATGGAGGCCCCGTTTCGGTACCCGGGTAAGCAAACGATGTGGGGGCCAGCCACCGCACTCGTGTCAGGTACAAGCTCCGGCAGACCCCAAATATCGGGTCACGTTTCCCAACGCTATTCCTTATCTGAGGCATTTTAGTAGTGAATATGTCTATACAACTATGGAACTATAAGCCGAGGTGACGGAGAGGTGTGGGACGTCCGAGGAAGCGCTGGAGTGACCAGCTGTAATATTTGCCTATTTGAGACCGGCACAAACCATTCTTGGTTTAAACCTTGAGAATGATGATAATGATGATGCTTCCCAACGATGGACGCACGCTTTATTCCGATCATCAGCTCAGATACCGCCATAAATCGGAAATACCCGTTCCCCGTAAAACAGGGGACGCGGAAGGAAATGAACCACCGGTAATCATCGATATAGGCCCGTCTCACAACCACCCTGGAGGGTAAAAATAACAGGGGCCAACCTGGCGGGGTTCAGTTAGGCACACGACGATACACACTGCACTGCCCTCTCCCAATAGTACAGGGTCGTTCAGTTGGTGGCTTCGGGTTCACCGCATATGATGTTGGCTAGGACCACTGGGACAGGGGTGGTTTCCTAGTGCGACTATTTACAGGGACAAGGCAACCTTGGTACCCAGACACCCACCTTTGCACGGTGTCAATCGGCTCCAATCCAGGCGAAATACCAGTTCACCCCTGGGCCGACGATGTGGCGGCGGGTAGCAGGTGTGGAAAGGCAGAGTTCGGAGCTACCGGCAATGACGGTATAGGCCCGTTCTGCACGCCCCATTGGTCGAATCCCCCCAGACCTTACCCTCGGAGGCGGTGGCTACCTAATCACGTGGCTCTCAAGGTCGACAACTGGGTATTTAGTAGCACCAAAAGTTGAACATGTCCAACTTTTCTAGCTACTGATTTTTCACCCCGCCATCAAGTGCTAGCAGCCTCTACTATCTACGTTACACTAGGCCGCTACGCGAGTAGTGTAACGCAGGCTCAACCGTCACAGACAATTGTTTGGAATGCCCAAATCTTCTTACGGACCCTACGACACCGTAACTGCGACGGGGAGGGGCGCAATTCCAAAGAGACGTAGGAGAGTTTGATAGGTGACACTTCAGTCACTGTTTTTGTTCTGTCTTCCTAAACACTGGAGACTGATAAATGTTTACAAGAACACAGAAGCATAAATATCTCCCACTTGTTTCATTAGTCACGTGTGCTTGCAGTTTTACAGCTCTTTCTTTTAAAAGCCGTTGCCAGTGCTGATTCGTTATAACTGTTTCAATGGAGTAGCACAATACCACCACACCTTCTCCCAGCCCCCGTCAGTGAAAGTTGTTGGGATTTGTGTGTTGAACGAATAAATGTTTTGGCGTCCTTCTTCTTATTCTTCTTTAGCACTACAGCCCTCTCGCTTCCAACATCAATTTTTACCAGTGTCTCCTATTTATTGCCACCTCAGCGCAACCCCTCATATCTATTATTTTTAGATCTTACAGCACATCTTCCAACCATCTTATGCTAGGTCGGCCCCTCTATCTGCTTTAAAACACGTACACCCCTCAGCATTTCTTTTAGTATACGCCGATCATCCGTCCGCTCTATGTGACCTAGCCATTGTATTCGCTGAGACTTTAAGAATCTTACAATGTTTACATGATTCAATAGCTCATCTACCTCCTGGTTAGTTCTTATTCTCCGTTCATCGTCTTCTTTAACCGTGCCATAAACACGCCGTACAAGTTTCCCTCCAAACCTCCTCAACAGTTTCTTGCTCCTTTTTTGTTAATGTCTATGTCTCAACTCCATAAGTAACTACTAGTCTGATAATTGTTTTATATATTTTTATTTTACTGGTGTTTGGTAGACTAACTTACTGAACCCTTTCTATGTTAAAATGAGTTTACTTCTCAATAGCCTACTGTTGGCATAATATGCACTGCAGTATTTACTACTTGTATCCTGTCGTATTGTCATGTTTACGGACCGTTCATTATCAATCGTGTTATCCAGATGTCTGATCTTATTAACTGCATCAAATGAATTATGCTGTATGCATAAATTACACAGATTTCTTCTTCTTTCTGATGCAAAAATTAGCAAGTAATTCTGAGCGTCCTTAGTACACAAATAGTTCTTTTCATTTATTAAATTTCTTTTAATATTGAAACCTGAATGTCACTGGTTTTCAGTAGACTAGCTTATGAAACACTCTCTAAGTTAAAACGTAAACATTGCGAATTTCAAATAACCTATATCTGAATACGAAAATGCGTAGAAATTTAAGCGTTTAAAGTCTGTTTGTAATATTGTTTGCTCAAGAAACAGCAACCGTGTCCATAGAAAGTGCATACAGCATTATTCTGTACAAAGCCCGTACAAAGATGTTAATTGCGTTACAGATGCCGGCCTGCGTGTCAAGTGGGCTTTTATAGTAACAAAGGAAGTTAGGAAAGGGTAGGGGTTGAGAGTTTTGTACCATGCACTGTAGTAACACTGTTGACAGAGACCACGGGTTGTACCCTTGACCTTTAACTCGACCTTGGTTGCTTAATTGTGCCAAGCTCTTATCTTTTATCTTGTCTATACTAGCTATTCCCCTCCCCGCACTTTTATTGACAGTTTTGGTGCTTTCAGTGGTTTGATGACACTTCACTACTCTGTGGTAAGCGCGAAGTGTTTACGGTTCACGTTTTGGTTTTGTGTCTCAGGCACCATCGCTTTTATCCTACAGGGTAAGCACCCAACAAACTAGAGGGAGAGTCAACAAGTAGCCTTTATTACATTATGCGGTAAAACCCGATCTAACGGCCGCCTTTATTCAGCAGTCACCATAATGAACGGACACTTTTCTATGGTACGATTTTTTTTCCGTGAGACTAATATAAATTTCCCCTCCAGTAAACGGTCGCTTCCTCACTAAGCCAGCGGTCAGTCCATAACGGGTGCGTTCGTTTGCTTATACCGTCACCTATTTAGATGTTCAGTCATGTGGAATACAATACAGTAGGCAAAACAGTTTGACAATACAGATCTCTAAGAATAATCAAGTGTGTTGATGCCTGACTCAACTAAAATATAAAGTAAACGATACAACGATCTACTTTTAAATTTGCAAAATGTTATTTGTACAAAAGTGAGGGACGCGTGGGTTATGACAAAAAAGGAAAGCGGCAAGATTCAGAGTGCTGAAATGCAGTTTCTTCAAAAACCTTAAATTATACATTGCAAGATAGATGAGGATATCAGAGCAGAACTCGAAGTAAAGTACATAAATGAAATTATTTCAATTTGCAGAAGACAATGATGGGATCATCTGCCAAGGATGACAGAGGATCGATTGCCGAAAGTGGCACTGAACTATAAAGCCACTGGTAGAAGAGACATGGGTCGTCCGAGGATGAGATAGCTGCCCGAACAGGTTTATATAACCCAATTCTTGAAGAGGAGAAGAAGAACAAGTTATTTGTACACTGTTGAAGTCCCCATAACAGTGAAACAATAGTAAGCGAAAATAAAGACGAAATTAAAAAAAAAAATGGGAATCCAATACGAATCGGACATAGAAAGAAAACGCGAATCAAATCGTGGATATCTAAATGCAATTCTTCACGAGTGGTTTAAATGTCTTCGCTCAAAAAACTATCAGTTAATGGAAGTATGTTATGGGTGAAGACAGTCAAAATTGCTACTGAAATTAAAGGCAAACATTTCCTAGGCTGGAGCGTTTTAGAAAGCGGCACAACATATGGAATCGTTCATAACAATTTCGGATACACCTATGTATGTCGCTGTTACTGGAAAGAAGTCCGTCACTGGAAAGACATATTACTGAGTATTCTGTCAGCATACAAATTAAGTGACATTTATAAAGTTGATAAAGACTCATATTTTATAGGGGTGCCAAATAAATCATTAACATTACAAAACGAAACGTGTAAACATGGAAAATGGGTAAAGAAAGACGAAAGATTATGTTATGTTGTACTGCTGCTGACAAAAACAGCAGCCGTTAGTTATCGGAAAATCATTAAAATTGAAGTGTTTCAAGAATTTGGGGACAATATTATTGAGCATTATTTGAGCATGCTAACGATAAAGCGCGTAACGTCCAGCATTTTTTAAGACAGACTGCAAGAATGTAATTAAAACATACAAAATAATATTTACCGGTCAACCTTACCGTTATTTAATACAATGTATTGTTACTATCCCTGCCAACCCAATCCCTGTCTTTCTAAGCGGTCTGTATTTTCGGAAATCCAAGGGTGACCGCTTAAGACAGGTTTTATTGTATTGACAAAATACAAATACATATTGTTACGAAAGTCGCGTTTTGTACAGTGGAAACAGAATAACTGACACTAGATTACGTCACTAATTACGACTTCACACTTTAGTAATTCTCTATCGTGAGAAGTGTTACGTAGCCATGTCTTGATGCGGTATTGTCTATTTCTTCAACGTAATAACATAAAACGGAAGCTTCGTCATTTATCAACATAATTCCCCCGCCCCACCAACTTTCGATACATGTGCGCCGCCAGGACTTCATCAGTGCTTCGATTCAGCAAGAAAAGATATTGGTTGACTGCACAGCTACGTAGGCTCTGTGTTTTTTACATCTCTTTGTCCGCAGAAAATTTCTTTCCACCATAAATCGATCCAAAATTGTGACGAAGGCACTGGAAATGGCGAGGCTTTCGCGGCCGGCATCATAATTATTTAAATTATTATCCCGATTCTAAGGCCGTCGTCTTCCAAAATCTTCATGCTGATAGATGTTATTCGCGTAATCAGACGTTTCGGTATCATTTCTGGAAGCCATGCTCAGTTAAAGGACTTTAAAGAACTGACAAGATATACGTCCGTCAACCAGAGTACTGGTAAATGTACTTCAACTACAGTACTTTAGTCTCTGCCACAGTATTGTTGCCTGTAGGGCCAGATGTCGCCACTGACATTAAGAAAAATAGAATCCGGTGGGCAGGGCATGTCCAGAGAATATCAGAGACATCCAGATTAATAAAAATTTTTACGGGGAGACCTGGTGGAAGAAGAAAGAGGGGTCGGCCCAGAAAACGATGGTTGGATGATCTTGAGGACGACCTGCGCAAGCTCGTTGTAAGAAGATGGAGACTGACAGGAGAGGATTGGGACGGGACGTCAGGAGGCGGATTTTCCATTAAGACAAAGTCTCTCCAAGAACTGCTAATTTAGGAAGAGACAGAGAGAGATCATGAAGATTTTGGTAGACCACGGCCTTACAGTCCATTAGTAATTTAAATAACTCTAAATTGAGATTCCAGTTAAGAACCAATTGAGATCTATGCGCGAGATGTGTGTGGTCGCGTCAGAACTGAGCAACCATGACTTTTGTAGGTCCTATTCTGGGTTTTAAGAAGTACTGAAGAAGGTCACACTGCGACTCAGTATTTACGTTTGATCTTCTTAACACATAAAGTTCTAAATTGTACCCCTTATGATCCAAGAAAACTATGATTCTCACCTCGGCCGTCGACGGAGATGGCATTAATTTTTTGGTTTCGGCAATATTAAATGTCGCCGTCCTTTGATTGGTTTCTTTGTGTCTGGTTGGAAATAGTAAACCTGTAACTATGTGTCGCAGGAAGTCATGTCCCACAGCTTCACACCACTGCAATAACATCAATTAGGGTGTTCCCATCTAGTGTAGACTTTGTTAAACTCTAGCACGTTACTGGTAATGTAATACTCTGAACTTGTGTTCCCACGTGACACTATCTCGACAACCTTGTCGATTCTCGCTTCTCTTTCATCTCTGATAACCCTGTCCCTTGCAACAACAATATCCAGGGGTGTAGTTTGAGGCCGGGCGGGGCGAGATGAAGTGATTACACTTACTGTCTGACTCTGGGTTGTGTGCAGAAACGTAAAATTTAGGAACTGAGTTCCAAGCTACCTTCTGGAACTCCTGCGTCATGGCCCTGCACAAGTAGGGCGACTGGCTCTTTAGGAGGCCTTACATCTGCTGTTTATATTACCCTACACTAGCGCAGTATACACCGAGGTCGTTTCCACCAATCACCTGGACATATACGGTAGTGGGCCAGTCCGGTTATAAGACGATTATCTGGGAACCTTGGCACAAGTGTATTAAATTTGCCATCAAGCCCCGAGAAGGTGTCGTCTGAGAAGGCGTGAAGAGAATCGACGGGAGACTTTGGCCGTTAGCCGAAGACCCTTGTTGAGGACGCTTTGCAACTTCTTTTTATACATGACAGCAAGGTATCCCAAGACCGAGCAAGTGTAAGTAATGGCCGGCAGCAGATATGCGCCCACGATCATTTTGCCCGATCTTCTTGTCATTGCCGAGCTGACCAGGAGTGAAAACAATAGGCTCAGTCGAGCGGACCTTCGCTTGTAAACTGTATGAGCGTGGGTACGCCAGGTGAGCCGACGATCTAGGTGTACACCGAGGTAGACCTACTTCCCTTCGTTGGACCAGCGGAATTACGTCCTGTTGATGAGAATTTGCCTCCGCGCTTAGAGAATAGGACGGCAGTGATTGCATTTGTCACACCACTCCTGTGACGTTCATACACTTCTTGCAATATTATAAACAACAGTTTCTACATATTGATTCTGCTTTTTCCGCTGGACATGGGCTGGTTTATCGCCTTCACTAATCAAGAAACATAGCATTGCACGCTGCCCATCTTTGGAGCATATCTGTAAAGAATATTCCATGTTTTTTGTGGTCTATTGACTTCACAACGCATTTGGCGACTGGCGTAGTTGCTTGCGGTTATCCTGTAGTCGTGTGCTTGAAGACACAACACCTCAACAGGCCATAACGCAATTTAAAAGATTTGTCCGATCTTATTAAGGTTACTTTTTGACGCGGCTCATAGTTTTGCATCATGGCGGTTATCCTGTAGTCGTGTGCTTGAAGACACAACACCTCAACAGGCCATAACGCAATTTAAAAGATTTGTCCGATCTTATTAAGGTTACTTTTTGACGCGTCTCATAGTTTTGCATCATGGCGGTTATCCTGTAGTCGTATGCTTGAAGACACAACACCTCAACAGGCCATAACGCAATTATAAGATTTGTCCGATCTTATTAAGGTTACTTTTTAACGCATCTCATAGTTTTGCATCATGGCGGTTATCCTGTAGTCGTATGCTTGAAGACACAACACCTCAACAGGCCATAACGCAATTATAAGATTTGACCGATCTTATTAGGGTTACTTTTTGACGCGTCTCATAGTTTTGCATCATGGCGGTTATCCTGTAGTCGGATGCTTGAAGACACAACACCTCAACAGGCCATAACGCAATTATAAGATTTGTCCGATCTTATTAAGGTTAGTTTTTGACGCGGCTCATAGTTTTGCATCATGGCGGTTATCCTGTAGTCGTGTGCTTGAAGACACAACACCTCAACAGGCCATAACGCAATTATAAGATTTGTCCGATCTTATTAAGGTTACTTTTTGACGCGTCTCATAGTTTTGCATCATGGCGGTTATCCTGTAGTCGTATGCTTGAAGACACAACACCTCAACAGGCCATAACGCAATTTAAAAGATTTGTCCGATCTTATTAAGGTTACTTTTTGACGCGTCTCATAGTTTTGCATCATGGCGGTTATCCTGTAGTCGTGTGCTTGAAGACACAACACCTCAAACAGGCCATAACGCAATTAAAAGATTTGTCCGATCTTACTAAGGTTACTTTTTGACGCGTCTCATAGTTTTGCATCATGCACATGCATTAATTCATAGTCAGAAGTACGGAATGTAAACTATTTTTCAAATATTTCCAAAATCAGATATTACCATCGCATCAATGTCTTAGACTTTCGCGGCTGGCGTCATAATCATTAAAACAATTATCCCGGCACTGAGACCGTGGTCTTCCAAATTCTATATGCCGTAGTTGTTAATTGCCCGACCAGACGTTTCGGCCTCCCTCTGCAGGCCATCTTCACTGTAACGACTTTAAAACAGTACTGTGGATGTACTGACTCCACACAGCGATACAACCAAATTACGATACAAATTATTACTATAACAATTTTAATAATTAACATCGAATCAATCTCATGCAAACATTTTTTCTGTTTTATTAATTTATACAAAAGGCTTTGTAATTCTCCTATTCAAAATGGAAAAATAATAATTACTATTGTATATTTAGGTACAGTTGTACAGCTATTTTATAGAAGTGTATCGAGGAGTTAATGGTAAAAGTGCCCAAGTCCAAGTTTTAATGATATTTTAAGATGTTCAAAAAGATATTGTTACGGCGGTCTCCTGATCGTCGTAGGTAGTGTGAAAAACAAAATACAAGACACCAATTAAGTCACGAATCACCAGCTTTATCTATCACAATTAAACAGTTCGTAATCAACAGGACAGTCTCTTACAACAAATCAAATAAAAATTGTTCACACGCTATAAAAAAAATGTCAACTAATATAAAACACAATTGTACAGCGCAATTATAAAAACACATAACACTTTGCCACAATATTACGAACCATTTGAACGCACAAAGTAATATCGCCCGATAATAACTGAACTAAGGCCGCTGATGCCTTGTATTTATACCCCCGCTCACAGACCAGAACATTCCACAACTACGCGTTATCTCTACACTACGACGTAATTAATTGCGGCCTTGACACAGTCAGCGAGGCTGGCGGCGTCTAGAAATGTCTCGCAAGCGCATGTTGAAATCACGAACGCCACCACATTATAGCGCCATTGTTCTGGGACATACGAGAAACACGTAGATTGTTTTGAAATGTCGTAACAATATTTATCTTTTTTTATATTTTAACAGCTACGCGACGAATAAAAACTATTAATAATAAAGAAATAACCTTGAAAATCACTTTTATGATTTATGATTGCACTTGAAAACCTTTAATTTCAGTTTTCCCTCAATTCACATTCGTGGACTTGAATAAATATACCACTAACTCCACGATATATGGGTATAATGGTTTTAAGTGAATGTGGGTCATGTAAGTTTACTGGTTGTTAAAAAAAAATTGAATTTAATTTTTTTAAATCCATTCAATTTACATTTAACATTTTATAGCGGTTCGGAATGTTATGCAAACGTAAACACCAGTTTTAAAATTCGCGCAACTGTTAGCGTCAGGATCAGTTTGGAGCAGTGCAAAATTAACAATTAATTACATTTTCATTGTTATTCAAAATACATTTACGAGCATTAAAATGTAGTCCAAGAATCATTTGAACATGCCAAAATGTGTTATGTTAACTTTAAAATATTTATTAGACATTAGGGGGGAGAAAGCCATTGCGATTAGTGTGACCAATTCCGCCTGTCCTGCAGCGACACCTATTAAGGAACCATCAAACTGCGATTATGCGGTTAGCAGAGAGCTAAATCAAGTACACTGTAGCGTATCAACCTTAGCGCCATATACCCAGCATTTGTAATATTTCAATACAATACTCTTTTAGATAATTATAAATTTAAATAAAAATATTTGTTAAAATTTACGTTTATATTTAATTACATTATATTTAAATACATTATTATTAAAAAAATCAATTTATAATAACAGCTGTTTCATATTTAGACTAAATTTAATGTGTGATTTATATCATTTATGAATATTAAAATATTTTATACAACTGAGTGTAAAATATAACATAAATATGAATAATATGATATAGTTATATTATATACAGTTCTATGCAATTTATATAACGTTATAATTATATATATTATAATTATAGTATTATAAATATAAATCATTATAAATATTTTGTCATTTTATAATATACTATAATACTATTTTATACTGCCCTATATACTTTATTTATCTCATGTTTAAAGTTTATTTAATATTTATACTGTGTTTAATAAAATTTGTGTTTTATTTGTATTATTCACGTTACATTTATGTTTATATTCATAATTTTTTCTACAGTTTCCATTGAGAATAACTTTGTGGATATTTATAGGACGCCACTTGCCTTCTAGCTGTGAGTAAATAGCAAGGAAAATTTAAATCTGTTACTTGGTCAGTTTTATTAACTTTCTTATGAAGATCATATCTCATGAACAAGCTTATACTGAATGCATTGACAAATAACTATGGGGGTAGTTCTTTCTGAACGTTCTTGTGTGAACAGGTTCTTTATCATGGGCTGTTACAGCATTGTGCCAGAATAAGTATCAAGTATTAGCACTCAATTTGTATGGGCAACTGGTTCTTATAAGAATATGGCAATAGTGTTAAGATGTATCTATATGTATTTATATTAGTCCTGTAATGCACAATTTCAAAAAAGAAATTTGTATTAGTTGGAAAATATTAAACATTGCCTGTCTCTTGGCAGTGATAATGATCATAAATTAAATTGCATAATGATTCGAGTGTAAATTTAATTCATAATGTATCTAAATTCTAATGTAATAATTGTTATTGAGACTGTGATCTATAAATGTTATTTGAGTAAATGTCAATGCATAGCAATGTTAATTTATATCGAAACAATGCACGAAAAGGTGTTTGAAAAATTTATTGTTGTTAATTATGTAATGGTTCAAGGTTAATTCTTGTTACTAATGCCAATGGTCATTATTATGAATGTTGAGAAGTTAAACGTGCATATTGTATTAAAATGTTATCATCATAAAAGTAAAGAACACTAATGAAAGCTGTTATCGTTATGCAAGTGTTTTATTGCAAGTCCTGTCACGGTGGACTCAGCGTGTCTTTTCCATCTAGACCACGAGTCTAGTTTTAAGAATTAAGTAACGACCCCTGGTATAAAAAAAATTAAACAATAAAAAACTTAACAAAAAATTTTATGAAAAATTCAGGGGGACGTTTCAGTTTGCGTAATTTTTTTCTGGTCGCTCATATATAACACACTTATTAATTACTATTTAATTACACTATTAATTAACATTAAATTGCCTAGCGTCTTTATTATTGCAAATTTCTGCAATACTTTTACATCACTATATACACTAAAAATTCCTTAATGTAATGGTGTTTTTAGAATCGGAGTAAGTCTTTGTTCACAGGTTTAAAATGTATTAATTAGTTTATTTTTGTCCGGTTAGAACCTGATTACAGACAAAACAATAACTCGTACGCATTACAGACCTTGCCTGTCGTAGCTTGCGTTCACACACACAAACACACAAGCGCTGTATTCACTCGCGGGGCAGGTGTACGCTTTCTGACAATTCTTAACCTGCATAATATTGTTAAAAACTGTTCACCATATATTTTCTATGCTAAATATTTACAAACGTACCGCCTTGGGCAAATATGCAAATATATGTATTGTTGCAATATATTTCATACTAGATTTTTTAATGAGATTATTTTTTTCATTTTCTTTGACCCAAATAATAATTTTGAGACCAAGTGACCCATTATGTACAAGAACTAATCACAGTACACTATTTCTGTTGCATAGAAAAAGATAATTAGTTTATTATATAATATAAAAACCTACTTGTTGCTAGAAATTTGAAGACAGTTAATTACTTAAAAATTTGGTCACTGTCACTTTATTTAGCTGAATTATTTTATTCTGTAGTACAAAACTTGGTTGTAAAAATAGCTTTCTTGTTAAGTTTAGACTATGAAAAAAGTCTGTGTGCAGTATGCGGCGTAAAAACGTGAACCGAATAACAGATAAAGTTGACATCTGTTAGCAATTGTTTAGACAGTCAAATGTAAACGTGTATGCTTGTATTGTCGCTAACAATGTAAACAAATAATCACGAGCATTAATAATTACTTAACAGGTGGTGTCAATTGTAATAGCATTATGATTAATATAGATAAATGAATTACGTAATAATTGTAAATTATATATAGTTTATGTATATTGTGCAGAAATGTTAGTTTATTGTTTTGAGTGTCCTAGTTTATTAAAGTTACAAACTAATATTCATATTTCCTTTATAGTAAGTCTTTAATATTCCTTACAGGTTTTTCCTGTATTATGAATATTTCTGTAAGTAAAATTATATTATTGTCCCTGGATTTTGTTGTCCATGATGTGTCCGTTGTTATTAACTAACTATATATAACATTATTGAGTCGTATCACAAATTATTATTGATAAAAATGATAAACTTTTACCTGATGCATTAAACTAGTTGTCACTCCATTAGAGCTTAGTCTTACGTCATGTTTTTCCGTTAGGTTTTTACGTCAGACGAAGGTCTAACGAAGCGACATCTAGTTTAATGCATCAGGTAAAAATCTATCATTTATATCAATAATAATTTGTAATCCGAGTCGGTAGTGTTATATATAGTTAATATGTTATTATGTTTCCACCTAGGTAGAAACACAATAATAATACAATTCAATTAAATTTTACTTGCAAGAGTATTAATTACTTGAAGAAATATTCATAATAAAGGTATAAATTGCATAAAATAAAATTGATAACCTCAGAAATCATTAATTAAAAATACTTTATATATAAAGATAATTACAGAAAGTTACGAATATTTTATCTTCCTGAGCACTGAAAAAAAATAGTAACAAATTGAATCACATGAAAATTATTAGTAAAAGTTAATTTGATTTTTCGTTAGGTAACATTTTATGCTACTTATCATTCCATGATAAACACCATAAGTCTCCTCATAAACGTCGGATATAAAAAATGTATTAAAAAAAACTCAACTGGAATTAATCGAACTGAACGTTTGCCAGTGTGGTGCGGGTGGCGTTATGCAACAGGAGAAACTGGCAACTCTGCAACTTCCTTCGCGCTGGTTCCTCGTAGAGCGGACAGATTGAGCCTGCGGCAGTTCGATAATAATTAAATTGACTTGCAACAATGTAGCGCTCTAGTCTTGCTACATTTTATAAAATAATATATATCATAAAAATACTTGTAATACAGTTTGATAGACGTTTTGTGAACGTGAAGACTTACTTTCTATATGTGTGAGGTTTCACAGAGTAAAAATAGAATATAATAGAGACAATTTCTGGCAGAAACTTCTGAATCAAGAGTCGGGGTGGAGGATGATTATAACCATGTTTTGATGTACTATATATTATGTTTAATATTTATGTAGAATTTGCAACAACTTCCATTATATTTGTTTTGTATTCTATATAGATTATTTAACTTGTATCAGAATATACAAAATGATCTACAGAATAATGTGATTACCACTAACAAACGTAGCCTATATGGTTTTGTTTAACACATTGTTAAATTTCTATATTTTTGCGCTGTACGCAAGTGCGTAATGTTGCTGGACACATAATATTTCAGTAAGCCGATAATTTAGCAATTTAGTAAGAAGTTAGCAATTTTGAATACCTGGGCTACAGTGTGTCTTATAATGCATGCAACGACGTTGTGAATAAGTTGCATAAATTCAACCTTATGTGCGGGACCATCAGGAGAACCCTTGAGTCAACAAGTAAAGGAACAAAAATTTTTCAAGACTTTACTAGGATTTTTCCAACGGTCCATTACCAAGAACTTTAGTCATCCAATAAAATGAACTTAATTTTATTAAATTGTGCTATCCAATAACATCTAAACGCGTTAGCAAATATCAAAATCGTGTTACTAAATTTAATGATTATTTTTCTTTTCTTTACTGCAATGTTGTATAAAAGTGTCCGCCCAAAAACGTCCGGCTTCAGCAACTCGTTCTTCCATCAGTAAAATTTCGTATAATTTTAAAGTCGTAAATTTCAATAGTGGTCTTCATTTACAAAGTTTCCCTTTATGTTTTGCCTTTGACTCTTTTGGTTAAGCTATAATGCTTTAATTTATGTCCAATCTATTGAGTTCTTCTTATTTTTAATTGTTTTAGAAAAACTTCTATCTTTTCCAGCTTTGCGAAACACCTTTTCATTATTCAGCTTTTCCACTCACCTCATCCTTGTATAACACCGTACCTCAAAAAGTTTCTTCTTTTTTCTTGCCCTAATTGTCCAAGATTTTCCCTCCCATACAACTCAAGACTTCACACATAGGTTGGCAGAAGATTTTCCTCACCTTCATGCTGATTGTCCTTGATGTGAACAGATTTTTCATTTTATTGAGAGCACCTATAGTTGATTTATCACTCATAATCTCTCTACATCTATTCCGTTACGTGTGATATTGCTCCCCAGGTAACTGAATTTTGTCACTTCTTGGACAATCTCATTTTTCAGTGTTTCAGTGTTTTCAGTGATCAGTATTCTACCAACTCTATCTCTACTACAACCCATAATTTTTGTCTTGCTTCTGCTTATTTTCATATTAAAATCCTCTTCCATTATCCTATCAATTGCAGTAAGGGTTTCCTGCAGTTCTTGAGGTCTTTTGGTCATTATTACTGTATCGTCTGCAAACCTAACTCTAGAATAACTCTACAAATCGTACTAGCTGAATCCTTCCTACAATGTAGTATTTTTTAATATGCTACAAATATATTATTAAAGCTTATCTAAAATTATGGGTCTTAGTTTTTTAAATCTTTGAGGTTTTAATAAATGGCAAGTTTCATGTTTGACGCGTAAATCCTATTAAAGCGGTGTTTTCAAGAAAATTCCAAGAATTTAGCTACTCGTAAAACAAACAGAAGCGAATATATTTTCGTTAAAAGAAGCAACTTTGCACTGTATAAAATCATGAGATTAAGACTACTGTCTTATTTTAACAAAATAAAGTTGATGAAAGTATAGATAAAGTAATAGATATAAAATGATTTATTCTAACACAAACAGTTGTGTTAGGTTTTTAAAGCTGAGGTCACACCAGTGGTTCTGTAAACAGCATAAACTTTAAATCATCTAAATAACAAGAAGAGCAAATGTTATTTTGAAAATAAAGTTTTGAGTAAGATTGTTGAGAGCATCCAGGGAGGGGTATGTCCGCAAGCCTGGACAAAGAAATAAAATACAGAAATAAGAAAGCTGCACCATGACCAGACATAATCTCGGACGTCAGTGGGAAGAAATTGGGATGGCCCGGTCACGTCACCAGAAGGGGGAGTTCGCCTTGCAGGAGGTGTAGAGAAAGAAAAAGAAGACCACAGAAAAGGTTGGACCAGGTGAAGGGGGACTTAGAAAAATGGTAGTCAAAACTGGCTGCGGACAAGAACGAATGCAGTGGAGGAAACTTATTAACGATGTCAAATTCTACTGCTATCCAGGATGTGTATGGTCATGTTAGTAAGAGCAAGACTAAGTATAACACACACACACACTCACACACATCACACATCACACACACAAAAACACTCTAGAAGTCATGACAACGTACACTTTTACGTTTTCGGTCCTCAGTCTCCAGATTGTGGGTGACTTCATACTCAGAATTTTCTCTCCATTGCCATTGTCTTCATTTTGCTATAACTTCCTGCTACCGTACTCTCAGTTACTTGTTCTATGAATTCTTTCCTTGGCCGTCCTTTGCCGTCATCTTTCATTCTAGTTTATCTTCAGTGATGGCTACCAGATGTGACACTTATTCTTCTTTAGTTAGCATTCCGCAGGTTGGTTTGTACCAGTTCCCCACACCAATCTTCTCTGCACTAACTACTGTTCCCACTCCTCATACGAACTACAACTTTCATCACCACTAATCTGTTTCATATATTAGAGTATCGGTCTTCCTCTTCCTCTGGTCCCTTCAGTGTAACGTTAAGTTATTTATTTTATCAAATTCTCGTGTTTCGTAATAGGGTCAATAAGTTCAACTCTTGTCTTCACAAAACTGTACCAAAAACTTCTTGTTGATATAGTCATTTCTAGCCAGAATCTCATCGTTACTAACCTTGTCGGTCCGTCTAATTTTCAGTAAGTTTCTATAACACCACATTTCCAGTGCAACTCTTCTCCTTCCTTCTGTTTGAATTGCCCACGTCTCAAACCCATATAGAACTATGCTACGTATGTAACTCTTCAGGAACCTCTTTCCTGATTCCAACGTTATTTCTTTAGAAGTCAGTGACTTCCATTAACTGTGAAATGCAACTTGAACCTGCTTGATTCTATTAAAAACTTCTCTCTTACTTTTTCCGTATTTTGTAATTTCACTTTACTACAGACCATCACTTTAATTTTTCAAGTAGAACTCCATTTATCCGAACTCCAGATATCCGAATCGCCAATTACCCGAATCGTTATCACGAAAATAAAAAAATACAATTAAAAAAAAGATTATTCAAATTCCCGTGCTAACAAAAAAAAACATCGTAAGCAAATAAAATACATATAAACCTGTGTTAGCTATGCATCATAGTTTACGTACTGATCAGTACAATGTTTTCTAGCCTACTGCTCGCTTAAAATTATAATTATGTGTGAATATTATTTTTAATTTTTTTGTAGTAAAAGTGAACATTTTGCAAAATACGTGTAACCTGGTTTTTATTAAGATACTGTATTCATGTAATACAAAAAAAAATGATTTTTTTGAGCAATTTTCTCGTTTTCTTTCACAACATAACCTTTTTCTTATGTTTGTCCCAATTATCCGAATTTCTGCATATGCGAATTACGTTTGGGGCTCATTAGTTCGGGTAAATGGAGTTCTACTGTAATATTTATTCTTAAATCTAACTCTTTTCTCAAAACCTCATCCATTATATGTAAGTTTACGCTTGACTCCTGTTCACTTTCACCCGTATTTGCAATGTCACCTCCAAGTCTTAACATATGAATTCCTTTTCCTTGCACTTTAACTCCATTATCCTTTCGCTCGTTCTCTTACTTTAGGAATAGTCTTTAAATATTAATAAAACGTTTTTCAAACACGTAAACAACTGAAATTAGATTTTATAACACTTAAAAAGTTTGCATAAATGCATAAAAAATTAATACTTTAAATTACAAGGAAAAAACTATACTTTCAAATAAGTATAGAATCAAGTTTTAATAATTAAGATTCCTAGACAACATGATAGATAATCGATGCCTTTTTCACTGTCAAAGGCAAGAACCGAATCACATACGTACTTTTACACGCGGCGGGCGTCTCGAATTTCTTCGACTGTATAAACTCGTCCAACGAAGCTTTTTCAGTGCACAGTTGTTTACAAATGGGGTTTTTGGCTAGCCAACAAATCAACAAACTCACCGCGCATGCGCAACATCAATAACGCGGCAATATTTATGAACAGAACTTACTTTCTGGATATCCGGAAGTAAGATACGCCTTTCCGATTCCTCTTAAAAATGAATTCCTTTTTAATTCTGTTACAGGATAAACTTTTCCTATTAGTCAAGATTCATAAAGTTAGTAGGCACGGGTGAACTCGACGCCTTTGTTGATAACAGTAAAAGACGAATGCTAGCAAACCTATTGACACACTTCTGACCTGAAAACGAAGTCATTACCAGAGTTTAGACGGACGGAACAAAACATTGTCGTAACAAGGAAGCGAGTTCTCATTCCCTGGCAGCGTCTTTCAGGGCATAATTTATTTACTGTCAGATACAAGCTTCCTCCCATCCTCTTCCCCGTTATCACCTAACAGCTATGACACTACACCTGTTTACTCTGCAGCGAACTCAATTTGATTACGTGTCTTGTGCTAAGAAGGTAGACAACCATTCAGCAGGTTTGCGAGACGAATTTTAAATACCGTTGTTGAGCGGTAAGTAGACAGACAGACAGACTATCGCATGAAAAATGATTACTTGTTGGAGAGGCTTATTGAAAATCCCGTCTCTCAAGTTAAGGAAACATTTAAAGTTGAAGATATTTGTGAATGTCAATGTTTAAAATTTTGCGTAGTGAAAACTTAAGTGAACTGTGAAAGAAAAATGAGACACATTACTTTAATAATAATGTTATTCACGTTTGAACGTGAAACATAACAACTCGGAGATAAAAATATTTTTTTAAATATTTTTAAAAGTTATAAGAGTGAAAAAGTGAAAAAGTGAGGTGAAAAAGTGAGGTGACATTAAATTTTAAAATGTGAACACTTACCTATTGTTTCAATTACTGTTTTTACAGTTATTTCTTGTCTTTTTTATTTAATAGTTTCAAGGTCTCTTAGTAACTTATTTTTATTTTCTTTTGTGCGGTTCGTCATTAAGCGTGCAGTACATTATAATAAATCCAGATAGTTGTCTTGTAAGTTGTACAATACTTGTTAATCTTTATTTTTTACGTAACTCTTCAATATTTCTTGCAGGTTTTCTGTATTATGAATATTTCTATAAATTATAAATATTTCTGCAAGTAAAATTATTGAATTGTACTATTGTCTTTTAAACTTACACACGTTTTACAGAATAGTTCTATATTTTTAGAGGTTTTTAAAGAAAAATTGATTTTATTTTGGCTTAAATTATCGATTGTTGTAATGTTTATGTACTCAGCTCTTTATTAATATTTAATGTTAGACTAGTAGCCTGTTGCAGTCTCAATGGAAGGCATCCAACCATCGTTTACGGGGTCTACCCACACTTCTCTTCCCTCTTGGATGATAGTCAAGGCTCTTCTTGAAAATCTACTTAACCCTAGTCTAGGGGTCTTTTATTAAAATGCCGCACTAATAATACAATAATCACTTTTGTTAAAGCGCAACAATCACTTGATCCACACTTTACAATAACGTCAGGTGGAACTAACTAACTAAGCCGGTCGTAGACTCTTCTACACACACACACACACACACACACACACACACACACACACACACACACACACACACACACACACACACACACACACACACACACACACACACACACACACACACACACCACAGAAGTTCCAGAATAATTTTCCATACTTTTGGCCGGCGTGCCGCCATAATTCTCATAGTTAAGAGTACTCGAACAGTCTAAAAGCTACTTGAGTGCATGGCCATGACGGAGACACTGCACACTGCACACTTACTCGGCAAGCCGAGAAACGTGTAGAACTTGCACCTGCCGACTTTTCGAGAGCTTTACTTAGTTGTCGTAACAACATAATAATTATATAGGATTGTTATAATATTACAATAACGTAATATAATATGCTTACGTATTGTGCTTATACGTCTGTTTGAGATCTGCCTGCCATCCTTTGTTGAACGTGTTCCTACTGAAGAAGGTGATTGGTCAAAACGTTCAGAAGAAATAATGAACCAAGCTTTATGCAATCGACCTCGGCCCAACATCCCAACGTTTAGTTCTTAATTTTCATAATGGTAATAGCCTTCGTAATGTACCAGTGAACAGAGTATCACTTTAACCAGTCTAAGTGGAATATTCTTTTCTACTTTGGTTTACATTAAGTCCGATAGGACTACACTCTGAATAGTTTATACAGAGTCCATTAAAATTTATTAAAATTAAAATCTTATCCATTAATTATTAAACTTTTGCAGTCCACATTTAATAAAAAGTGTTAAAAATAAAAGTTTTATCTGTTTTATTAATTATACTGTGCGAAATTTCTTCTAGCAAAGTCCAAATCATATTCATGTTTTTACTGAAATAATAAATTGGTTGTGTCTTGTGTTTAGAACTACGATTACATAAACACATTTCATTGAATTTTGTTGAAAAAATAAAAGACGCCCAACACAACAAACGTGTAAGAATTAAAATAAAACGTAAGAAAAAACACAACTGTTTGTAATTTAACTAAAATAATACATAAATAACAATTAAAACTGGCCTCAGGGAATACGCATTGTGTTTTGCAAACGGAAAGGATAAATTACAGCCTAATCCTCTGCACGGAACGTAAAAAAAAAAACAGAATATTGAACAGTTACAGGTTGTATTTTTTGCTCCGGGCGGTCAAATAACCCATCCACTAAGCCGGCTATAATTTTTCTTTACCGGTTACTACATATTGTACTTTATTTATAATGTGCACGGAACCTGAGCAATAAATTCTTGTGCCAAACAGTCCGATTTTTCAGGTGAGTTGTCAAAGTGTCAAACAACTAATATATTATGACATATTGTACTATCACACCGGGTCCACACCTGCTGGATACGAATGTAGTACGCCCGATGTACTGTAGGTGGATTCTCATCTTACTTCAGACTGTCTTGTATAGGATTCCTTTTTTACTTCCATGTTCCGTAAGGAAATGGAAGTGTGGTGATCGCAAAAAAATCGTGTTCAAGATAAGGGCTGATTCTGATTGTACTACCCTCAGAACATGAAGAAAAGTCGTTTTCCGAAATGTGTGTGTGTGTGTGTGTGTGTGTGTGTGTGTGTGTGTGTGTGTGTGTGTGTGTGTGTGTGTGTGTGTGTGTGTGTGTGTGTGTGTGTGTGTGTGTGTGTGTGTGTGTATCTCTATGTCTGTGTGTAGAATTTTTTATGTGGCGAACCAAACAGAATCAAAATATTTTTTGCGTATGTGCCCGAGTTGTAGAGGACTCAAGACCTATTGATTTAGGTGAAGATCGATCAAGGGGAAGGGGTAGTTTACCTGCAACGTTTTACATTTTAACCAAAGTACTTAATTTTGGTAAATAAAGTATCCTGAAAAGAAGATCATAATAATCCACTGTAGAATGGTAGATGAAATATCTCTAAATGAAAAGGGTAGTTGAAGGGGGAGGGGGTAATTTTCTTTAAATGAAAATGACAGTTGATGGGGGAGAGAATAATTTTATATATGTGTACTACGTTATCGGCAACAAAGAAGTAGTTCCTGTGGAAATATTTCATTTCAATTTGTCAAACATAAGATTTGATTTACAAGCAACAGACTTAACTTGTTAACTTGTTAGAAATTATCAAACCGAATTCAAGTAAATCATTTTAAATATAAATCTTAGAACATGGAAGTCAAGTTTATCTATACCGATATTTAAATCTTTCCTACTTCGTCTGTCTTCGTCGAACTTTTCTGCCCCAACGCTATTACGTTTCGATGGCTAGGCATTCTTTCATACTTACCCGATCAGAGTCCGGCCATCATTAAAGAAAGCAAGTAGTCAAAAATCCTAGGGTCGGAAGAGTAAGGGGTTTCCCAACGTCGCTAGGGGGTAGAAGAACTTAGGAGGTGGGTCTCTGATCAAAGCTCAGAGCAGAACCTGAGGCTCTCCTAACACTGTTCTTACTCTACAGGACGCTGGTAACTTTCTTAGAGGACATTCATTTAACGGAAATGTTGTAAATTTATATGATGCCGGATGGTTAGTTGCCTAAGGAAGTTTGGCAACACAAGCCTATTGGATGAAGTAGTATAGGTAGACCTTGGAAGCGTTGGGGAAGTGGACGTGTTTCCTTTAGGACCGGAACAGAAGATTCGCCTAATTGACGAAGAAGGAAATTCGCCGGCAAGAAAACGAATAATTGTATGACACTATTTTGACATCTGTATCTATATGATACAGCAATACTAGCGCTCGCAAAAACAAAACGTTGAAAAGTTACACTACTCAGTATCGATCGGTAATCGCGTGGTGCACCACGACAACAGTGTTATTCATGTTTTTGAACATTAATTATTGACAATGAGTTTACATATGTGTGTTTTTATTTTAATTGGATTTTAATATATGACGACCTCTTTTCGAGCAAGTGTCTGAGGATGGGTCAGATGACCTGAAACGCGTCACGCTAATATTACTCTAAAGATAAAAGTCACAAGACGGACCTAACAAAGGTAAGAAAATAAGAAAATAAATTATATGCATCTATAGTAAGAACACGGTAGAATGTAATAACTGCGGCCATGCTTTCAGAAGCCCAGAACGGTTTCATGAAGGGCAGATCATGTTCAGATTGTATATTTACAATAGCCCAGCTTATTTAAAAGCGTAGAGAGTATCAGCTGCTCACATACATAGCTTTTATTGACTTCGCAAAGGGGTTTGACAGAGTAAATAGAAGCAAACTATGGGCAGTAATGGCAAGGAAAAGGATCCCACAACATCTAATTAGTGCAATACAGAGTATGTATATAGAGAATAAAATCTTAATACAGGGTGGCGCAGGGAAATGGGAAAATTTTAAATAATTAGAAAAAAATGAAGGAACGTTACAAAACTTTTTTGACGCTCAAAACATGTTCTACAAGACTGGAAATTACATTAGGCATCACTTTTTAAAAATCATATCAGTTAAATGCTGCCCATTTTGCCGTACACATTCAGTAAGTCGTTTCTGTAGGTTTTGCATAGCGCGGCGCAATGTGTCACCTGGGATTTTGGCGATTTCCTCTTCAATCTGTGTCTTGAGCTGAGCAAGGGTTCTTGGTCTAGTCTGGTACACGATGCTCTTTAGATGTCCCCATAAAAAGAAGTCACAGACTGAAAGGTCTGGAAATCGGGGCTGCCAAGCGATGTTAGCAATCCTTGAAATTATGCGATCCCCAAACAAAAGTTTCACTGCTGCCATAGACTGTCTGGCAGTGTGAGGTGGCTCCATCCTGTTCAAAACAGGTGTGCTGAATGTCAAGATTTGGAAAATTACGGAGTCTTGGAGCCAAAAATGTCTTTAGCATGTTGACATAACGTTAAAACGTCACAGTGACAGCAGTGCCTCGTTCATCTTCAAAAAAGTAAGGGCTTATCACCCCATGACACGACACTGAACACCATACGGTAACTTTGGTACTGTGTAATGGACGCTGGTGAAGCTGAGCAGGGTTTCCTTGAGCCCAGTAACGGAGGTTCTGCTTATTCACGTATCCACTTAAGTGAAAATGGGCTTCATCGGACATCCACAGATTTTGAATAAAGTTAGCATCCTCATTGATTTTAGCCAACAATTGTTCACAAATTTGCAGGCGCAATACACAATCATTAGGATTCAGTTGTTGCACAATCTGTCGTTTGTACAGATGAAATTGAAGTTCATGGAGCTTTCTTTGAACGCTCCGACGTCCGAGCTGCAATGACGCGGCAATTTTTCGCACCGAACGACGAGGGCTCCTTAAGATGGCAGCTCGCACGGCATCAATGTCTTCTGGGGTACGTACACCCCCACTAGACTTTTCTTCAAAGCTGAACCAGTCTCTTCAAAATTATGAACCCACGTTTCGATTGCGTGTAACGAAGGAACTTGACCGCGGGGCGGGATCTGATAGTGGCGCCGAAACTCTCGTTGTGCCGCTGTCAAACTGACACCATGTCGGTAAAACGCCCTTACGGCGACCCCACGCTCTGCACCGTTCCACTGCTCCATGGTAACTAAATGTCCGTTACTAGACAGATTCAGATTCACTTCTGCTACATCTAGAGGGCTGCCAACATCAACTTTAAATTTTCCCGTTTCTCTGCGCCACCCTGTAGAAGCAGGAAGACCGAGAACAGCTCCTAGAGTTGGCCTGATCAATTCTGGAGCACGACAAGAGTGTCCATTATCACCTTCTCTTTTTAATTTATATATTGACGATGTCACACAAAACTGGCAGATGTGTCTTCCAAAACATTTTATGACTGGTCACTCTACAATTGACACTTTGTTGTTTGAGGACGATCAGGCTATTCTGTTGGACTCTGAAAACAGATTGCAGTTGAGTATACATTTGTTAAATCGAATCTGCAAAGACTCTGAATTGCAAATATCTACACTTAAAACCAAGGTGATGGCTTTTCGCGGAACTGATCCCGTACCAGCAAAAATTGTTATAGATCAATTACAGGAACTTGTCCTGGAACAAGTTAGCAGTTTTTAATACCTGGTCTACAGTGTGTTTTATAATGCAAGCAACGACGTGGTGAATAAATTGCATAAGTTTAACCTTATGTGCGGGACTATTAGGCGAACCCTTAAGTCACCAAGTAAAGGAAAGCGCCTGAAATTCTACAAGGTTATAGCTCTTCCCACAGTTCTTTATGGGTCTTTAACGAAAGGCCAGGCCAGTCGTATCCAAGCGGCTGAAATGAGATTTCTCAGGCACGTGGCAGGATATACTCTCCACGATCATAGGAGAAACAGAGATATACGGCAGGAACTGAATATTATGAGTATACTCGACAGGATTGCTCAGTATCGGCTGAATTGGTGGCAACATCTTTGCCGAATGGATGACTGCCCAACACCAAACGACTATGGAGCAATAAGCCGAGGGGACGGAGAGGTGTGGGACGGCTGAGGAAGCGCTGGAGTGACCAGGTCTATTCTTTGCCTACTTGAGACCGGAACAAACTATGCTTGGTTTAATCCTTGAAAATGATGATGATGACATTGTGCTGAGTCAAAAGATTCAGCGCGAGTTCAGTAATTTTATTGGCAGTTTTGACGGTAAGGACAGTACAAAAATTAAAGTAATAATGAGTGCTGCTCTCTACCCGCGGATAGAGAGGCTACCGTTTTCGATTTTTCACTGTTTGATCGGTGTTGCCATCTGCTGAGTTTTTGCAGCAGTTTTAAACAGTGCTGCGTCCTGGTGAGAGTTTCCTTACAAACGAACAACGAACGGAAATTTCTGTTAAGGTCTTGTCTCAACATGGTTGTCTAACAAAATATTTCAGGGTTGACGGACGCTTTTTCTCTTCGGTGGAGAGGAATGAATTCCAACTACAACTTCTTATAACTATGTCTAGATAAATTTCTCTTCACGACTGCGGGTTCACCGAATAGAGACAAGTCCTGCTACATGACTGAAAGAATGACATCCTAAAAGCTCCACACTCGACACCGAAGAGAATAAGACCACAACAACATGCCAATCATGAGATCGCCACGCTACAAATAAGAGATCATCCTTCTGGGCACATATAAGCAGGTGAAAAATATCCATTTGTAATTCACACGTAGAATCAACATGGCACCAGTTATACATAATCATCAGTTTTACCGTTCAAGTATACATTCATTTGGATCCCCAATTGATGGGACAGTTTAGTGTGAACACTAAGAATTAATTGTAAAATTTCTATATATGAATAGTAAATTGTGAGTTCAGAGACTGACATGTCTACAACACAGCATCCAACTTAGATTTCCACTCATTTCTTTATAGAGCTTTCGCTACAGATTTAAAGTCAGTTTTGTTTTTAGTAATTTTCTCAAGTTTAACTTACTATGCATAAAAACATATATTTCTCTTATTTTTAAAATCAGGTTATGTCATTGTATAAAAAGATTACTGGGGAGGTAGGCGATTTTTTTTAATTAGTTTCAACCAATCTATGCATGTCGAAACACTTTTCAACTTGTTTGTCGAAACAAGGTTGTTGAGACAAATTTGTTGAGACTGGTCATAAGTTGAAGAAACATGTCCGTCTCTGACACACACAAATGTATTTTTTTATATAAGGTGCTAATATTGTGCAATTTTTCTCTTTCATTAATTGGCCCTATTTTAGTCTATATAAATTCTTTATATTAATCATGGTAACTGGGGGGCGTTAATTATTTTAAACAATTTTTATTTCTCACCTTAATTAAGTATTTTAGCACTTAGCCACTTAGGCACTTGTTTTTAAATTTTATTAGGTCCTGGGGACATTTGTATGCAATACTTTATGATACACTTGACGTGCAATTAACCCACACCATGGGGGTACATTTATAGAAATAATTCTTTAATCCTAATTGGGATTCCTATAAAGAAGAAGTTTAGAATTTATATACACCAGAAGGGTAATATAAAAAAAAAGGGCGTGGCAAGAGACCTTTATGTATTTGTATACTATTGTATAATGTAATTTGTCTAGTGGAACATGTTATGTCTGTATATTTCTGTGTACATTTTGGGGGATATATATTGTAACATGACAGATATAAGCATAATATTGAATGGCAATTGATCATTAGAATAATGAAGTTATAATGTTTAAATTTGGAAGAAAGCATTAAGTTTAATATAAATAGATTAATTCATAGCAACTGTGGAAAGAAATCATTATTATAAAGAAAATCCAAGTTCAAGTAAAAGGAGTTACTAGTGATGAGTCATCCAAGACCAGTCTCATAACCAAAGGTTTTCAAGGTATAACCCAGGAAGGTAAAAAAGTAAATAACAAAGCAGTACTGAATATGACCAAACCCACAACGAGGGAGAATAAATAGAATAGAAACCCTAAAATAAGCCAAGATCAACCAATACAGGTTGTGTATGTCTGAAATAAAGAAGAAGATGGAGAAGATACCAGTCCCAGAAGGCAGGAGAAAAGAAGACTGATGAAAGAAGAAGAAGGCAGCATCCTGAAGAAGATGTCATGCTCTTATAAAAGACACCCAAATCCCTATATCCCCAAAATAAATATTTAAAAATAAAAGTATAACGAAATAAAAACCACATGTATATAAATTTAAGAGAGAGGAGTGTATAAAGTAAAAGTTTCCTGTGAACTAAGATGAAACAATAATATAGTACCCATGGAACAAATCTCCATTGAAAAAACGCTAACCAATTTATTATGTTGATAAGACTATACGACCATTTAGCATTAACATAATATATAAGTACAAAGTGAACCAGTGATAGTTTTGGGTATTATAAAAAATGAACCTTGTGTTTTATTCTTGGCAATCACAAACATTGGATGCAATGAAATATGCATTTTTCAATGACTTAAAATGTGTACTGTGACAATATGTTGTTCATAAGACATGAATCTGTTTAAAATAACATTTTGTTTTACATGAAAAAAGAAAAACAGATTTCATAGTGCTTTTTGAACGGTTCATACTATTTATTTGTTAATGACAGGGTGCAATTCCCCAAAGACAATGTATAAAAGACGGTATAAAAACTGTAGAATCCTACTTATAATAATAGTTAGAAATAAGAATATAAATATAAGGTTTTTATGTATATAGTATAAGAATGTTTAAAAATGTTTTAGATATAAGGCCATTTGTTTGGGTCTGAAACAACTAACATCAGAACTATAAAAATAGTTACCACTTGTAAATAGTAGAGGGTAATTAAGATGTTAGTTAGTAAAAATATATATATATATATATATATATATATATATATATATATATATATATATATATATATATATATATATATATATATATATATATTTTTTGTAAACCATGTTTCCATGTTGGAAATGGGAATTTTGTTGCAAAATGTCTGATTTGAAGACAACCATTTATTTAAAAAAATATTCTTTATCCTGTTTAACTATTATTTGTATTGTAACCAATACTAATTGTTTTTGTGCAATTTGAAAACATGTTTAATTTATAATACTATATGTAAAAGTCAGAGAGGGTATTACACATCATATATTGTTTGTAAAATATTTTGTAAGAAAAATTGTTAAAAAATCATAGGCCAAAAGAATGGAAACCAAACTTCATCAAAACAGAGAAATTGCTCATTTAAATGCAAATAAACAAAAAGGGTTTAGACAAAATAAACTTGAGATCAAGCCATATAATTGCACATACCATTAAGAAAGATTTTAATAAATTATATTCAGAATTATAAATAAAAATGAAAATGACTAAACTCAGAAATTTGGACATGGGAGTCATATATTTCAGAATAATGTTTCAGAATACAACTAATTCAATTAATTACCAGAAAATAAGGGAATAGGAACCTTTTAATACAATATAGGATTATTAATATTAAATGTAACTGATAAAATGGCTGAATTTACATTATAACAGGAAGTAAATTTTGGAAATGTTTTGACTTATCAGAGTATACCAAACTGAAAATAAAATTACTATTTTTGGACAGAAAACACCATAAAACGGCATTAATTAATCTGAAATTAAGCTGAATGAACTGAAAGATTAATCTAAATAACATCTAGTGAATAAAATTGACAAGTAACCAAAGTTTAGGCATTCATATAGTGAAAATGTAAAAGTGTACACAGGATGTGAAAAATATTTGAACAATGTTAAGGATAATATTATATGGGCTAAGAGTTTAATTGAAACTGAAGGAAACAGTTAGTTAATTATTGGTTTTTGAACGGTTAACATGACATAGGTTTGGTAACGTGCATAACCTAACCTATAATAGACATACAAAGCGAATGTATAGTACGTTATTGTGAAATCGCGAGTGACTTGTGGAATACTTCTAAAACTATCATATTATAACAGAAACAATCAAGTAACACTCCATAACACAGAACAATATAAATCTATTCCGAAAAACACCACAAAACACTAGAAAACTGTATAATACATTAACCCAAATTAGTGACGGAATCGGGGAAAGTGTTTGAACTAATAATTATACGGATACACTAAATACAACTCAGAAACAGTACACTAGACACTACACAACATTTTACAAGAGATTCGCAGACATCAGAACAGGAATACTACAGGAAAATCTTTTATTTGGAACGTCCAATATACGAATGACATCTTACTAACTTCACGGCAGCCATTTGCAATATTGGTCATCATTGCCAGAACCCCGCCTTCTAGTTCGACACAGCTGTTGGGTGAAAACAATTATTATATTTACAAATTATTATTCAATGTCTGTGTTTATTAATAACTATTAATTTGATTGTAACGTTATACTTTTTAAATATTGTAATAAATCAAATAAATTAATATAGATGTGTGTTGATGATAATATACTATCGTGGAGTATGTGAGACTCCGATGTAATCAAGTCCAATGTAATATGTTTAATTGGTGTGGCTCTCGACGTCTTACTGGCCTGAAACACTTCCTTAAGTTTCCCAGCTGGTCGAGTCCCAATGGTAGCAAGACCGGTCGAGTAGCGTAAAGTTGATGAAGAAATATATATGCTCAGCTTCACCGAAAGTTTCAAAACAAAAATTATTGTTTTGAAGGAAATTTAAAAAAAAATTATGTTTATAAAAAAAAATAATTAAAAAAAATTATTTTAATTTTATTAATTAATTAATTAGGATCAATTAATTAATATAGGGCTGTGAAGTTTTAAACAGTGTAATGCTCTTCTGAAAATTTTTATTAAAGTTTTAGTATATTTTAAATAAGCTATCACCACTCATAAGACTGTCTGTAAACCAATCGATACTTGTTTACCTTTTTATTTTTTAGGTTATCTTCACTTACGGGTGGTAAAGTTCTTGTAGATTATCAATTAGAATTATATTATTGGTAATTAGTATTATTGAAGAAATAAAGAACTATTAATTATTGAAAAGTATTAATATTTTATTAAGTAATAGCAATATTGACTCTTATCGATTAGTATCGATTCTCAGGATATCGAAAAAAGTTACAAGTATATGATATTAAAAATTAAATAGGGTTCTTTAAACAGCCAGTTATTACCAAAGTCAGAGAAATCGGGCTAATATTTAAAAAGTATAACGTTACAATCAAATTAATAGTTATTAATAAACACAGACATTGAATAATAAATTGTAAATATAATAATTGTTTTCACCAAACAGCTGTGTGGAACTAGAAGGCGGGGTTCTGGCAATGATGAGACCAATATTGCAAATGGCTGCCGTGAAGTTAGTGAGATGTCATTCGTATATTGGACGTTCCAAATAAAAGATTTTCCTGTAGTATTCCTGTTCTGATGTCTGCGAATCTCTTGTAAAATGTTGTGTAGTGTCTAGTGTACTGTTTCTGAGTTGTATTTAGTGTATCCGTATAATTATTAGTTCAAACACTTTCCCCGGTTCCATCACTAATTTGGGTTAATGTACTACACAGTTTTCTTGTGTTTTGTGGTGTTTTTCAGAGTAGATTTATATTGTTCTGTGTTATGGAGTGTTACTTGATCGTTTCTGTTATAATATGATAGTTTTAGAAGTATTTTACAAGTCACTCGCGATTTCACAATAACGTACTATACACTCGCTTTGTATGACGATTATAGGTTAGGTTATGCACGTTACCAAACGTATGTCATGTTAACCGTTCAAAAACCAATAATTAACTAACTGTTTCCTTCAGTTTCAATTAAACTCTTAGCCCATATAATATTATCCTTAACATTGTTCAAATATTTTTTCACATCCTGTGTGCACTTTTATATTTTCACTATATGAATGCCTAAACTTTGGTTATTTGTCAATTTTATTCACTAGATTTGATTTAAATCAATCTTTCAGTTCATTCTGGTTATTTTCAGATTAAATAATGCCATTTTATAGTGTTTTCTGTTCAAAAAATAGTAATTTTACTTTCAGTTTGGTATACAAACTGTTTGGAAGTCAAAACATTAAAATTTACTTCCTGTCATTATATAAATTCAGCCATTTTATCAGTTATATTTAATATTAATAATTCTATATTGTATTAAAAGGTTCCTATTCCCTTATTTTCTGGTAATTAATTGAATTAGTTGTATTCTGAAACATTATTCTGAAATATATGACTCCCATGTCTAAATTTCTGAGTTTAGTCATTTTTATTTTTATTCATAATTCTGAATATAATTTATTAAAATCTCTCTAAATGGTATGTACAATTATATGGCATGATCTCAAGTTTATTTTGTCTAAACCCCTTTTGTTTATTTGCATTTAATTGAGCAATTTCTCTGTTTTGATGAAGTTTGGTTTCCATTCTTTTGGCCTATGATTTTTTAACAATTTTTCTTACAAAATAATTTACAAACAATATATGATGTGTGATACCCTCTCTGACTTTTACAAATAGTATTATAAATTAAACATGTTTTTAAATTACACAAAAACAATTAGTATTGGTTACAATACAAACAATAGTTAAAACAAATAAAGAATTTTTTTTTTTTAAATAAATGGTTGTCTTCAAGTCAAACATTTTGCAACACAATCCTTATTTCTAAACATGGAAATATGGCTTACAAAAAAGGTTTTTTACTAACTAACATCTTAATTACTCTCTACTATTTACAAGTGGTAACTATTTTTATAGTTCTGATGTTAGTTGTTTCAGACCCAAACAAATGGCCTTATATCTAATACATTTTTAAACATTCTTGTACTATATACATAAAAAACCTTATATTTATATTCTTATTTCTAACTATTATTATAAGTAGGATTCTACAGTTTTTATACCGTCTTTTACATTGTCTTTGGGGAATTGTACCCTGTCATTAACAAATAAATAGTATGAACCGTTCAATAAGCACTATGAAATCTGTTTTTCTTTTTTCATGTAAAACAAAATGTTATTTTAAACAGATTCATGTCTTATGAACAACATATTGTCACAGTACTCATTTTAAGTCATTGAAAAATGCATATTTCATTGCATCCAATGTTTGTGATTGCCCAGAATGAAACACAAGGTTCATTTTTTATAATACCCAAAACTATCACTGGTTCACTTTGCACTTATATATTATGTTAATGCTAAATGGTCGTATAGTCTTATTAACATAATAAATTGGTTAGCGTTTTTTCAATGGAGATTTGTTCCATGGGTACTATATTATTGTTTCATCTTAGTTCACAGGAAACTTTTACTTTATACACTCCTCTCTCTTAATTTATATACATGTGGTTTTTATTTCGTTATACTTTTATTTTTAGATATTTATTTTGGGGATATTTGGATTTGGGTGTCTTTTATAAGAGCATGACATCTTCTTCAGGATGCTGCCCTCTTCTTCTTTCTTCAGTCTTCTTTTCTCCTGCCTTCTGGGACTGGTATCTTCTCCATCTTCTTCTTGTTGCCATCAGGTTTCTTGGGATCTTCTCCATCTTCTTCTTTATTACAGAAATACACAACCTGTATTGTTTGGTCTTGGCTTATTTTAGGGTTTCTATTCTATTTATTCTCCCTCGTTGTGGGTTTGGTCATATTCAGTACTGCTTTGTTATTTACTATTTTACCTTCCTGGGTTATACCTTGAAAACCTTTGGTTATGAGACTGGTTTTGGATGACTCATCACTAGTAACTCCTTTTACTTGAACTTGTATTTTCTTTGTAATAATGATTTCTTTCCACAGTTGCTATGAATTAATCTATTTATATTAAACTTAATGCTTTCTTCCAACTTTAAATATTATAACTTCATTATTCTAATGATCAATTGCCATTCAATATTATGCATACATCTGTCACGCTACAATATTAGCCCGATTTCTCTGACTTTGATAATGACTGGCTGTTTAAAGAACCCTATATAATTTTTATATCATATACTTGTAACTTTTTTCGATATCCTGAGAATCGATACTAATCGATAAGAGTCAATATTGCTATTAATTAATAAAACATTAATACTTTTCAATACTTATTAGTTCTTTATTTCTTCAATAATACTAATTACCAATAATATAATTCTAATTGATAATCTACAAGGACTTTACCACTCGTAAGTGAAGATAACCTAAAAAATAAAAAGGTAAACAAGTATCGATTGGTTTGAAGACAGCCTTATGAGTGGTGATAGCTTATTTAAAATATACTAAAACTTTAATAAAAATTTTCAGAAGAGCATTACACTGTTTAAAACTTCACAGCCCTATATTAATTAATTGATCCTAATTAATTAATTAATAAAATTAAAAAAAATTTTTTTAATTATTTTTTTTTATAAACATAATTTTTTTTAAATTTCCTTCAAAACAATAAATTTTGTTTTGAAACTTTCAGCGAAGCTGAACATATATATTCCTTCATCAACTTTACGCTACTCGACCGGTCTTGCTACCATTGGGACTCGACCAGCTGGGAAACTTAAGGAAGTGTTTCAGGCCAGTAAGACGTCGAGAGCCACACCAAATACACACCAATTAAACATATTACGTTACAATTTACTTATTTTATTACAAATTGGCTAGCCCAAACAGTGGGGCTTGATTACATCGGAGTCACATACTCCATAATAGCTTATCATCAACACACATCAATATAAATTTGTATTTTATTACAAATTGGCGCACAACTTTAGGGGCTTTAATTAGCGATTGGAAGGCCAATAAATTCTGCCCAATCACTAGTTGGAGCTAGGCAACAGCTACAAAGTCGGAGAAAGACAATAAAAAGGGAACGACAACAAGCAAAATGGCAGAACTCGCACAGAGAGAAAATACGGATTGGGGTGAGATAATGGAAAAGATGAAGGAAATGTTCCAACATATGATAGACGAGGATAGACGATTCAAGAAGGAATTAAAGGAAGACTTGAGTAAGAAAATGGATGAGTGCCACGAGTCGTTAATGGAGAAACTGGATGAGTGCCACAAGTCGACAATGAAGAAGCTGGATGATCAAAATAAAATGCTAGATGACGAGACTAAGAAAATGAGAGAGGACAGATTGAAAAGAGAAGAGTTAAGAAAGGAGAGGACCAAAGAAATAAAAAATGATAGCCAACCAGAACCAGAGGAAGTACCAAATGATAAAATGCAAGAACAAGTAATGGTATTACCTGGAATTAAAACTAGCGGAAACCAGGAAAATATTAAACAAAGGGAAGGAGAATCAAGGATGAGAAGAATATATCCAAGGAATGTAATAAAAACGAAGGAAGAGTTGGAGATGATGAAACATGGGTTAATTGATGACAATAATATCCCAATTATCTATGACAAAGACATCATGAATTCTAGGAATTATAGAAGGAGAATCGAAGTAATTTCAGAAATAATTTACCACAAGACAGTAGTCTACCACTGGGAAAGGACCAGAGGTAAACAGAATACGACATGTGGACAAGATCAATATCAGCGCAGAACTGGACAGTGGATTTCAGAAAGATGGAAATGTGATATTGTACCAGACTGTAATGACGGCACAGGTGAATCACCAGAATGTATTCCATTAACGTGCCATCTAGGACAGTTCCAGGGTACGGTTAGACTAAAATATATTCCTTCAGAGTGGATATGTGATGGTAAACCAGGTTATGGTGTTTCAGATAAACAAATAATAAGTGATAACCCAGGTGAAGATCCTCACATATATTTGTCAGGGAACACAAAACATGGACCAGAGAAGTATTGGTGTATACAATATGATGATAGAGGGAACCAGCCCAGTAATTACGACGGCCCTAACAACCCGCCGCGTAATAACCAGTTTGACGGTAGTTTTAACAGCGTTAGGGATAACAACCCCTATCCATATAATAGAAACAATTTATACCAACATAATAATGTCCCATACAGTCAGAGAAATCCATATCCCAACAATAATGATGACAGACCTTACCAACCTAACCGAAAAGACTATCATGATAAATTTAGTAATAAAAATAATAACAGTAATAATAACCGAGTGTCGCGCCCTAGGGTAAATTTTATAAGAGCAACTGAGATGATGGACCCTGGTTGACACAAATACCACACGACATCAAGAAAAGGGACGGATCATGATAACCGACTACGGCGAAAAACAATGTTGAAGGAGACGAAATAAATATCATTGAAAGGAAATGATACGAAGAATAAACATAGAAACAAAACTGGGTTTTATGAATGAAGACTATTTAAGAAATGAACATGACAAATAAGAATATGAGCAATGGAACGACATAAAGAAAATCGTCCATCTTCCTGGGTATATAACAGAAAAGAAAATTTATAAGAAAAGAAAAAGTGGAGATCAACTTACAAAAGTATAAATAATATGGGCCAGTGTAGAGTACAATATAACCCCATATGTTGTGGTAAATGATAAACATAACAATACATATGAGTTGAAGGAAATCGTTTCAGGAAAAATCAAAGGAGTGTACAATCAAGCTTCTATGAAGAAATATTATGAAGAATGAGTTGTGAGTTTTAGAATTTTTAATTTTATTTTAAAAATTCGGAAATAATGTAAGTACATCTTACAACCTAATATTTTGAGAAGAACATTTTGGAAGAAAGAGAAAGAAAAAGAATTTTTTATATATTTTAAAAATTTTAAAATAATGTAAGTACATCTTACAACCTAATATTTTGAGAAGAATATTTTGGAAGAAAGAGAAAGAAAAAGAATTTTTTATATATTTTAAAAATTTTAAAATAATGTAAGTACATCTTACTACAACCTAATAATTTTGGAACAAACTATATGGAAGAAAGAAAAAGAAAGAATTTTGAATATAACTTATTTTAAAATAATGTAAGTACATCTTACAACCTAATATTTTGAGAAGAACATTTTGGAGAATTATAAGAAGAAGGAATTTAGAATTTTTATTTAAAAAAATTTTTAAATAATGTAAGTACATCTTACAACCTAATATTTTGAAAAGAACATTCTGGAGAATTATAAGAAGAAGGAATTTAGAATTTATATTTAAAAAATTTTAAAATAATGTAAGTACATCTTACAACCTAATATTTTGAAAAGAACATTCTGGAGAATTATAAGAAGAAGGAATTTAGAATTTATATTTAAAAAATTTTAAAATAATGTAAGTACATCTTACAACCTAATATTTTGAAAAGAACATTCTGGAGAATTATAAGAAGAAGGAATTTAGAATTTATATTTTAAAAATTCGGAAATAATGTAAGTACATCTTACAACCTAATATTTTGAGAAGAACATTTTGGAGAATTATAAGAAGAAGGAATTTAGAATTTATATTTTAAAAATACAAAAATAATGTAAGTACATCTTACAACCTAATATTTTGAGGAGAACATTCTGGAGAATTAAAAGAAAAAGAATTTTTAATTTTTTAAAAAATTTTAAAATAATGTAAGTACATCTTACAACCTAATATTTTGAGAAGAACATTCTGGAGAATTATAAGAAGAAGAATTTTTTTAATTTAATTTGAAAAAATTCTAAAATATGTAAGTAAATCTTACTACAACCTAATAATTTTGGAACAAACTTTATGGAAGAAAGAAAAAGAAAGACTTTTGAATTGAAATAATAATTATAAAAATTTTAAATTGAGTAAGTACATCTTACTACAACCTGATAATTTAGAACAAAACTTTATGGAAGAAAGAGAAAGAGAGAGAATTTGGAACTTAATTTAAAAAAAAAAAATTAAAATAAGCAAACACAGCTTACTACCACTGAATTATGAGGAAAACTTTATGGTAAATAATTAAGAAGAATTTGAATTTGGAGAAATACCAAAACATTCAGAAATAATAGTAAAATCACAGTACTATAAACAATTCTGAATGAAACAATTCTGGGAATAAATGAATTAAACAGAATTTGTATGTTGATAGAACGTCAGAACTTTGAAACAAGATAAGATCAACATATTACAAGGATTTATGAGAAATATTTTTCAATTAAATAAAAAGAATAGTTTGAATTTTACATTAAAACTAACCAAGTTCCAAAAAATAATTATGTGTCAATTATGATTGAATTGAGAAGAAAATAAAGTGATTAATTCAGAAAAGAGAATTAACGTTAATCCAGAATAAATGCTAGACATTCACAATAGCATTTGAAGGAGTAGAGAAGACTAACAAAAAAGAGTGTAATATGCCAGAGAAGGAAAAATTTGGAAGCAAAGAGACTAATTACCTATGAAACGAAAATGAAAACAGTTAATTAAGAGCGAAGAAGAACAACTCATACCAAACATATGGAGAAGATGATTTTGAACAAATGATAATAATAAGACCTATATGAAATGCAAAGAGAAGAAATACCACATGAAATATAATATAAATGAATTAATGTTAATGAATGCGAAGGCGGATTAATAACTTTCTAAGAGAAAGGAAAGAACCAAAATGTTTAAATAAAATGATCAATATAACAACCTGTATATCTAATGTAAAGATACAATGTTAAAAAAATTAAATATAACATATTAAGACCATTCAAATAATGAATACGAAAGACTATTTATAAAGACCATGCTAATACTATGAATAACCAGAAGAAAGTATAAAGAGAATTCAGATGAAGAAGAAAGAGAGTTACACTGTAAACAGTAACCAGAATTATTAAAAGAAAGGTTTTCAACCATAATTAAATTAAATATATCAGACAAGTTAAGAGTTTTGAAAAAATATATATGTAATGAGTATAATAATGATTATGAAGATTTATTAAGATAGAAAATGTGAGATAATCTGAGAGACTACGAAGTGGAGAATCCAAAGATATTTTTATTAGTCGAAAATGAGACTACTTTTTATTTATTTATTCGATGACTGACTGAAGATAATTCCAGCAGCATTATGTTTTTGAGCAGGGATGGATATGCCTCTGTACTCAATTTATAGAAGTGGTGTATGG
The DNA here is from genome assembly GCA_034769895.1 of Magicicada septendecula. Lineage (NCBI taxonomy): Eukaryota > Metazoa > Arthropoda > Insecta > Hemiptera > Cicadidae > Magicicada > Magicicada septendecula. The sequence continues at coordinate 2,133,831 of CM068374.1, forward strand.
CCAGCAGAGAAGTAGCGTACAGTGCCCCTCTGATCTGCCCCAGCCCACGTGATAGGGAATGTTAGGGAATTAATATCCCAAGGATACAACACGAAGTTGATATAGAAAGAAAATGTATTACAATAATAATATATCTCAGAAGACACTAACTATCCGAAAAGGATCAGTAGTAAAACAAATAATTATATATATAAAATTAATTAAACTCTAATTATAAAAAAGTCGATATAAAGATGGAGAAGAAAATGAATTATAAGAAATGATGAAATTATCATAAGAAATTATTTCATCCATAAACATGTCTGAAATAATTACTTCTGGAGGGGAGCAATCTGTAACATGACAGATATAAGCATAATATTGAATGGCAATTGATCATTAGAATAATGAAGTTATAATGTTTAAATTTGGAAGAAAGCATTAAGTTTAATATAAATAGATTAATTCATAGCAACTGTGGAAAGAAATCATTATTATAAAGAAAATCCAAGTTCAAGTAAAAGGAGTTACTAGTGATGAGTCATCCAAGACCAGTCTCATAACCAAAGGTTTTCAAGGTATAACCCAGGAAGGTAAAAAAGTAAATAACCAAGCAGTACTGAATATGACCAAACCCACAACGAGGGAGAATAAATAGAATAGAAACCCTAAAATAAGCCAAGATCAACCAATACAGGTTGTGTATTTCTGAAATAAAGAAGAAGATGGAGAAGATCCCAAGAAACCTGATGGCATCAAGAAGAAGATGGAGAAGATACCAGTCCCAGAAGGCAGGAGAAAAGAAGACTGATGAAAGAAGAAGAAGGCAGCATCCTGAAGAAGATGTCATGCTCTTATAAAAGACACCCAAATCCCTATATCCCCAAAATAAATATTTAAAAATAAAAGTATAACGAAATAAAAACCACATGTATATAAATTTAAGAGAGAGGAGTGTATAAAGTAAAAGTTTCCTGTGAACTAAGATGAAACAATAATATAGTACCCATGGAACAAATCTCCATTGAAAAAACGCTAACCAATTTATTATGTTGATAAGACTATACGACCATTTAGCATTAACATAATATATAAGTACAAAGTGAACCAGTGATAGTTTTGGGTATTATAAAAAATGAACCTTGTGTTTTATTCTTGGCAATCACAAACATTGGATGCAATGAAATATGCATTTTTCAATGACTTAAAATGTGTACTGTGACAATATGTTGTTCATAAGACATGAATCTGTTTAAAATAACATTTTGTTTTACATGAAAAAAGAAAAACAGATTTCATAGTGCTTTTTGAACGGTTCATACTATTTATTTGTTAATGACAGGGTGCAATTCCCCAAAGACAATGTATAAAAGACGGTATAAAAACTGTAGAATCCTACTTATAATAATAGTTAGAAATAAGAATATAAATATAAGGTTTTTATGTATATAGTATAAGAATGTTTAAAAATGTTTTAGATATAAGGCCATTTGTTTGGGTCTGAAACAACTAACATCAGAACTATAAAAATAGTTACCACTTGTAAATAGTAGAGGGTAATTAAGATGTTAGTTAGTAAAAAACCTTTTTTGTAAACCATGTTTCCATGTTGGAAATGGGAATTTTGTTGCAAAATGTCTGATTTGAAGACAACCATTTATTTAAAAAAATATTCTTTATTCTGTTTAACTATTATTTGTATTGTAACCAATACTAATTGTTTTTGTGCAATTTGAAAACATGTTTAATTTATAATACTATATGTAAAAGTCAGAGAGGGTATTACACATCATATATTGTTTGTAAAATATTTTGTAAGAAAAATTGTTAAAAAATCATAGGCCAAAAGAATGGAAACCAAACTTCATCAAAACAGAGAAATTGCTCATTTAAATGCAAATAAACAAAAAGGGTTTAGACAAAATAAACTTGAGATCAAGCCATATAATTGCACATACCATTAAGAAAGATTTTAATAAATTATATTCAGAATTATAAATAAAAATGAAAATGACTAAACTCAGAAATTTGGACATGGGAGTCATATATTTCAGAATAATGTTTCAGAATACAACTAATTCAATTAATTACCAGAAAATAAGGGAATAGGAACCTTTTAATACAATATAGGATTATTAATATTAAATATAACTGATAAAATGGCTGAATTTACATTATAACAGGAAGTAAATTTTGGAAATGTTTTGACTTATCAGAGTATACCAAACTGAAAATAAAATTACTATTTTTGGACAGAAAACACCATAAAACGGCATTAATTAATCTGAAATTAAGCTGAATGAACTGAAAGATTAATCTAAATAACATCTAGTGAATAAAATTGACAAGTAACCAAAGTTTAGGCATTCATATAGTGAAAATGTAAAAGTGTACACAGGATGTGAAAAATATTTGAACAATGTTAAGGATAATATTATATGGGCTAAGAGTTTAATTGAAACTGAAGGAAACAGTTAGTTAATTATTGGTTTTTGAACGGTTAACATGACATAGGTTTGGTAACGTGCATAACCTAACCTATAATAGACATACAAAGCGAATGTATAGTACGTTATTGTGAAATCGCGAGTGACTTGTGGAATACTTCTAAAAACTATCATATTTTAACAGAAACAATCAAGTAACACTCCATAACACAGAACAATATAAATCTATTCCGAAAAACACCACAAAACACTAGAAAACTGTATAATACATTAACCCAAATTAGTGACGGAATCGGGGAAAGTGTTTGAACTAATAATTATACGGATACACTAAATACAACTCAGAAACAGTACACTAGACACTACACAACATTTTACAAGAGATTCGCAGACATCAGAACAGGAATACTACAGGAAAATCTTTTATTTGGAACGTCCAATATACGAATGACATCTTACTAACTTCACGGCAGCCATTTGCAATATTGGTCATCATTGCCAGAACCCCGCCTTCTAGTTCGACACAGCTGTTGGGTGAAAACAATTATTATATTTACAAATTATTATTCAATGTCTGTGTTTATTAATAACTATTAATTTGATTGTAACGTTATACTTTTTAAATATTAGCCCGATTTCTCTGACTTTGATAATAACTGGCTGTTTAAAGAACCCTATATAATTTTTATATCATATACTTGTAACTTTTTTCGATATCCTGAGAATCGATACTAATCGATAAGAGTCAATATTGCTATTAATTAATAAAACATTAATACTTTTCAATACTTATTAGTTCTTTATTTCTTCAATAATACTAATTACCAATAATATAATTCTAATTGATAATCTACAAGGACTTTACCACTCGTAAGTGAAGATAACCTAAAAAATAAAAAGGTAAACAAGTATCGATTGGTTTGAAGACAGTCTTATGAGTGGTGATAGCTTATTTAAAATATACTAAAACTTTAATAAAAATTTTCAGAAGAGCATTACACTGTTTAAAACTTCACAGCCCTATATTAATTAATTGATCCTAATTAATTAATTAATAAAATTAAAAAATTTTTTTTTTAATTATTTTTTTTTATAAACATAATTTTTTTTAAATTTCCTTCAAAACAATAAATTTTGTTTTGAAACTTTCGGCGAAGCTGAACATATATATTCCTTCATCAACTTTACGCTACTCGACCGGTCTTGCTACCATTGGGACTCGACCAGCTGGGAAACTTAAGGAAGTGTTTCAGGCCAGTAAGACGTCGAGAGCCACACCAAATACACACCAATTAAACATATTACGTTACAATTTACTTATTTTATTACAAATTGGCTAGCCCAAACAGTGGGGCTTGATTACATCGGAGTCACATACTCCATAATAGCTTATCATCAACACACATCAATATAAATTTGTATTTTATTACAATATATATATATATATAAATATTATGCATTACTGTACTTTTGGTGGGATATAGGGATTTATTATTAGAATTTATATACACCAGTAGACGAGTATTCTATCTCAATAATCGTGGCTGATCATTTCTTTAAATAAATTATTTATTTTATTTAACTGTATAACAAGTGTAGGAAGTGTCACCTTTAAAGTTCATTTAATTGGTTGAGTAATTATTTTAATTATTAATAGTAACTGGGAATGAAATCATTTATCTTCATTAATTTACATACTGCATTTTAAAAGGAACACATGATATAAATTTTATATTTTAATAAATAGTTTAATGGGAGTTTTATTGTGAGGTTAATGATTATTTTAAATTTTCAATTCATTGATGGTGACATAGCAATTATTTTCGTGGATTCAGTTAATATTTTTCAGGTGGCCTTGTTGAGAGGGTATACTTCTTTATTTAACCATTTAAAGGGAAATTATAAATGACTGTTGTATTTATTTGTTCATTATATTTTTATTATGAGATAGAATAATAAAATGGGATTGTTAATTATTTAATTCTTGAGTTTTTATTGCAAGTCCCGTCTTACTGGATCCAGCGCAATTTTTAGCTTCTCTAGGCCTTAGCCTAGTTTTAATTAACTTGTAACCCCTCTTTACAAAAAGAAATATTCTTTTGTTTTAACTACTCAAAATGAAGTAGGGGTTTCAACATATCACTTGATCGTGTGCAAACTGCGGGGTGTACAAGCGTGTGTTATTGTCCGTTTCAATACCCAGCCATTTGCATTGTTTCTTCCAGTGGTTCAGAGCTTTTGTGCCGTGCTACAGAGACTGCTAATGTGAATAACAAGATGGACAGTGTTTGTTTTTTTTTTGACAAGGTCTAGGAACAGGTGTAAAGATTGTGGCATCGGTAACCATGGGTTACATATTTCGTAATGTTCAGATTAGTCTGACGACCGGGACTTGGGCGCGCGGACACCGATCATGTTTACGAATATTCATCAGCCGTGTAGGCAGGTAAATTGGTTTCTATGCAATCGTAATTAAACCGACCGTACAGTTCAATTAGTGCCGCCCGTATGTAACAAGCACAACACTACACAACGCAGCGCTAACGAATGACACTAATTAGCAAGCGATCGTCGCGAGCGTGATTGCGACAAACACTCTTTGATGTGAAATCACGGAACGTCGAGTAATTTCCACATAATCCTGGTGGTGGTCCAAAAAGTGCACTGGATTATGCAGTTTTTTCTCCGAGGTGGCTCTACGGTAATCTGCATGTACCTAAAGGCCGTAGGTATAAATATTTGTTTATTATTTGCTGCAAACATGAAATATTAAAGTTGATATTTTTACAGTTGAAATGAAAGAATGCCTAGACCTTGAAACACAATACCGTCGGGGTCGAAAAGGTTTGGCAAAGACAAACCAAGTAGAAAAGATTTTTAAATAGGGAGCCTACACAAGACAGACTGAAGCAAGATGAGAATCCACCTGCAGTACATCGGGCGTATCCAGCAGGTGTGGACCACGTGTGGTCGTACACTATGTCATAATATATTAATTATTTGACAATTTGACAACTCACCTGAAATATCGGACTGTTTGCCACAAGAATTTATTGCTCAGGTTTCGTGCACATTATAAATAAAGTACAATTTGTACGAACCGGTAAAAAAGAATTATAGCCGGCTTAGTGGATGGGTTATTTGACCGCCCGGAGCAAAATATATAATTATATAATTACCTTATTATCCACTCTAATGATACAAAGTTTCGTCAGTTATAACGCGTTTCGGGACTAAGTCCCATCCTCAGATAACATTTATTTCAATATAATAAATAAACTAATACAATAAAAATCGCAACCATGATACTGGTCAAGTCAATAAAATAAAATAAAATAAAACTACAAATCGCATGTGAAAAGTTGTACGAACCACGGCCGGAGCTCCCGCATGCGTTCACCCACAACCGCGATCGTCACGCGACTGGTCAAAGATTAAATCTAAACCGATGGCAGTGTCGAACAAGTAGTTTGATGCAAAATTTATCTGGTCATTTAGTAAACTGTTTTTAGTGGTATTATTTTTTATAGCTTTATAAATTTCAAATTCCTCCAGACTATCCATCCGTTTACCTTTTTTACAAAAATGCAATGCTGTTAAATTTTCTTCAAAGCTCGTGTATTTATGTCCGCTTGATATTAAATGTTGTGCAAAATTGGATTTAGTATTACTTGGCTTGGGAATATGTTCTAAAAATTTTGTATAAAAACATCTGCCTGATTGACCGATGTAGAACACTTCACAATCACCACATTTTATTTTATATACACCAGATTTATTTTTTAAGGGTACTTTGTTTTTGTTTTTGAAATAAAACAAAAACAAAATAAATAAGTAATTAAAATATATAACCTGTAATTATTCGATATTCTGTTTTTTTTTTTACGTTCTGAGCAGAGGATTAAGCTGTAATTTATCCGTTCCGTTTGCAAAACACAATGCGTATTCCCCGAGGCCAGTTTTGATTGTTATTTATGTATTATTTTAGTTAAATTAAAAACAGTTGTGCTTTTTTTCAACATCAACAAAGAAGAGAGGGGGGCGTTTTCTCTACTCTGTGTCGAACGTTGATTATGTTTCTGACTGAGTGTCCTTTTCTTTTAGTGCTTCTTTAATAAAGTGTACACCGATGCTAGGGATGAATGTTTCTTATGACAACCCGGTATGCTCGCTGGTCTTTAATTTGATATGTATTGTAAATAATTTGTTCGTCCTCGAGGTGACGGATTAATTTTCTGTAAGAATCAGGTGCAAAAGTGTTGATTTTCACCGTATTGTCATCGAACGATTTAGTACTGTACTGTTCTGATTCCAAATTTTTTAAGGTTATTGATCATTTCATTGTAATTGACGACACCATGAAGGTATACAGGAGGAGGTCTAGGTACTTTCGGCTGAACCAAGACTTGAGTAGGTTGGACGTCATCAGTGTCATCTATAGGTAACACCGTAAATCTGTTGTGGTCATTAAGCTGAGTGCGTGTTTCAGATGTGTTTCCTGAAGATTGGCGACTTCTTTTTTGTTTTTCTTCACCATCTGCCAGCTGTGGGATCCGTGTTGTATGAAGTCGACATTAACATTTCTGCCCGGCTGTTGACTGATATAGGATTGAAGGGTATTTCACAACACAGTTACTCGAGCTAATGTAGGCAGATTTTTTTGCGGTTCCTAAGTAGTCCGTAAGAACAGGTTCCACGTTTAGTTGACAAGGCTGATTGGTGATAATTCATTATTGTCGATTATTACAATAGAAAGACAAATTAAAAGACACGTGTGCTTTCAGATGAGTAGTTTATAGCCTTGTGTTTATGTTCTGTAGAGAAACATATACAGACAACCACAAGCCGCAGACAGACACATAGTCCTACACGAACGAGCAGACGCACGCGCGGCCCACTGGTCTTTCTGGGATTTGAAAAAAGCCAAGAACTCTCACAAAAGAGAGTGGCATGTATACGCGCAAGGAGTAGTCCTTGGGCTAGCCCAATTTACTTTAAGTTGGTTGTTTTAAGTGGATTTCACAAAAAAAGCGAGTATTACTTTATAGGCATATTGGTTTCCATGTGTAACTTTAGTTTGCATGTTAACCTAACAACCTTATCTTTTGCCGTTCAGGCACACATCGGAGTTATATTATTGCTAGAAACATTTTTCATAAAAAATTATGACAATGAAACGCGACTGCAATCGTCAACAAACTATTTTATAACAAACACAAATACATTTTTACGATTTCTATTTACTAAGTAAATTATGTGAGATATTCATTACATATCGATGCCAATAACCGCATAATCGAAATATCGAAAATGAGTCTGGGTACGATAGTTGGGACAGTACACCATAATTAAATTTTAATTCTGCTTGGTATGTGTTCTTTGAGCTCTTTAGTAACGGCAGAAGGCAGACATGAGCGCTGCTCGTAACAAAAGTTGGTTCTTCCCTCAACGAACAAGCGACATTTATACCAGTGGCGCCTGGTGATGGGGTTGCAAGGTTACATAGCCCCCAGCAGAAAGTGGCTTCTTTATAACATTACTTACTTACAAAATATCATCATGTTTAAAGCTTTCTAAATTACTGTATTCTGGGAAAAAATTATATGCCTACAGTTTTATAAAACATTTTGTTGCGGTAGGTTACAACCGACGTAGTCGTTCATCGTAAGCTAGGTAACGGCCCTTGTAATCTCTTTTTCCTAACAGAAACTGTATCTCGAAGTATGTCAACAGGACGAAGAACAAATATATGCATATGAACCACTGCTTGCGTCTAACAATCGGCGGAATTTTCGATTCTCTTGCTCGTTTTAAACTGCCATAAGGTAGTAAATACCTCACACTTGTCACAAAGCTGCTACAACAATGCCCGATACTAGCTGATGTTGTGTCAAGGCGATATATATCTATACTACACAGTCACGGTAGGGATTCGGCCCTTAGGATCTGGAGAGACCGTGTGTGTATTCTTCTTCTTCTTCTTCTTCTTCTTCTTCTTCTTCTTCTTCTTCTTCTTCTTCTTCTTCTTCTTCTTCTTCTTCTTCTTCAGGCTGTGGACTTTACGATCCGTTGCGCACTCCTTGGTCCAACCCCATCTGTTCTTTGGCCTTTCCAGTATTCCGCCGTCCTTTCAGATTATAAACCAAAATTTGTTTTGGTATCCTGTTCTTATGCATTTTTTCAACATGGTCTGTCAAATAGTGTCTGTATTGCTTTATTCTTTCGTTTAGGTTGTATATCTTAAGGATGTCTCTTATATCATAATTTCTTAGCCGGTCCCTCCACGATAGTTCTAGTATTGATGGTAACAATCTCAGTTCACTAGCCTGTATCGGGCTTTGGGTCTGTGCGTTCAGTGTCCAAGTCTCACTGCCATAAAGGCCGCACGGCACTGCAGTGGCATACAAGAGTATCTTTTCTGACCTTTCCATTTAATGTTCTTCTTACCGTTCCACACATGTGATTAAACTTCTTTAGTTTTGTACACATCTATCTCACCAACATAAGACAAGTCACATCCAAGGAACCTGAACGAAAGTACTTGCTCAATTAGTTGACCATTCACTACTAGTTTACACCTTACAGGAAAGCAACCTTTAACAGCCGTGCACTTAGTTTTGCTAACGCAAATTTCTAGACCATACAGCCTAATAATCTGCTGCAATTCATAGAGGGCCCTCTGCAGGCTATTTTCATTGTCTGCTATTAAGTCATCAAACGTCCGACTTTTGACGATATTACGTTCACTGAAACTGTAACTGAAGTTCAGTATTTCTAGTACCTGCTTCCACTCTCTAACAGCATCGTCCAAATATAAATTAAGAAGTGTGGATGAAATGATACACCTTATGCTGACCCTTTTATGGTGTAATATTTATTTGCTTAATTCCTATATTAATATGTGTATTACTTTCTACATTGAATTACATTAATAAAATACACTGTTGTGTAAATCAGATATTTTAAAGCCAACTGTCAAACACAGGGAGTAAGTCCTATACAACTTTGCGACTGTCTAACGTTTTGAAAGAAAGCATTTTTTTTAAATTAGTTTCTACCAAAATATTCGTCTCAGTTCATCTGACGTATACGGCGAATGAAAAGAAGAACCGCTGTACCTCGTAGATTCTACAAGACATAATTACTATTGAAATTTATAAAGGCATGGGTCACATAACAAAGACCTGTGATACAGCAAAGGGGGAATCGTGCTGCCTGAAACAAACTTTACTGGGAAATTAACGCTGCGAAGTTGGTATCTCGTGTTTGATTAAGACGATATGACGACGCTCGTCTTGTGTAGACGTACTGAGTAAATTTTGAAGTCTAGCGCATTAACAAACGTTAAAGTCAAGTCTAACAAAAGTGTTGTTCTTAAGCTTCACTTAACAATCGAAGGTATTATTGAACAATCGAAGACATTCGCAGTTTGAATGCAACCGAATGGCAATTGTCTGAAGATCTCTCTGTCTAACTGTCCATCTGTCTCTGTCTGTCTATGTTTTTGGGTCTGTCTCATGATAGCTCGTGACTGCTTCAATCAATTTTTGTCCAACTTGACATGAGAGTCCATACCTTAGAGAGTCCTATTAAGATTGATCCCCAAAAAGCCGGAGGCAAAAGTATAAGGGGGGACAAAATTGTAAAAAAATCACAAACAATCAATGTGGGGTATCAAATTAAAGGAAATTTTACCGAATATAAATATGGAGTTAATTTTTAAAGATCTCAAAATTTTGGAATGTCAAAAAGTTAGTCAAAATTTTGGTAAAGTCGCAAAAATCAATATAGAGTATTAAATTAAGGATAATTGTTAACCAAAATCATCAGCATCGTCTTCAGTAAGGATTAAACTAAAAATGGTTTGTCCCGGTCCCAAGGAGATAGACTGAGGCAAGTCATTCCAAAGGTTCTTTGGATGTCCCTTGTGTGTTTATTTATTTATTTATTTTTGTATCGGCCATCTAAAGACCACATGCTAATTTCAATTCTTTATTCTTTATTCATTTCTTTTTCTCCAATAGTCTTTCATCTTTCTATTGTATCTTCTTCCTGTCTTCAGTTCACTTGAACCAGCGTTTTTTCTCTCCTACCCTGGACTCCTTCCATTTTTAACACTTTTGCCCGAAAAACTTCCTTTCAATTGTTTCTTCTGCGTTTATATTATTTTTTTCTAAACCCTTTTGGACTTCTTTAATCCAACTTGATGTTAACTTCTTCTCCCACAGATATTTAAAGATATGCTTTCTTAACTTATTGTCGTCTATTCTATATAAATGTCAAAAAATATCTTTTTTCTCATTGTTTCTGTTATATTTTCTATACTAAGATATAAACGATATTTATTTTTAAAGATCTCAACATTTTGGAATGTCAAAAATTAAGTCAAAATGTTGATAAAGGCGCAAAAATCAATATAGGGTATTAAATTAAGGATAATTTTTAACTAAAATCATCAGCATCATCTTTAGCAAAGATTAAACCAAAAACTTTTTGTACCGGTCCCAAGGAGGTAGACCGGGGCCGTTCACTCCAAAGGTTCTTTGGACGCCCCTTGTGTGATGTATTTTATTACATAGAAAAATTAATAAAAAACCAAGACCACCTACAAGGTTAAACACAGCTAAAGGAAAAATATAAAAAAATAACCGCTGTAAAAAAACAACAGGGAAGCAGAGCCACACTAACGCAAGTTTACACAACTTGCAAATTGCAGCTTACAACTTTTTTTTCTCTGTTGGTTCACGCTTGTTAGTGAACGAATCTGAGGTAGGCTAAACTGTACATTTAATGTGCTAGTTCTAGTTACACCTGAAGGCGACTACAAATTGCTTAGCGGTCGAAACGTTGTGCGTAAATATTACGATGAACATTGTCCGACCTGACCCTTATGATAATGTTCACGTACCGTCGAAAGTTATGTGTTTAAAGAGTGAACATATTTCTTATTTTTTTCTGTTTTTAATAATACTTATTTATGAGTATTTCACAACAAAATTTCAGTACAGTGAACTGCTTGTTGGTGACATGGTGACATTAATCGGTTTCGCCTTTAGGTTTTTGAAAAGAAACTCAAATCAAAAACCAATCGTATTTATCCAAATAATACAAGAACAGTCGGAACTGTCCCTTTATTTGATCCTGCAGTACATTTTAGATTTTTTAAATATAAGATTTTATCGATATATTACGATGTGGAAAAGAAGACAAGTACTAATTGTAAATTGTTCTATTTCTTAATGCAAAGCGAAAACACATGTTGTTTTCATTTGTGAGGTTAGGTGACATTGGTTTTTGGTTTTTAGTTTACTGCTGAAATAAATATTATAACACAGTAATATTTAAAATACAGAACCTAACAATTTTGAGTTCGCAATTTAACAAAACTACAACAGCAAATGTAAACTAAAACATACAAATATTTATGGTTAATGGAAAACACCAAAAACCATGTTTAAAAGAATGACAACATACGCTCTATGTATTGTACATAATGGACGTTTCCGTTTTGTTAGCCACAAAACGAGTACTTGTTGGAAAACGAATATTACCGAAAAAAAATGAGTTCTGCCACAAAAAAGTGACATGTATACTAGTAGGCAAGAGGTGGCCCTTGTGCCACCACGCCTTACTTTCAAGTTGTGTAGTTTTGCAGTGATCTATTCAAAGGACGAGTATTAATGCAAAAAAAAGTATATTACTGAAAACACGATTTTTAATGCAAACCGAGTTCTGCCACAAAAAAGAGACATGTATAATAATAGGCGACTCGCCTTACTTTTCCCGCACTTTTCCCAAAAAACAGAGTTCTGCTTTACACTCGTATCGTTTTTTACGTTTTGTTTCAGTTCTCATGGTAACCTAACAACAACTTTTGGCGTCACAGGTACGCAACTCTGCTATACTGCTGCTACGATATATTTTCCCATCACAAAACCATTTACAATACCAACAACGATCGTCAGTCAACTATGTTCCGACATAAAAAATTAAAATGTGTATAATTCTTTTAACAACATCAAATTATGTGCGATATTTACTAAACATCGAAACCAAACAATTGCATTATCGAAATATCGAAAATGGCTGCAGGATCAGATAAAGTTAGAGTTCTACCGAAAAGTCCTCGATCTGGCATTACGTGTCGTTACTTATTCCGGTGCAGAGGTAATAGACGATGAAGCGATTTAATCCCCTTGATTAAACGCCAGCTGCCAACTTTAACATATTAATTTCGCTTTAAAGTTTGTCTGTCTCGTCCCGCTTAGCGATTCAAGAAGTAATTACCTGGTATGGGGAATGGGATCCGGGTTGTGTGATTCCCTTCTCATTTCGTCTACGCTCGTAAAGTTGTAAATCACGCGGCTTAAGCTCGCCTTTCATACGCTTGTACTGTACGTAACGTGTGAATTTATGAAAGAGCTGTGAGATTATAAGTAAGGGTTTCAGTGTGAGGTAATTCACTTGCTACAACTCACTGGCACCGCTAATAAAACTGAAAAGGAGCTATAGTATCTTTCCTCAAAGAAAGCAATGAGATTTCAAAGTGTGTGTAATATTTTTTCTGCCTCTAATAATCAGGGAACTATGTTTCCCCCCAAACAGATACCGTTAGTCAGATAACAATAGGGCTTTATATTGTTTGCCGTCTTCTTCTTCTTCTTGTTCTTGTTCTTGTTCTTGTTCTTGTTCTTCTTGTTGTTGTTGTTGTTGTTGTTGTTGTTGTTGTTGTTCTTCTTCTTCTTCTTCTTCTTCTTCTTCTTCTTCTCGTTCTTCAGGCTTTGGACCTTACTGTCCGTTGGGCACTCATTAAACTGTCCACTTCTCTTCTACCTTCCGATGGTACGGTTTTTCCACTGGGAAGATAAAACATCAGTTGTACAGCTGGTAGTCTGTCATGATGCTTCCTTTGCATATCCCCATCCCTTCGTAAAGGCGTTCCTTATGTCACTATTCCTTTGCCGGTCTCTCCGGGATACTCCAAGTACAGATCTTAAAAACCTCATCTCATCTCTCATTCGGGTCCTTGCGTCGAGTAACCGTGTCTCACTACCATAAAGGCCGCATGGTATTACCATTGCTTTATAAAATTTTAACAAAGTGTCCGCCTGAACTTCCCCGTCAATGTTCTTTTGATAATTCTACAAATCAGTGGTCAAATCAAATTAGTTGTTAAACTTTTAAACTTTTTTTACTGACATCTACTTTTCCAAAGTCAGACAAGCGACTTTGAAGTTATCTTTTTTGTTTAATATGTTTATCCCCGTTATTAAAGTTATTAATGTTTATTATATTTACAGCATTAGGAATTACCATACTGTGAGCAGTGACAAGTTAAGGTTTATTAATGTCCTTGCTATATATTTAGTTCAAGAAAAACAATCATTCTCCGATTAGCTCTTATCGGCAACAATTGTATCACATATTTATAGTGTAGTCATTGATTTTAACATATACTATAAAACTATTTCCTTAACATATCAAAATTAACCCCAACTGAAATAATTATTTTTACCCTTAATTCACATCAATGTTTACATCTAAGATGTATCATTAAAAATTATTATTAATAATGTAAAATAATTAACCTAATATCTGGAAGTTATGGTACAAATAAAATAAAAACACAAATTAAATTTCTTCTGTTAATGATAGCATCTCCTGTGGTTAAAATTATTAATAACGATATGCGGAATGATAAAGGTATTCAACCGACTTTCTATTAATTAGCCAACATTTCAAATGTTTGAGAAAAATTGTTTCGCTTTTTTTGTTTTATGTCGGCAGGTAAACGCTTATAAAATCTAGGATACAAAACATGAATACACTCGTTATACATTCCTTTTTTAGCTAAAGGTATCAAAACAGTTTTATTTGCACACCTTAGTTGCCGAAAGTTTATTTTTCCATAATCTCCACTTCTATTCAAATATATTTTAAGTACTTTATATACGTAAAAATGTCTTAAAGGTAATAATTTTCTCAAACGAAGGAAATGAGTTATACCTTACGTTTTTCCCAGCAAAACTTGAATATAATGTTTTTCTAAGGCTAATGGAGAATTCAATATGATACATAGGTCCTGCCCGAACAACCGATTCCGTATGTTAATTTTGAATAAACTAAAGCTAATTGATCTAAATTTAAATATTGTTTTATTGAATTTAAATATTGAATGATCTAAATAAACGAATCTGCTATCAGCTCAAATCTGACAGGGAAAGAGCTTCAAAAAGTTTGTCTTGGACTTGATACCAGACAGATTTCCATCACACGTGTTAATTATCTGCTCCAATTCATAGAGATTTCTGCAGGCTGTCTTGCTTTGAAGCGTCATGCGTATTCGCGTTCCCAGCTAAATGACGGAATCCTATAAATACGGAAGTAATAATCTGTGCAACAAATATATATTGTTTCCGGTTTCCAGGCCAACGTTATAAAAAAGTAATTTATACAGAGAATGAAAATGTGTACGGCCTATAAAAGCGTCGCGGTTTCGTCTCGTTCGCTAACTCAGATTTATTGTTACCCCTACTTCTTCTCCCGACAATCCGTTCCTTAATACCGAAATTTTACATCACAACATCTCCGCGTTATTACTGTATCTCCCCCCTCTCTCACTCTTTCTTTCTGTTTCTCATATTTCTGTGTTACTCTTTTATTGCGTCATTTTGCATTACAAAGTTTTGAAGAAGATCGTGAAAACTTGTAGGATTTGAAATGCTTATAAAACTTTTTTTATATTACGTTATAATTTTTTGAAATCACGATGATAAAGTACAAAATTGGCTAAGTAAATCATTACTGTAAGGATATAGATCCGTTGACTGAAATATAATTATTTCATTTTATTTAAGCCATAAGGAGATTAATTACCAAAGTTGAACTCGGTGAAACAATAGTATGTTATATCGACCAAAGACATAATAACTTTTTTTAAATAAAAAATTGTACATATTTTAGGACGTTTTTTAAGGTTAGCCTTATAAAAACTAATAAGTTGTCAAACGAATATAGTACTGAAATATTTTAAATTAAAACTAAATTTATGCAGTTTTGAGGATTAAAATTTGTCTTCTTCTTCTTTGTTACTATCACGTGTTAAAAAGTAAAAAGTATATTTTGCGATTATTGGCGTCGATATGAAGTGTAATTCTAGTTAGATGAAAGAATTTGTTAAAATTTATGTGTGTATGATATAAAATAGTTTCATCGATTTCATTTGTCATATTTTTTATAAAGCAATACTAGCACTAATATAACACTGTTATGTGCTTACGACGCCAAAACGCCAAGCTTTATGTTGGTAGGTTAACATGTAAATTAAAATTACACATAAAAACTAATACGCCCTTAAAGTAATACTTGCTTTTCTTGAAAGTCACGTAGACAAAAAAAAAAACAAAAAAGTATGGTATATACATGTTAAACGTCATGTTTTTCCAAGCATGGATTTTATTTTTTTAAACACTGAACAAATAACCAAAAACTATTATTACCTAACCTCACAAACCAAAACAATACGTACTATTGCCGCACATTGAGAAACAGAATAATTTAAAATTAGTAGATTTCTTCTTCTTCTTCACATCGTGGCATATCGATACAATTGCATAATAGAAACATCGAAAATGTAGCGCGGGTACGGATGTTGGGAGAGTACCGAATGAATACTCTTTAGCATTCATCTCTCCCCACCCAGGCAACTATGGAACTATAAGGCGAGGGGACGGAGAGTTGTAGGACATCCGAGGAAGCGCTGGAGTGACCAGCTCTAATGTTTGCCTGTTTGAGACCAGAACAAACCATCCTTGGTTTAATCCTTACAGATGATAATGATAATGATGACGATGGTGATGAGTTTATCTCCCGTCAAGGCATTTAAAAGTTACTGTTACTATCAATAGGCCTATTATTGGGGCAAAACAGCGAATAATATTGTCACGACATTACAGTTCGATCTACGTGCTTCTCGAATGTTCCAGAGGAATCCGGCTGTAATTTTACGTTCGTACGTGATTCCAACATGCGTTCGCGAGACTTTTCTAGACGTCGCCAGCCGCGCGCACTGTGTCAAGGAAGCAATCAATTACGTGCTTGTGTAGCGCTAACGCGTAATATGAGGAAAGTTCTGGTGTCTGAGCGGGGAATAAATACAAGGCTTCAGCAGCGCTTAGTTTGGTTATTGTCGGGCGATTACACATTGCGTTTCAAGTGGAAAGTGATTTTTTGTGCGGGCACAATTGTAATACAATTGTGTTTTATATTAGTTGACATTTTATTGCGTGTGAACAATTTTTATTTGATTTGTTGTAACAGACTATGTTGTTGATTACAAACTGTTTAATTGTGATAATTAAAGCTGGTTAGTAGTGACATAATTGGTGTCTTGTATTTTGTTTTCCACTGTACCATACGACGATCAGTTATACCGTCGTAATAATATTTTAGTTCACAACATAAGTAACGACTGAGTACAGGTGTAACGCCACATTCCCTTGTCATGCCTCGCCATAAACTCCAGTACCGGCGCATTGTTATTTATGACAACAGTAAATTCGAAGGAATGTTACAAGGGATTTAGAAGCACCCTGCATAGTTTCAAACCGTCATTTTTAAGAACAAGTAATGTTCTATATTTTATAGCAAGTACAATACTTTTGGAATATATGCCTGTAGTTAACATTTCACTTTGTCTGCATGTCTCTGCTTCTGACAAGTTGCCATTTACAAGTTTGTTCATATTGTTATATTTTTTTTATTATTATTATTATTATTATTATAAAATACATTCATAAGGAGGCCAGGACCCGTACTACGTCTCAGTGCCAGGAAAGATGGACCAGTGACACGAAGGGAAAATGGACCGCTAGGCTCATAAAACAGTTATCTGAGTGGACTGACCGCAAACATGGCGAGATTAATTATTTCTTAACGCAGTTTCTAACTGGCCATGGCCTATATAGGATGGGGAAAGTAGACAGACCAAACTGTATTTTCTGTAAACAGGAATTAGACGATGTTAATCACACGTTTTTCACCTGTGAGAGATGGAAAGAAGAGAGCCAGAAAATGTAGTGAGACAGATCTCACCCGAAAATTTCGTTAGAATAATCCTGGAGAGCAAACCCCATTGGGATCAGGTAGCAGCCTACATAGAGAAGGTACCAAGCCAAAAGAAGGAAGTCAAAGATGTTCTTACTAGGGCCGCTGACAGAATAGCAGAAAATAGGTAACGTGGACCTGCTGAAGGTTTAAAACAGATGAAAGTCCACAGGACGAAGTACAGATGGCACCGCCTTGAAGTATTGCGAAAGCTGAGTCCCGAGGTGGATCCATGGTGTGGACAACAGGGTTTGTGGTTTTGGTGAGTGCGAGTCCCACACGCCGTAGGAGTGCGGACCTCCTGCGGAAAACATTAGTTTTTCACAGACTCCTTTATAAAAAAAAATATAAAATACATCTGAATAATGTGGGAAAATACGAATGTAATATAATTAAAATACACACATGTGCAAAATGTTTATTAAATTCTCTCTACTTTATTTCAAAGTTTAGAATTAAAAAATTAGCAATTACAATTAGTTACAATTTACAACTAAAAAAATTTATATTGCTCTTTAGGAAGAAGTGAAATAAAATTAAAGTAGTATGAGTTGAAATCTTGTATACTGTTTGTATAAATTTTTAATGGTTTAAATCGGTTTTATTCTGTAATGCAATTTATACGTATTCTATATTATAAAAACAATATAAATACTTTCTTAGTCCAAACCCACAGTCAATATACTGACAACGGTACTGATTCAAACGAATTTATTACTTTATTTGTAAAATTCTTCAACACTAAACTTACGACAGACTAGTATGGTATTGTGTAATGCTCTGAATGTATCTGTGTGCCCTACAGATATACCGCAACAAGGTCACGATTATGTTACTATCTCGGATTACGTAATGGCAGCAATAAGTTTGCTTAACAACTCGCAGACAACAATGTATCCAGGTCACTGCGGTGAGACAAGACCGCGACGCTCTCTCATTAACATAATGTAACATTTATCATTTCATTAACAAGATAATATGAATTTTTCTTCGTACGTAATTATACGTTCTCTTTGCAGAATGTTTGTTGGTTACTTCAAGATTCCTTTTAAGTGCTAGTTAAAACTTTCGTAATTACAAAATAAGAACTCCCTTTGCTTCTATTGTGTACTAGTTCCGGTTTAAAATATGTCTATAAGAACATATTTTCAGACTTTTACCATTTACAAATGTGTTTATACTACTAAATTTGGTAGGTAAAATAATATTATTTTCTATTGTAAAATAATTTCCTACGTGTGGCATTTGTTTTTCAAGAAGTCGGCAGGGTAAAAAGAAAAATCTTTTGTAAATTTGTACTTTCTTTCTGTTTTAACGAAGACATGCAAAACAATTTGTTCAAAAATTGTGAGTCTACACTTCACAACTTTTCTTTATGGTTTAGTAGAAATGAAAAAATCAAATATAGGCTACTCGAGAAAAATGGAGTTTATAAAATACATTGTGCAGAATACAATGCTATTTATATCGGACAATGTACCCGTGCTCTAAAACATTGCATTTCTGAACATAAGAAAGCGATTTTAAATAATACAGCCAATACACGTTTTACAGATCATTTCTTACAAAACAATCACTTCATAAATACAAAAAACATAACACTACTGCACAACATACAAAAAGGTAAAAAAAAATGGATTTATTGGAAATTCTAGAAATTAGAAAAGCAATCAAAAGTAGCAAAAATTTAACACACTGAATTCTGTGTATCCCCTTTATTAAAAGTTGTTATATTGTTTAGTTAATTTTTATTTCGCCTTCAAATTATACTTATTTTTTACAAAAACTTTGACCTTCCCTTACTAGTTCCTCCACCCCTATCCATCATACACACCCCACACACATGTCCGGAGACACACCTTAAACACATCTTCACCACCCTTACATTCTTTGTTTAGTTTTTCCTTGATCTCTTTCTGAATAGCTTATTAAGCTGAAACAGCTGTCAGCGGTAAATATGAAACTGTGAAACTTACCAAGTGTTTGTATATTTTTTAAAAACCTTTGTATTAATATGTTTCACCAATTGCCCAACGAGTTATCAATCAAAATCGTAAACAGTGCACTATAATATTGCACATTAAATATTGGTTACTGTTCAATTATATTCCACTAATTTTAAAAGCATTTTATATTTAAATTTTACATTTTCCTTTTCCGTTGTTTCTCTGGAGAGGGACTTGACCTCACTGGACCGGAGTCAGTCATCACTACAAACTGGTTACATCGTATCACAACAACAGAGTTTCCGATCCGTTTGTTTACAAAACTAGAAACTGGTTCAGTGAGAAAGCAGCGTCGTCGTGCGCTGCCAAAGAGATAACAATAAATCAAACTCGTTGAGAGGAGACTAGACTGCGACTCTCTCATTAGTTTTGCGCATTTATCATTTCCTTTATAAACACCATTGTTGTCGTATATTCAGGTCAGCAGGACAACAGTGAGTTACGAATTCTGTTCGCGGAAGCTCCGTTCCTTGCTTCAGATTCAGATGCACGGTCGCGAATCGTCTTTTAAGGCGCAACTAAGACATTTGTAATTGGAAAATGATTGACGCCGTTGCCAGCACACAGCAGACATAAGCTCCGCTGATTTATTGTACTTCATGAACTGTTGTCATGAAGATACGAGGGTAGGGTGAAGAGATCCTGGCCTGGCTTCGAAATAGTGCTACTAAGCTCATTATTTTCCTCGAATTGTACGATTTCATCCTTTGTAGGCTTAGGGTACGGTTACACGAGGGGTTTTTCCGGCCGTGCACGCGCGTGGAGTTTGGAAAGACGCACAGTGGTCACACGTGGTTTTTTCCTCGTACGTGCACGGACGGCAGCGTAGTCACACAGGCGGTTTATAATCGGAAGGCAGAATTGCGACGTCTCGGACGCGCATCCCTTTAGCTCTGGCTATTAAACGCAACTGCACAAAAACGTCTGTGTTCAGATTAAAGAAAACATTTGTTATCAGTAGTAAATAAATCTTTATTAAAAAAATGTTATTAAATTACATATTTTTGTTTAAAGATGTAAACAACACCATGGAGACCAAATTTAATTACCATAGTAACAAAAAAATAAACAAATGCCATTATAAAGAACAGACTAAAAACGGAGCAGGTTCCGTTTCGATGCGGGAGACCTTGAAAACACAGCAGAGTTGAGGACCCGTGCGTTTTTCCCACGTCCGTCTGACCAATTGCATTGCCGCCTGTGTGTTAAATTCAATGCGTTTCCCAACCTGACGCAAACAGGCGGGAAACCGTACCCTTAGTTTCGATGATTTCTGGTCAATGAGTTGTTTATCATTAGTGGCACAGTCTACTGCTGTAAGCGCCTCGAGCATCATTGCATAGACTGGAAATTCGTGCTTTGATCAACTTTTATTTGAAAGCTTCTATTGCCACCGATATAAAAAATAAACTGGATTCAACATGGGGTGACTATCTATTGAATACAGCGGTTAAGCGCTAGCTTGCTGAATTGAAAGTGGGTCGAAAAACCAGACGGGTTGGACCACCAGATTGAAGTGACTACGCCAGAAAACAAAAAAACATCACAAAATCGTTTGGGTAGACTGTAATGAAAGTAAGTGAGACAGCTGAGACAGTTGACGTATCAATGGCACAAGTGCGCAGTATCTTAGACGAACATCTGTGTAGGACAAACCTATAGGTTAGATGGGTGCCGCATTTGCTGACATTTGACCAAAAACAGTGTCGAAAGCATGTCTCAATCGATTGTTTGACATTTTATACGCCCAACCCAACCAAAATTTTGCGTTGATTTATACCTGTTGTTGAGCCCTGGGTTTACCACAACACTCCTGAGACCAAATAACAGTCAAAAAATGGACCACAAAAGACCAACCAACTTTAAAGAAGCAAAGACGATTCCTTCTGCTGGTAAAGTTATGGTGACTGTTTTTTGGATCGACCGTGGAGTAATCTTCATTGAATACCTTAAAAAGTGAAAACCCAATTAATGGGGATTACTATGAAAATCTACTGCAGCTTGGAAACGAAGAACTCAAGAAAAAATTGCCCCATTTAGCGAAAAAGGAAAGTGCTTTTTCACCAAGACAATGCATCATATCATACATCAATTGTTACCATCAAATCAATAATTAAAGTTCGAACTGCTTCCTCAACCACCGTACTCGCCCTGTTCAGACCCAAGTGATTTCTACCTCTTTCCTAACCTTAAAAAAAATGGCTCGCTGTGGAGAATATTTACTGACGACAATCCACTCAGCGATGCTGTAATTGGCTATTTTGAGTACCTCAGCAAATCAGTTTCTCAGACTACCATTACCACTTTAGAACGTTGCTGGGTAAAGTATCTTCTTCTTCTTCTTCTTCTTCTTCTTCTTCTTCTGCTTCTTCTAGGTTAACAGCCCATAGACTGGTTGGCAGCAGCTCGCCATTCTTCATGCTTCTCTGTTTTTCTTTTCAATTCACAATATGATGTGCAGTTCATATCGACCATAAGCTGTTTCATGTAGTCCAAACTGGGTCGACCTCTGTGATTCTTCTCTTCAATTGTTCCTTCTATTATTCTTTTAACCAACCCATTGTGTCGTAGTATATGCCCTATAAACTTAGCTCTTCTGTCTTTTACATTTTGCAGAGAGCTCTTCTCCTCCTGAGCTCTTCTAAAGACTTCCTCATTCGTTATCTTCTCCCTCCAGCTTATCTTGATTAATTCTTCTGTGGCCCAGGTCAATCATGCTTGGACTCTGCCCAGGTAGAATCATGCGTGTTGCCCAGGTAGCCCACGCTGTAAATGCTTGGAGTCTTTTCTTGTTACTTTCTAAAATTGTCCAAGATCACTCCCGGATAGGGCAACACTCCACACGTATATCTTTACTAAATTCTTCCTTATTTTTAGGCTGATAGTGTTTGGAGTAAAGAGGTTTTTTGTTTGTTGAAAGCAATTTTAGCCTGTTTAATTATGCTTATAATTTCCTTGCTGCTACGTCCATCACTTGTGATTTTACTTCCTTGATAGTTATATTCTTTAACTGCCTGGAGAACATTCTTTCCAAGAGTTATTCTGACTGCATCATCTTCCTTCCGACTACAGACTAGGACTTTAGTCTTTTGAATAAAGTGTACAGTGTATAGGGATAAAGTTTATAGAGCTAAATAGAGATTATGTTGAGAAATAAATGCAAGTTAATCCAAAACATATTATTTTCTTATTCAAGACCGGAAATGTTTGCCCTAGCCTCGTATGTACGTCAGATCAGTATTTCATGTGGGTAAATATAAAAGCGTTGTTTCAACGTTACTACACGCTTCTGCGGTATGTACTCGCACGGCTGCCTGTAGAGTACTACAAGTGTCCTATACAAGGAGAACTGAATAAAAAATCTGCTGGAATTCGACTCACTGTAAATATCAGCAAAACCAGATAGAAGAAACCTATATAATTTATATGTAGAGGATAATAATTTGATACAGTTAATAAGTTCAGATACATGGTTGACATGACAATTAATGAAGAGTCCGTAAACACGATAATACATGATAGGGCGTATTATGAATTAGGCGTAATACACGATACAGATAGGAAATAGGGCGTATTATACCAACGGCAAACTATCAAGAAGCAAATTCATTAGTGGTAATACTAAAATAACTTATGGAGGCGAGACATGTACACCGATAAAAATGGAACAACAAACACTAAGAAAGCTTGAAAGGAAGATCACAAGACACGTTTATGGCCCGCTTACAGAAGATAACAAAAGCAGGTAACTAGGAGGTAGATGAGCTATTGAATCATGAGGGCATTGTAAGATTTGTAATTGCTCGACGAATAGAATTGCTAGGTCGCCTAGATCGGATGGATGATTAGCGTAAGCCAAAGAAAATTCTGAGGGCAGGTCTACAAAAACAGAAAGGGGGACCGACCTATGATAAGATGGTTGGATAATGTGCTAGAAGATCTGTAAACAGTGAGTGTGAGGACTTACACTTAGATGGCAATGGACAGGAGACTTTGGAGACGATTAGACGATTGGAGTTGGAAGCCAGGGCTCAAGTTAGGCTGTAGCGCTCAAGAAAAATAATAAAAAGATGTAAAAGATGAAAAATAAAAAGAAGAGTTTTATGGGTACTTAAATGGAAGCCGTTTTCCTGGAACTCTGAAAAACGATGAAAGGTAAACTAACGTGTGACAAAGTGAAGTGTCTGAGACTACTGCTCTTAGCTGTCAGACAATACAGACAATGTCTGACAAAGTGAAGTGTCTGAGGCTCCTGATCTTAACTGTCAGACAACACAGACAATGTTACCTTAGCTTTTAAGTTTATTTAGAATGCAGAACGTAATGCAAAATGAGTGTCTTTGTTAACTACAGAAGATCATCATTTTAAATAAAAATCCTGACTTACATTAATAAATTTAATAATACTACAATAACAATTATTGGAATATGAACAAACTCAATTGCAAATAGAAAACTACATGTTTTTTAAATGAATACTTTTTTAATGAAGAAATTTGTGTTAGTGGTTGAAATCACTGTTGCACACCACTATATAAAATGATTGCACACCACTATACAGATGGTGGGACAGGGTTTAGGGGGTGAGGAAGGGTCATTAATTTATAGCTTGTTGTGTGTGAGCAACGTGGGGAAGAGGGGTGAAGGGTTTGTTTTTACTTATTTCCTGTCTATTTCGATCTGACGATGGGCTGTGAAGCTTGAAAGCGCTAATCGGAATAATTTTTATATAGTGGTGTGCAACAGTGATCATTCTGAATACTTTTTTATTAAAAAACTTAAATCTAGAGTTATTCTGTAAAATAAAAATTTGTTATATTTAATTGTCTGTTATCTGAAAAAGTTATAATAAAACTAGTGATTAATATGTAATGTTCTGATTGATTTTATGGCTATTTTGAAGTTCTGATTTTCTAGAAAACGAAAAACAAACAAAAAGCGGAAACCCTATATTACAGACCTTTTGCCGTCCAGTCCAAGTCACTGGGACGGAACGGTGTTAAATGAGGTGTAACCGACCCCTTTTTAATGAGTTCTGTATTGTAAAGTTGGTTGGAGGTGCGGCGTGGGCGGTAGTGATAACTTCATGTATCAACGTCAGCCCCAGTTTAGATTAATGGCGCTTCATAAGCGTGAGCATTGCTTGGATGTGTTGCTGGTTGTCGTAGTGGCTTCATTTCTTTCTCACAACTCGTATG
This sequence comes from Magicicada septendecula, assembly GCA_034769895.1. Lineage (NCBI taxonomy): Eukaryota > Metazoa > Arthropoda > Insecta > Hemiptera > Cicadidae > Magicicada > Magicicada septendecula. The sequence continues at coordinate 2,158,566 of CM068374.1, forward strand.
CGGCCCAATGATAAACAACCCTTACTTTGGTTTTGGTGTTAATTAGTTTTTGGAACCTTCTACACTTAAGACTGTACTCACCTTTGTAGGTGCACATATAGCTCAATGCCGTCAACCAAAGAATCTTGTTGCTTTAGGAAGTTAGTGCTACCAGTTTTGTTTAAGAGTGTAATACAGGTAAGACAAAATACAATGGTTTATTTAAGCTATCAAACATAGTGAATCGGCAAAGATTAATAACAAAAAGTCGCTCATCATAACTATGTATCTTTTGGCTTCTGCAAGTGCTGATAACCCTCTAAAAAATATTGCCAATTCGACATTGTGTTACAAGCCTCGTCACATTTAGACAAATGTACCCCGTCTGAGCTAATATAACAGTGCGTAAACTTTGAGACTGCAACGCAACGAGACTTTGAGATAGCAACGAGACTGCCAGACGTCTGTGCTGCTAGATACTGCGGTACTGGTATGCACATAATATGACGTCAGTATAATTAGCTATTATTAGCTTTGGTATTTGTTTGTTAGCTACACAGTAACGGTATTTTTCGCCGGTGAAAAATAAAGCACTCGCTACAATCTAAACTTTAATTATATCTAGTCACAATACGATTAGAAAAAACAAATTGAAGTGAGCGTGGTTTTGCTATGACAACCAGTTAGTCAATTTTAGAATAGCCCTCGTGAAATTTTGATTTATTATACCAATTTCCACGAGGAAAAGGCTTGTTACGTAAAACACGAGCTTTCGAAAACGAACGTCATATTTCATGAGGGTATTCTTGGCCCTCTACTCTGCGTACTGTATATTTCCGATACGTCTTATACCAACCACGAGAGAAACAACAATTGGTAGGGTAACGGCGGTTAAGAGTACGCAGGCAGATAAGAGTACGCAGGGAAATTTCGAACTGTTGGCAACACTGCAGACGGTCGGTGGCGTGATGTTTCAGTGTGTCTATAACAGCAGTTGGAACGACCGTAGTGCCATCGTTGTGCTCAACTTCATTTGGAATATACGAGGTAAAATATGGTTTTCTATCATTTGTATGTAAGTTTTGAGTCTTGAAACGCTAAGGTTTTCGAGTACATAATATAAAACCTATGTTTTTTACTTTATATCACTGCAAAGTACAGTTCATTAGCAACAAATTGACATGAGACAGAACAATGTATCTGAACGGTGCTGGCACCTAGCGGCGATTCTGTAAAACAGTTCTAGAGAGGCCAAGAATACGCAGCAGCTGCTCACTGCGTACTCTTGGCCTCCCGATATTCTCAACTCTTTAATGGCCAGTTAAACAATTTTATGATTAAAGAACTGTGTTGATATATTTGAGTGTATATTTTAAATATATTATTTTTGTTTTAGATCTCTTTTCTTCTGTGAAATGGCGCCGTATAAACGGAAAACAGACAGACAAATAATTGTCACTGCGGAGAAAATTGAAGAGCCCAAGCGGGGATTGGAGGCTGGGAAAAGTAAACGGCAAATCGCTAGAGAATTGGGGATCAACGAATGCATAAGGTGTAGTGCAATTTTGTACTGCAGAGAGAACCATATCACATTCTTAACCCTTCCGCCTCATGCGAGCCACGTCATTCAGCCTTTAGATAAAGGATTTTACGGTCCTCTGAAAACTGCGTATGCAGCTGAAGCTGAAAAGTGGCTAGTTCAACATCCAGGTCAGGTAATTAAGCTCACAGATCTAGCAGGAATTTTTAAAGAAGCCTATTCTTCTACTGCAAAAGTTAAGCTGGCAGAAAAGGCTTTTCAAGTTACAGGAATTGAGCCATTCGATCCTGATGTCATAGACGATGAACTTTTTGCTCCGTCATTAGTGACCGATAAATCAATGGATGAAACTACAGCTAAATCTACTGGACAATCAAATGAAGCTCCATTTGAATCTGCAGAGCAACCAAGTGAAGAAGTATTATCTCCATCTGCAAACCAAAGAGTTGAAACTGACAAATCCTTAGATCCATCAGGAATAGAAACGATTTATCCAGAAAATAGGACTTTGAATATCACTAGACCTATTGTAGGTATTAGCACAATTTTTTCACTTCCTTAAATCAAGGTAGAAGTAGGTAAGAATCAAAAGAGGAAGAGACGTGCACAAAAATCTGAAGTTATCACTTCCTCACCATTTAAAAATGATTTAGAGGCAAAAGAAAAGAAGAAACAGGACTTAGAGAAGGCAAAACAAAAAAGAATAGTAGAAACAGCTTTGAAGAAAAATGTGAAAGCAGATGGTAAAATTATAAAGAAACCAAATATCAAGAAGCAGTTGAAATACGAAGATCCAAAACCATCCCACGAAGATCCAAAACCTTCCACAAGTTCGGCTCAAGCTGTAATTTACGAGGATGAAGAGGACGAATCAACATTGTGCGCAGGATGTGGACATTCCTATTCTGACGATTGGGTACAGTGCGGCTTGTGTAAGGAGTGGTGGCACGAGGACTGCTCCGCCTATGAAGGTAGTGGGCCGTTTATTTGCGAGTATTGCTAGTGCGTACTCTTAGCCCCTCACAGTGCGTACTCTTTGCCGCCTAGTAGCCCAAGAGTACGCATTTGGCTTTTTTTTTGTTTTTCCGATTTCCTACTTTATGTTTACTTTAAAGTTAACGAGACTTTGTGTAATTGTGCATTAATAAACAAAGAACGTTTAGTAACATTTTGAAGTTGCTATCTTTTTTATTACCTGAGATTTTTCCAAAAATCTACTAGGTGCGTACTCTTACCCTCCGTTACCCTACATGTGCTGACGATACAGCCATCTTCTCAACTAACGGAGATCCTACAGTCGCCTGATTCAATCTACAAGATCACCTCAATCTGACAGGTGAATAGCTACGAATATGGAAAATCAAGGCCAACGAATCCAAGTCGTCAAACATTACATTCACCTTACGGAGAGGCAACTGCCCGCACTGTTTATCTCAACCACGTAGAAATACCGCAACAAACAGTATTCATATACGTAGGCCTTCATTTAGACTCTAAACTGACCTGGAATCTGAACTGAAGATAAAACAGAAAAGAACACAACTTGATTTAAGATTCAAGGAAACTAACTGGCTAACAAGCAGAAAATCAAATCTATCTTTAGACAACTAACTTTGTCTCTATAAAACTAGTCTTAAACCCATATGGACTAACTTAATCAAGCTTTGGGGCTGCTGCTCCACCAAATCTAACATAGTCATCATACAGCGATGCCAATCAAAGATAGCAGATAACCCGTGGTATGTGTCCAACCACATTTTGCACACAGACTTCCATATTCCATATGTCAGTGACGTAATTCATGAACGTGGTGACACTAGACCCTTACAAGACTTTACGACCATCGTGACCCGCTGATTGTGTCACTCCTACAGCCTTCAATATACAGAAAATAGAGACTATTTTGTCCATCCGACCTTTAAGGACCCCGAGGTGACATTGCTAGATAAAACATCTCTTCACGCCATCTAGTTGTACATCTCCCATGTAAGTACACTAATCAGCAGATTAGGTTAAGGAATGTATTTTTCTGATTAATAATATTAAATAAATTTTTAAAAAATTCATGAGGGCATGAAAACCTGGAAAATCTGCTTCAAGTTTAGCAGGGAGAAACAAATAGATCTGTTCACTAAAACGTACAGATCTGTACAGGAGCTCAAAAACTTAATTAAAAATAATTAAGTCTGGCTGTCGCAAACACAACTTATAGAATACAAACCGTCCTTCGCGAGCAAGAAGGCGGCCAAAACACATCTCTAAAGAAATCAGCTTTAATAACGCGTCTAGTGTACAATCTGTCCCCGTCATACACAGCTGTTTCTGCCCGCTTTTGAATTTGCATGCGTACCGCGACTTGCTGAAACGTATTTTGCTTATGTCTGGCAGTTCTGTGTGTCACATCTGTCGGTTATGAAACACAGGCAGCATACTGAGTCTACAAACCACTTTAGTCTCCAACACGTGAATTTCACTAAAAAATATGTGTACGTCTAATTTAAAATTATTACAGAACATAAATTTTTAACAATAGTTATTGTTTTAATTACTTATTTGATTTCATAATAATGGACGATCATCCTAAGAGATATGACCTTAGCGCAGGTAAGCTTTAAATATAAAACATTCAGACCAGGGTAACATTATAATCATCACCCACGCAAATTCATCCGAATTCTTCGCATGAATCGTCATTTGAATCTAATGGTCATGACCTTCACAACACGGCACAGGGAAGGTGCTGCCAGGTCCGCTTTGAAGATCCTCCAGCCATCTCTTCCTGGGTCTAGCCACACACATGTGTCTTTAGGTTTATATTTGCACACTTGTTTGCCCAGTCTTGAATCTGACTTTCTTTATCTGTTCTTTCCACCGTTGTTTATAATCTTTTAATATTTCATTCAAGTTAAAAACTAGTAATTTTTTGTTATGTCCTCATTCTTTATACGGTCAAGTTTAGAACACTTTTTAACTCCTCTTAAGAACGGCATTTCCAAGGCCAGTTTTGCTTTTCTTGGTTGTTGCCTATAATTCACACGCACAAAATAATAGTACAGAGACCGCCATAACATTTTAAAACTTTAATTTTGTATCTCGACTTAACTTGTTTCTAAAAATCCGACTGATTGTCCCACAAATCGTATGGTGTTTGCCTAACTTAACATCAATATCATTATTGTTGTCGTAACCAATATCATTTCCCAAATAGCTGAAATGTCTCACCTGTCTCATAATGTAATCAATAATTATTATATTTGTTCTTATTGGTTCCTTACCACTAAATGCCATTACTTTTGTTTTTGTAGTGGAGATTTTTATATCCTATTGTTTTTAAATCTAATAGGGAAAAGAAAAATAAGAAATAAAAATTTGTAACCAACAAGAATAATTTTCCATTCTTTTGGCGGCACGCCGGCATAATTTGCATAGTTAAAAGTGCTCGAACAGTTTTAAAGCTACGTGAGTGATCGGCCTTCCAAACCAAGGAAGGATTCCTCCTTCCTTGTTTATAGGATATTTGTTTATATCAATTATGCAATACATTTGTTTAACTAAGAATCGTAGTTTTAACTCTATCTGTTTGCTAGTGATGGATTAATCTTTGTATTGATTTTTTAGTTGTCTTGTTTGTTCATCATCTTCTTTCACTGCACTACACTTTATATAATATTGAAAACTTTCTTAAGTGAAACTTACTTGTCTGTTTTGTATGCAGAACGCGTTTCGGCGTCGTGTTCGCCTTCTTCAGCTTTGCGACAGACTGCCAGTACCTAGTAACGTTTGTTGGTTGGAAGGTATAGTGGGGGTGGTGTATAGAGGAAGGGGATTGGCGCGGGGATCCGAATTATTGTTTGTTTTGTGTATAACTGTGTCGAAAAGTGTATGTGATTTATATTGCAATTGGTCATATTGAAATATTACACCTCTTACCCAAGCGGCGAAAACTCAACACAGCTGAACAGTATAAAATGTACAAACACCACACAACACAACCAAACAACATACTAAACAACCAGTTGCAATATAAATCACATACACTTTTCGACACAGTTATACACAAAACAAACAATAATTCGGATCCCCGCGCCAATCCCCTTCCTCTATACACCACCCCCACTATACCTTCCAACCAACAAACGTTACTAGGTACTGGCAGCTGTCGCAAAGCTGAAGAAGGCGAACACGACGCCTAAACGCGTTCTACATACAAAACAGGCAAGTAAGTTTCACTTGAGAAAGTTTTCAATATTATATAAAGAATTTATTTTTTGTTCGCCTGAAGATGCCCTCGGATTCTATAGGGGTCGAAACGTGGTAATTTTTAATTTTAACTCACTGGCTAATGTCCGAAACCTTATAATCAGTAATGAGTATATTATTATCTCGTAATGGGCCATCGATTAATAATAATTTTAAAGAATCGCATCTTTTATATTAATAGAGTAACATTAATTATAAACACCAAAGTAGCGAAAATAATAACGGATATGTGCGCTTGTCTTAACGCTTATTCACTTCCTCACATCTTCGTCACAGTTTGAAATTCCGAAGCTGTAGTTCTAAGCTTGAACAAATAGTATCAATTTTGAATGGCCGAAAGAGCGATTTAGGCAAAAGTCGAATGTCCGAAAACAGATGACCTCCTTTATCTCACTATTGAAAAACCTGCGGAATATGTGGAGTCTCTCAAATAACCGAACCAAATACAGGATTGCCCATTGATAATAAAGATTTAACGGGACAAAAGTTGAATAACAACAACTGTTAAAATACGAAATTATTTAATTTTTAACTGACAACGAGGAATATCTTTACAGGAAACTAAGTGTTCTGTCTCAGCAGCAGTGTTTCAGTTGTGTCACTTACAAGTCACGCGTGTCACAAACGGCTAAAACAAAGCACGTAACCTAACCTCATTCTACTTACCGCTTTAATTTCCACATGGCGTTGGTACCAAGACCACGTATTGCACATTTGTTTTCTGTTCTCTTTGTGTCTGTCACACAGCTGATCTTGACGTTCTGTCTCCACACTCTGCTTCAAGTTGCCATTGACGCAAACCCTCTCACGGACATAACGTCATTAAGACTGCTTACTTCGACGCCTACACGTAATAACATTAGAAACACGTTTATTCACGGACGAACAAAGCTACGAAAATGAGATTATTCTAAAGTGGAATTTACAGAGAATCCAATTAAACAAGGCGTGTACTTGAGTGTAGAATTTAATTTAAACACATCTACATAATATATACTCAAGTGTGTAACCCATTTACAGTATGTTACTCATATAGGCCTAACTCGTGTACTGAATCGGTATTATTATTTGACGTGTGACGTCTGCGTTTTCGGTTATACAAACAATTTTGTGTTTCGCGACATTTCCACGTAGATTTTGTTAATAACTACTGTGTTTGCTGAGCTGCAGAACTAGCTCACTATTCTGAAAAATTTCGTCGTCGTCGTAGTCGTCAGTTCACGGTGTAGGCTTATACCTTATAGCCTCGAGAAACTTTGGACACCAACTTACGTTTCACGTTCATTAATCAATGCCTACGAATTCGTTTTTGTAAATAGTGTCTGTTTTACGACATTGTGACCACCAACTGCATCAATTCGAAATTGATTGAATTTAAGAATGTGAGTAATTACAACTTTATTGCAAATCATATGTATGGTACCCGTAGGCTATGAACAATGAATACACTACAATAGAAAACTGATAATTACAGGTACCATTAGTAAACAATAAGTGTGTGTATATTATAAATACTGGTACATCACATTATCATTAGCTTATAGCCTGTTCCATCTTCACTGCTCTGCTCCATCTCTTCCAGGAACTACCGACAGATCTTCTGCCAACTGGTTTGTAGTCTACAGCGCGCTTTACTAGTCTCTGGTGCTCCATTCTGTACACGTGTTCCATCCACTGCTGGTTTCGTTCTTCTATCTTATAATTGATGGAAATTATACCCAGGTCCCAGTTTCAATAAAATGCATTTTCTTATTGGGTGAATTTTGATATTAGATAACTTTCAAATTACCAGAAAAATTACTAACTAAAATCGCGATTACCCTACTAATTTGTGTTTAGTCAAGTAACAATGACTTAGTAGAGTAGCAATATCAAAGTAAACGCTAAAAATTCAAACAACAGGTCTTGCGTTAAACTGCACTTTAGTCTGACATTCAGCTAGAGTTTTACAGTTTTTTTTTTTTTTTTTTTAATTTCAGATTCCTTTTTAGGCTTTAGGATCACAAAAATTTTAAATATCCAAAAACTTACATTAGATTTAGATATTTGTTAAAATTATATTTAATTCGATATCCTACTTGGAAGTTGTAATTTTAATTTAATTTTGCCCCATTTTTAAGCCCAAGCGTCCCACAATTTTTCCTAAATTAACATTGCATTTACAGTTTAGTTAAAACAGTTTTTAGTATGATATGACCCATAAGTTTTTGCTATTTTGTCTAGCAAAAACTAGATAAAACTTTTATCTAGAAAAAACTAGTTTTGCCAACGTTTTACCCTCCAGCATAATAAAATTTTGTTAAGTTTCAAAAATAAACAATAAATTTCGCTCGCCAGTAGAACATGTGCCAGATTTCAAGTATCTAGGGTGATATGTGCCATCACATATCAGGATGATAAGGAGGTTTAAAGCAACATTAGTCTCTTCCAGTCGCTTTGTGGCTGTATTATTAAATATTTAAAGAAGAAAACAAGGACACAATTGAAATATTATAATGTAATGGCCATACCTGAACTACTGTATGGTAGTGAGACTTGGATTATAAAGGCCAAAGATATATCTAGCATACAAGGAGCGGAAATGAGGTTCTTGAGGGTTGTAAATGGTTGTACCACGAGAGATCTTATCAGAAATGATCATATTAGAATAGTGCTAAGCATAGCTGAAAGCTTAAATGAGAAAATCTCCCGGTACAAAACGGAGTGGCGGTTATATGTAGAGAGAATGGAGCCAACTAGATTTTCAAAAAGAGCCCAACTCATCATCCAAGGGGGAAGAGAAGTGTGGGACGGCCCCGTAAGGGATGGTAGGATGAACTCCATTGAAACTGGAACAGGCTACTAGACTAAACCGTAAGGGACGACGACGACGAAACAATAAATTAATATTTTGGTTTAAAGTCCTTTTTGTGCTAATACCCCTCACGCACTTTGGCGATTTTTACAAAATTTTGCCCCCTCACATTTTTAGCTCACACAATCCCAATGTTATTTGGAGGGGGATTAATTTAAAAACCAATAGGTTTTTGTAGAGTAGATTTTATGGAGACGTATCCCATATACAGTCAGTCCTTTCCACGGTGCTATGGTTCACTGACGCTCATCTTGTCAGTCGTTTTAGAAATCTTTCACTCAAGATGGCCTCCAGACGTAATGGTCAAAACCTCTGATTATAATACCAACATCGATCAGCATGAGGATTTTAGGATTCCACGGTCTTACACCACGGATAATAATTTGAATTAATACATTTCAGTTAATTTGCAACTGGTAAACTCTTTACTACCAATTATCATTTCCTCAGCTGTTGCCTAACGCTTGTTTATACTACTGACCTAGGCTTACTGAATTTCTATTATTCACTGTTAATAAGAGAGGCGATTGATAAATAATGCAGAGTCGCATATAATACGGGCAAACAAAACAATGTACAGTACGACACGTGCTGCCATTTTGTAGAGACATTCTTGTATAACAGACGTCTCAAATCTCGTTAACCACTCCTTCTCGTTTTCTGTCAGTCGCCATTGTTATGGAGTCGAGTGCTACGTCAACGTGTCTAAAACAATGTGCAGTGATTGAATTTTTAACAACTGAAAAACTGAAAGCTAGTGGCATTCGTCGTCGTCTAAAAGCCGTTTATGGCGATGAAACTGTTGATCGAAGTACCGTGATTAGGTGGGCAATAAAATTTCGTCCATCGGAAGGTGGTAAAGCGAATATTGAGCATGAACCTCGCGGAGTGGTTGACCAGTTTTTGTAACTGATGAGAAGCACTAAATGGAGGTGAATGAATTAATTCATAATGACCGTCGCATCACACAACAACGCATCGCCACCCGGATAGGCATATAGAAAGAACGAGTAAGACACATTACTGCAGAACTGGGCACCGTTAAATCTGTGGTTACCACAAAAACTCACAGACGACAACAAGCAACAACCAAAGGAATGTTGTGAACAGCTTCTGAAACGTTATCATGACGAAGGAGATGACTGTTAAGGGTATTCATTTCAATACATATGATTAACTGAAAGACACAGTGACGTCGTGCATCATGGAAAGACCACAGCCATTCTTCATTAACGGGATGAGGCAACTGTTTCACCGTTGGAAAAAATGTGTATCTGTAAATGGTGACTACGTGAAAAAATAAATGTAAGTATTTGTAGCAAATAAAATGTACATTTATTACGTATTTGTTTCATTTGACTACCCCTTTTCATTTTGCGAGTTATATTCGACTCTGCATTACTTATCAGCCGCCCGCGTTTGTGACGTCTGTTAAGCAAGTAAAAACGAATTTTGAGAAAATTGTTTAATACAGAAAGCAGTGACTTTTGTAAGCCAGTGGGACGAAACGGTGTTAAATGAAGTGTTGCTAGAAATAGTTGGGTTGTCGGATTGGGAACACTTTGTTGTAAGTCGTGGGCTTGTTTGTAACATAATAGACGGGGCCTCATTACTGTACAATTAGCGGTGACATAAACTTTGTACTCCGTCTTAGTAGAACAGCTGAGGATGCCTCATCGTGGTACAGACGAAACGTTTGGTTTCAATAGAAAAAAAACTATGTTTGTGAAACGGGAAAAAATGTTGTTATTATCTATTACATAATCTTATTCTTTATAATATACTTGATATTTTCAAAAAAAATTCAATTTTATATTACGAGGGAGGATCAAAAAGTAAGTTACACCCATACCGTGTTGGTACATCTATGTCTCACAAACTAATAGACATAATTTAATTTCCTGTTATAACCTCTTCTCTTGAGTTATAACAGAGGGAACCCAAAGTAATTGGTTCGGCCAATTACTTCAGGCTGCCTTATTCGGGACGAGCTGAAATTTAAACAGAACAACACACAGTAAATATAAAAGGAATCATGGAAGGGAAAACTGTTGATTTATGTACTCAGTATATGTGTGCAACAAGAAGATTTCCCTTTATTAAACATTAAAAAAACAAATGACATTTACTCAAAAGACAGTTCCCATTACATTATTAATTAAATTATTAACTTGTTTAAATTGCTTTATATAGACTGTGGGATCACAACAAATTATATTTAGCTTTTCCTCGGATCCGGGTAACCATTTGGTATTTAGTCTTTAAACTTTAAAAATTAATTATATTCAATTCAAGATATTAGCTTGCAAGACTGTTACTTTTACTTTTACTTTTACTTTTAAGTTTCATTATTATTCCATTTGGATATGGTATTAATTATATTACGATACGTTAAAATCTAAACTGTTACAATTGCCAGAAGCCTGAATAGTTACAATTAAATTCTTAGATTTAAATTTTTATATTCTTATAAAGTCAATCGTCTCTGAAAGTCTCTTTAAGAGAGTATTGTGTTACAATTACTATTATTATTATTCCTCGATAGACGTGCTATCGAGTCACCTTTAATTTGGGATGTAGAAGTCTCCTCCATATGGTTACATCTTGGGAATCCTAAGAGCGTCGTCCTCGTCTAGGTCTGGTCTCAGTTGTTCACGGCTTAAACGTCTGCAGGATAGAGTGGGCCTTCTACACAGGTACTCGTTGATTCTCAGATGTCTCGAACTGCATTATCGCTCGGGTCTACTAGAGTTGTAATTCTGATGATTCATGTCTCCAGGTAGGATGTTGTGAAGAGTCGTCAATCGGAGAAGATAGCGGTTATAGTTATTAACACTCGTACTATTGGTTGTCACATATTTCTTCTTGTTACAACGTTTTTTAATTTTTCTTTTTCTTAACGTTACATATTACACTCTTTTGTAGCAGTTAGTAAAATACATAAGAATTAATCCAAACTAATAACCAATTACATAACATTTCAACAGAGCATTTCGCTCGTGCGTGTGCACTGCTTGGAGTCGTCATAGCGAGAGAGCGAGATTTTTCGTTCGCTACCACTGGTACAGGACAATAGATAGTGGGGTGTTTATTCCGCGAGAATATAGTCCCGGTCTCTCTCTAAATAAAACTTTTTTATTTATACAAACTATCGCTAGATAAAAATACATCATTTAAATTAGTTGTTTTCGTGACTATCTGTGTCTTCAGATTCTTTAATTATTAACATTATTTTTCTATATTATTTTAATTACAGAAGACTCGATAAACATGTCGAGTCCGGTATCAACAGGTAGGGGCCTGATAACAAGCAAAGGGTTAAATTCGACAATAATAATTATTTACAATATGTCTTTTCTTTACCGTTTCTTTGCCCTTATTAATTACTACTTCCATTCACACTTAGTACCTACATGTTTTTTATTATCATTGTGAGATTTAAATGGTTAATTGTTCGCAACTTAAAATTTTTTTATTATGTCTTTATTTTTTATAATTTGTCATAATTTCAATCGTCACACTGTGTCTGTTTTGTGTCTGCCTTTTTCTCTCGCAAACGTTATTCCAGAGATAATCCACAGTTTTTGAAGAGAATTATCACAGCAGATGAAAGCTGGGTGCTCTATTTCACTCCCGAGACTAAACGAGCATCGCATAAATGGGGACACAGCCAAAAGAGTGAAAACAACCCCACATGTTTGAAACATTATGCTGACGGGCTTTTTCGATTTCGAGGGAGTTTTTTTACAGCGAGTTTATGCCCGATGAACAACAGTCAATGCCGAATAGTACTGTGAGACTTTTAAAAAAGTTGCGTAAAGCCATTAAAGATCAAAGACTTGGAACATTAATTGATAGAGTCGTTCTTCTTCATAAAAACGCTACCCCTCATTCAGCTCGTGTCACACAGAAGTTACTGCAAAAATTCAAGTAGGAAGTGTGGTCATATCCGCCTTACAGCCCTGACCTAGCACTCTGCGACTACCATCTTTTTGGTCTCCTCAAGCGATAGGCCTACCTGGGAGGGGAGCGTTTCGCTAACTATGGTGATGTGAAGGAAGTAGTCCTTAAATGGTTAAAGGAAACTGGACGAAATTTTTATTTTTATGAAAGTGGAACTGAAAAGAAAACTAGTAACACAGTATGATAAGTGTTTAAAATTGCTTGGTGATTTTGTTGAAAAATAGGTAAATGTATGTACCTTTTTGTTCAATAAAAATATCTTTCTGATAAATATGTGTTTGTTTCATAGACACGGGGTGTAACTTACTTTTTCATCCTCCCTCGTACTTTCCATTGATTTTCAATTGTCAATATCTGCGTCGTTGCTTTTTGTTATTGTACTGAAATAATTTAGTTTTCAGACAGCTATTAACTCTTTACTATCACTTATCACCTCCTCAGGTGTTGCTGCCTTATTTAGCTAACGTTTGTTTATATTATTGACATATTTAATTATTATTATTCACAGCTAATACGTGACGTCTGTGAATTGAATGGAAACGAATTGTAAGAAAACTGTTTAACACGAGTCAAACAGACTTTTGTAACCCAGTGGGACGACACAGTACCAGTTGAAGTGTGGCCGTCCAGTTTTTAACGAGTTCTGGGTGGCAAAGCTGACGGGCGAGCCTGCGCCCGCCGCTGGGCGGTAGTGACAACTTCATGTATCAACGTCAGTCCCGGTTTAGATTAATGGCGCTTCATAAGCTTGAGCACTGCTTGGATGTATTGCTGGTGGCGGTGGTAGTGGCTTCATCCCTTTCTCACAACACGTACGCGAGCCGATGAAAAACAACCCTTACTTTGGCTTCGGTATTAATTAATTTTTGCCAAGACAGAAAACCCAGGACGTGTGTTCGCACTTTATGTGATCTTCACCCCTACAATTCAGTGTTGGCAGTAAAATAAATAGAGTAAGCCAATGTAGTGTGTTAATAATGCCTTACATGAACCTGTCTCTTGGTACGTTATAAGTCTACACTGAAAATAATATCAGCATCAAATTTTGTAGCTAACATCAAGTAAAACTGTTAAAAAAATATATTGATGAAAAAGCTCACACACACGTCACAGTTTAAACATTTGTTGGGTAAAGTTGTTCGTAAATTATTTGTTTACAAGTGTTTGACTTTGCATCAAAAGCTAAACGCCTATTATTATTATTGAAGTCGTTCTTTTACCGGAAAGGATTTCTCTTTTATTCCAAGTAAAATTCTTTTACCGGGACGGCTTGTACTTTTCAATTTAATAAGTACCGTACTATATTAACAATAACAAAATACCTTAAAAGTACATCAATTTCAATAAAACTGAAAAGTTATATTCTTAATAACTCTGTACGACATAAGTAGATTATTTACAAAACGCAATAAAAATCCAAGAAACAGAGGGTTTAGAATTGAGTTTTTGAATCCTACACAACAATTGATTAAAATAAACTAAAACTGACTTTGTACAAAAAAATTCATACAAATTTACAAAACTTTAAAGTGATTAAACATGATCAAAGGAGAATTATGATGATACTTATGCATGATCACAAGATCTGCAGCCCAGAGATCGTCTATGCCCAATGTCACTACCGTTTGGTTAGAAAACATTTTGATTACAGGCGTGTAGAGCTCTTCAGCTTCAATCAACGTTTCTTTCGGTGTCAAAGGTCCTTGATAACTTGGCACTTCGATAAAAATACTTTTCTCATGGCGGCACACCATGCATACAGCTATTAGCCTCCAATACTTTTCTCATGGCCCCACACCATGCATGCAGCTATTAGCCTCCATTTATTGTTGGTTGTCTTTACTCTTTTTACACTTGAGGACGTTACCTTCTTGCTAGACTTTAAACAATATATATATATATTTTATTTTAATAAGAAAAATTCCCATTAAAACGTAAAAATCTTGAATGGTTACAGTATAAAAGTTTGTGATTATGTTCCTTGTAATATCATAAATGAAACGAGCTTAAGATACTACACCAACCTAAGCGGTTGTCCAGTAGTGTTCCAGTAGGAGCTGTAACCGGAGTTGTGAAATCCACATCAATCACAATTTCAATTTTGATTGGTCGATGTTTGTTGGGTGTAGAGATGTGTCGAGGACGATCAGAGGATAATTGTAGATAAAGTTACCAAATCCAGAAAAAAGCCTCGTCGTCTCCAAATGCAACTCTTCTCACATTCTGGTACAGACACATTCCATTACCCATATCCAGATTTTAAATATCTTGAGGATAACGTTCTCCATTAATCCTTACAACCGCGTCCTTGACGCTACAATGATCGAACTGACAAGGGTCTTTCTTTGATTGTTAATCCTGTTTGTATGTAATTCAATGATTACAAACTTAGAATTCTATACGTTTTAATCCGTGATATCGAAACAAAAGTTTGAACCAAATACACCTTTCTTAACACTGCCACTGTACGTAGTTGTACACCATTGTCACTCACTGACTTTATTTTATTAATTATCTGTATTGTGGATGTCGCTTTATAATCAACAAGTGGTGCTAACAGCTAGAACTCTTCAATAACAACTTTACCATCTTCAGGTTCTGTTCCAACTTGAACCTTTCAATGATATAACGCATCGTTATCTCCTGCTCTAGTAAACGTAATCGCAAATCCACTCCTGTATACAGGATGATAAAGATTATCCAGAAAATCAAATGCCAAGTGTTACAGAATACCATATGCTTCAAAAGAGACCTCCACCTTTAAAACTTGGATACAAAACCACAGCACTGTTAATTTGGTCTCTGTGAGCTCTTCTAAGTCACATAACCTTTGACAGTACTTGTCACTCCTGGATTCTCAACAACATCGATCAAAAATTCATGACGTGGGACGGTTTTAAGGCTATAGTTTTGAAAATTATTATTAAACTAATCGGTTCAAAACTATCCTCAAACGTCAAGGGCACGTCGGTGAAAGATATTTTTATCGTATCAGTAGTTTTTTAGGTTAGCCCCTGACAACGAAACAAATTTTGCCTGTTTTTTAATAGTAGTATAGACGACGCATTTAACTCTGCAACTGATTGCAAAATAGTTGCCGCCTGTTTTTACCAACCTGCAACTGGTTTTACGTAGCCATGAAGTCAGTTGCTTGCAATCAGTTGCGTAGTGTAGTAGAAGCCTTAGAGATGTAGTTTGTTGGCGTACAACCTGATTAAGGGAAAACGTTAAGTAAAGAGAAGAATCAAATGAGAGGGGGAAATGTAGGGTACTGTGTGTCAGTTCATGCCTCAAAACTAGCAACTACGACAAAGAGGTATTTTATAAGTAACAGAATCTACACGAAGAAACTTCAGTGCAATAAGGATGCTGGTTCTTACTGTTTGCATCGAACTGAAAGCAGTACAGTATCGTACGTTATTGTTCCTTGCAGTAACAACAAACTTTATTGGAATTACTGTGATATCTCCTCACACACACACACCGTATAAATTTAACTTCTTCGTTTGAAACCAAAATCAATTTATCACATGAGGAATTAGACTACTTGGTGACAAAGTGGAGTACAGCATTTCATATTGGGATTAAGATAAACTGTGAAACTATTTCCAATAGTTTATTATATGCAGATGACCAGTTTATTATGCAAGAAACAGAAGATAATTTAGAGAGAGACATTTACAAACTGAGCCATCACATTGAATATACCGTTACGACGGTCTCATTGGTACAGTGGAAAACAAAACACACACACCAATGAAGTCACTAATCATCAACTTTAATTAACCGTCGGTAATCAATAAGTTTGTACTCGCAAAATAATTAAAATAAAATTTGTCCACACGCAATGATAATGTCAAATAATAGAGTCCCGCACAAATGTAACACAATAACAATTCGCCACAATACTTTGAAGTTCACTTGAATAAGTCGCCACTTAAACTGACTGATTGTCGCTGGATGCTTACGTTTATACCCCGATGGAATGCTAGAATAATCTGCAAGTTTTTGGATGACGTGTTAAACAAGCGCCGATTACAGGCGGTTTCGAATCTACTAGAAACAGTGTTTACGTCGGGCGATAACACAGTGCATTGTACAGTGCGGACTACAACAGCCACGATTGTTGAGATGCATGATAAATGTCACGTAATTGTCGTTGTATGCACACAAACATTACAGCTGGGCTCTGCTGGAATAAAATACCGAGAGACATGTAGAACGACAGTCTCCATTGTTCGAGAAAGTTCTGTTGCGTAACAATATCCTATTAATGGAACAAAGTAATGGCTCTCACAGGCAAACATCCCATAAGATCAATGATAAAGTGTTCGAGCAAATATCCCACTTTAAATACCTAGGATGTCGTATTACTTATCAATTTTACAGAAACATCGAGAGAAAGATAAACAGATTTCAGGCTATTTGTGGCACAATTAAAAGGAGTTACAAGAAGTTAT
This sequence comes from Magicicada septendecula, assembly GCA_034769895.1. NCBI lineage: Eukaryota > Metazoa > Arthropoda > Insecta > Hemiptera > Cicadidae > Magicicada > Magicicada septendecula. The sequence continues at coordinate 2,175,622 of CM068374.1, forward strand.
TAAAGAGAGACAAACAAGAAATAAAACTCAAATGAAGCGCTATAAGGTTATGAAAGTCTTTTATACACTTTTATACGGTTTTAAATCATGGGTATTGTCTAAAAAGATACAAGTCATATACAAGCTGCAGAGATGAATTTCTTGAGATACGTAAAGTCATATACACGAAACGATAGAATTAGAAACGATGTGATGAGATATGAATTGGGTATATTCTCTGTAAATGCAAGACTGTAAGCTGAGATGGATTGAACATATAGGTTGAATGGAAGCAAAAAAGGCTACCTCAACAAGTTTTACAATATGAACCTAAAGGGAAAAGAGATGTGTAGTAAGACGGCGCGAAAGATGGCTTGAAAATAGAGACCGCAACAGGTGACGTCGCCTAATCCTGGAATGAAGAAGAAGAAGAAGAAGAAGATATTACAGAGTATTATTGTTAAGAACGTAGTATTGGCGAACAAAACAGCATCCCTGTTGTTTTGTAAAGTAACTTCGGGAGCACATACTCTGGAACACACACACGTAAAAAATTACATCTGACGTATATGTGATTCACTTTTTTCCTGTACCTTGTTTTAACAACAAGATGCAAACATCGGTATGGACAACCGTTCGTGACGTCTATGTTCTAATTAATTATAAAATTATTTTTAATATGTACACTCAGAACGAAACTAAATATATCAGCATGCTTTTGGTAAAAATGCTCAGAAAGGTAATCAAAATACGAGTTGTACATAGTTGTTAATATTTTTAAAATAAAGAATTAATTCAATTAAATTGTCTTTTATTTAAACAACACCAAAAATCTGTGAATTTCTGAAAACGAAAAATTAATTTATTTACGTATCCTTGGTTACAATATATTTTTTACATGGAACTATATCAATTGTTAATATTTTATTTAAGTGTAAGTGTTCGATCGAATAAATTTATAACATCAATACAAAAAATTACCACCTCCCCCTTCAACTACTCTTATCATTTACAGATATTTCATCTACCTTTCTACAGTGGATTATTATGACCTTATTTTCAGGATACGTTATTTATCAAAATTAAGTACTTTACTCTTGTTAAAACGTAAAACGTTGATGGTAAACTACCCCTTCCCCTTAATCGATCTTCACCAAAATGAAAAGGTCTCGAGTCCTCTACAACTCGGGCACATACGCAAAACATTATTTGATTCTGCTTGAATTTCCGGTAGTTATTGTTTGCCATAGGAAATATTCTACACACAGACACAGACACACACATACAGACACTTTTCGGATAATGTCTTTTCTTCACGTTTTTAGGGTAGTACAATCAGAATTTGCCCTTATCTCGAACTCAATTTTTTCGCAATCACCACACTTCTATTTCCTTACAGAACATGAAAGTTTAACTCATCTGAATTACAGTATTTCAGTTCAGCAACAACGGATCGCCGTCCTGTCTTATCTTCACCCAGGGTTCACGTTCACCCCAGCTCTTTTTCTGCTACTGTTGTCCGCCCCCATGTCATTCTGGGTCTACGTATCGCGTATTCCAATCTAGCGCCTCCTTTGCGGTGCGGTCATTGCGTCGCCTCAGCGTGTACTGTATAGTGTTAAATACATCGTCTCTACTCTTCAGTTCTTCAAAAATAGATACTTCGTCAAACGTTCGTAACATATTCACGAATTTCGGGCTCAGTCAAAAAGTTAGACTTCTGCAAAGGTAGTTTATCAGAACCACACAACACTAATTTAAAAGTTTACACACACACACACAGAGTACAATTCATACAAAATGAACAACACGAGTTATTTATATAAAAGAAAACACTGTTCACACCTGTCCTACACTTCCGTAAACTCAGCAGAGCGTAAACTCCACACACACACACACACTTCAGCACAACGCACTGAAACATGTGTAACAGAGAACGAAAATTCGTCACCACGGCTACACATATTGCACAACACTAGAAAATAATAAATATCAAAGTTGTTAATATTTAGGGTTTGTGCCGGGCTATAATGCCATGCTCCGATGTTAACTGCTGCAAACATCTCCATACTGTGGTCCACTGAGTGTGAGATCATTGTCAGTGTTTTCAGTCCTTTCGTACTGAAGATGGCCGCCGACGGAGCGGCGAAACGCTTGCAACAGTCAACATCGGGCCACGGCCTAATAGCCTGGCAAATTCAAATACTGTCACGACATTACAGAACAATCTACGTGTTGCTCGAATGTTCCAGTGGAATCCGGCTGTAATGTGTGTGTTGCACGTAATTGTCAACGCGATAGCTAGACTATGCCTAAAGTCACGCGGCCGCGCGAACTGTGTGCAGGTAAGCAACTACTCACGTTCTGGTGTTTTCTATTCGCGTTGTTAATGCGTAGTACGGATATTTCTGGATTTTAGGCAGGGTGTAAATACAAGTACTCAGAGACGTTCAGTTGCGTTATTGTCGGGCGATTACACAGTGCGTTTAAGTGGAAATTTACACAATGCGGTTTCAAGTATTGTGGCGAAGTGTTGTGTGTTTTGTAATCGTGCGGGACAATTGTAATACAATTGTGTCTTATATTAGTTGTCATTTTATTGCGTCTATACAATTTTTATTTGATTTGTTGTAAGAGACTATCTTGTTGATTACAAACTGTTTAATTGTGATAATTAAAACTGGTGATTAATGTCTTAATTGGTGTCTTGTATTTTGTTTCCCACTATTAAATACGACGATTACTAGACCGTAACAATATTAACAACTGAGACCGGCCGGTAGTAAAAGCATTGGGCAATGAATATAAAAATGTTTGAAAAACAATCCACTAGAGTGCAGCATGAATAACATCGCAATTAAAGTTGAAAACGTACATATACGTGATGACTGAATTTGATCCCTCTGAGAAAAAACGTATATATACGTGATTACTGAATTCAGCCGTCTGAGAAAAACCTATATATATACGTAATCACTCGTACGTGATTACTGAACAAGGGGTTAATGAAGAGAGCTATAACTGATTGCTCTACGTATGTGTGTACATTTCAAATGATATACGTGTGTGTGTGTGTGTGTGTGTGTGTGTGTGTGTGTGTGTGTGTGTGTGTGTGTACGTCTAATAACACGTATAAACACATTACCTTGAAACTTTAATAACAACGTCATTGTAGAATAATAACTAATCTTATTTTGCTCTCGGTAAAATAAAATACCCACAGCTGTTGAAAGGTTGAAGAGGGGAGAGTACTTCTCTCTGCATCCAGTTTCCCCTTTAAAAAAGAGGGGAGAGTACTTTCTCTCTGCATCCAGTTTCGCCTTAAACAAAGAGGGGAGAGTACTTTCTCTCTGCTTCCAGTTTCCCCTTAAACAAAGGGGGAGAGTACTTCTCTCTGCATCCAGGTCCCCCTTAAACAAAAATTATTATCCGAACAACCTCCCTTTATTTTGATTCCCATAAACACTCTCTAAAAACTGGGTACTCCACTTCAACTCTTATAATGTTCCCCTTTATACTTCACCCTATTTCGCAGACAATTTGTCTGGACAACAACCTACTGCTCTCACGCCGTAGATAATTTCACTTGACTTTAACGCCTAAGAAACTGTAAAATCTTCTCACTTTGAAGATTCCATACTCTTTAGGACATAACGTCGGATGTACGATAATATGATAAAATATATTTTTCACTACATATTGTAACTTCAGTTATTTTAGTTAAACGCTTTTGTTAAATACTACAATGAATAGGAATATTTATGTGCAAAAATAATACTCTTATTACGATATTAATTGATGACGCGTTGGGCACTTGGTGAAACATATTAATACAAAGGTTTTGTAAAATATATAAAAACACTTGGTAAGTTTCACAAATTTTTTAACTAACTCTGACAGCTGTTTCGACTAACTTAAGCCATTGTCAAAGAGCGAGTGAATGAAATTACTGAACACAGGATGTTAGAGGAGTGTAGGTGGTAAACATCTGTTTAGGGCGTATCTGGAACATCTGTGTTGTGAAGGCGAGGGGGGGAGTGTGTGCATGAGACAAGGGAAGGTCTGGTGTCTTTAAAAACTAAATACAATCATGAATGCAAAATATAAAATTAACTGAACTAAATATAAACTGAATGAAAAATTTAAAATAATGATGAACATTCAAAATAATATAAAAGAAACTAAACTAAATAACAGATTTTAATAAAGGGGATACACAAAATTCAGTCTGTTCATTGGTTAAATTAAAAAGCAATAAAAAATAACAAAAATTTAGCCAATGAACAGACTGAATTTTGTGTATCCCCTTTATTAAAATCTGTTATTTAGTTTAGTTTATTTTATATTATTTTGAATGTTCATCATTATTTTAAATTTTGCATTCAGTTTATATTTAGTTCAGTTAATTTTATATTTTGCATTCATGATTGTATTTAGTTTTTAAAGACACCTGCCCTTCCCTTGTCTCATGCACACACTCCCCCCCCCCCACCTCGCCATCACAACACAGATGTTCCAGATAGGCCCTAAACAGATGTTCACCACCTACACTCCACTAACATCCTGTGTTCAGTAATTTCATTCACTCGCTCTTTGACAATGGCTTAGTTAGTCGAAACAGCTGTCAGAGTTAATTAAAAAATTTGTGAAACTTACCAAGAGTTTTTATATATTTTACAAATACTCTTATTATCAAGAATATGTGTATGCATAGTTGAAAACATTATTTTATTAAGCTGTGGCCTATAGTTTGTGTTTAAAGACGTTTCGGCCTCAGAGTCGAAAACTATAGGTGTCGAAAACAACTATGAAACTATAAGCCGAGGTGACGGAGAGGTGTGGGACGTCCGAGGAATCGCTGGAGTGACCAGCTCTAATTTTTGCCTGTTTGAGACCGGCACAAACCATCCTTGGTTTAATCCTTGAAGAAGAAGAAGAAGAAGAAGAAGAAGAAGAAGAAGAAGAAGAAGAAGAAGAAGAAGAAGAAGAAGAAGAAGAAGAAGAAGAAGATGATGATGATGATGATGATGATGATTAAACTAATAATCTTACTACATATTTGTCGTATACGTTGTGTACACAACATGCTGGTTATAACCAGACATCTGTGTATTGTATTGATTTACACACAAGCGCGCAGAAGGTGTGTAGGGAAGCGACAACGTGACGAGTCGTTTGCTAATGCGTGACTTCTCAACTCCGTCAGTCACTTTCATTCGCACCTCACGTTTACGTTTACGTGAGACAATTGTAATGTGTCTCCGTCGTCTATTGCCGCCTCATCTCCGCTTCCCCCGCCCCGAACACACAAACGACCACGTTTCTCTCCGTTTCTAACATTAACAAACTGTGACTCCTGCTACACACACACACACACACACACACACACACACACACACACACACACACACACACACACACACACACACACACACACACACACACACACACACACACACACACACACACACACACACACACACACACACACACACACACACACACACACACATATTGGAATGAGACAAACTAACATTCATACTGTGTGTGTGTGGGGGGGGGACACACTTGCTTTACAATATTGTAATGCTTTACAATAAGCATTAGTTGGTGTCCTGTGAAAACGGGTGTGATTGTAATAAGGCAATATTGTTATTCGAACACGTACTGCATGTTATCGTAGTTTAAGATGATAATAAAAACAGCAGTCCAGTGTGAAAGTGAATAAGTGTTTTGCTCGTAACGGAGTGTGTGAAGGTAATTAACAGTAAACAAATTAACATGTACACTATAAGTCATTTATATGGTGTGAAAATTGGAATATCTATTAGACACAAATTATTTCAATATTAAATAGATTTTATTAGTATTTATTAAACTTACAAAGTAATTAGTCGAATGAAATAACTTGCAGTTGAAAACATGTGATTTGAAAACTTTGCCAAATGGATGACTGCCGCATCCCCAAACGACAATGGAATTATAAGCGAAGGGGACGGAGACGTGTTGAACGTCAGTAGAAGCGCTCTAACCTGTGGAGTGAACAGATTGAACAGATCTAACCTTCGCCTGTTTGAGACCTGAACAAACCATCCTGGGTTTAATCCTTGACGATGAAGAAGATTAAATACCATAATCTTACTACATATTCGTCGTATAACTTTTGTAGACAACGTGCTGGCTATATGCAGACACCTACGTATTGTAATGATTTACACCCAAGCGACACAAGGTATGTAGGGAAGCGGCAACATAGTCATTCGCTAAATCGTGACCTCTCAACTCTGTTACTTTCGTTCCCATCTCATGTATACGTTTACGCGGAGCCACTGTAATGTGTCTCCGTCGTCTATTGCCGCCTTATTTTTCGGCCCCCACCCCAACCAAACACAAACGACCACGTTTCTCTCCGTTTGTAACAGTAACAAACTGTGACTGCTGCTACATAATGTTACGACAGTCTACTTGATCGTCGTAAGGTACAGTGGAAAACAAAATACAAGACACCAATTAAGTCGCTAATCACCAGCTTTAATTATCATAATTAAACAGTTTGTAATCGACAAGACAGTCTCTTACAACAAACCAAATAAAAAATGTTCACACGTAACAAAAATGTCAACTAATATAAAACACAATTGTATTACAATTGTCCCGCACAATTATAAAACACATAACAATACTTCGCCACAATACTTCGAATCGCACAATGTAAATCGCCCGACAATAACTGAACTGAGCGCTGCTAAAACCTTGGATTTATACCCCGCTGATATTTCAGCATATTCCATAATACATGTAAACTACTAGAAAACACTAAAACGTAATTGATTCCGTTGCCTTGACCACAGCGCGAGACAAACAAACATTCATACATTACTATGACCGAATATATGGGGACATATTTACGATAAGCCTTAGTTTGTGTCCTGTGCAAATGGGTGTGAATGCGATAAGACACTATAATTATTGGAACACGTACTCCAAGTTAACGTAGTTTAACACGATATTAAACAATAAAAAACACCAGTCCAGTGCAGTGTGAAAGTGAATGAGTGCTGTGCGCGTAAGGAATTATGTGAACATAAATAACAATATACCAATTAACATAAACACTATAAGTCATTTATATGGTGCGCAAAATGGAGTAATTACGTATTAATAACTGTTTTTTTTTTTTTTGTATCAGCCATCTAAGGACCATATGCCAATTTCAATTCTTTATTCTTTTCTTTTTCTCCAATATTCTTTCACCTTTTCACTGTGTCTCTTCTATCTGTCTTCAGTCCACTTTGAACCTGTGTTTATCTCTCTCCTACCCTGGAATCCTTCCATTTTTAACACTTTTGCCCGAAAAACTTCTCTTTTAATTGCTTCTTCTGCGTTTTTATAATTTTTTCTATATCCTTTTGGACTGCCTAAATTCAACATGATGTTAACTTCTTTCCCCACAGATATTTGAAGATCTGTTTTGTTAACCTATTGTCGTCTATTCTATATAAATGTCCAAATAATAATAGCCAATTTTCTGTTATATTTTCTATACTCTAGTACATAAAGTTACGAAAAAAAGTTTCATAAATATCGAGTAACTAGACAATTAAACTTCGATTATGAAAACATAAGTTTAATAGTCGGATTTGATTTTAACTGACGAACGTTTGCCATTACAGAAAGAAATATAAATACTACGTTTCGGCAGCCCAAACTATCGGCAGCCGTATTGAGGTTAATTATGAGCCAATATAAGAATTGCAATACACACACGACCGTTCTCAAGGCGGTGAGAATCGGTCACAATGTACGCTTTCAATGGTCGTAGAGACTGGTGACCGAAATCTATTGAACATCACGACGGACGTCAAAAATCGTATCACATTTGAGATATTGCGGCAAAATGAAAATCAACATAATCAGCTGATATAATATTGTTACGACGGTGTACTGAACAAAACAATGGTACAGTGGAAAACAAAATACTAGACGCCAATTAAGTTACTAATCACCAGCTTTAATTATCACATTTAAACAGTTCGTAATTAACAACACAGTCTCTTACAACAAATCAAATAAAAATTGTTCACAGCCAATAAAAATGTCAACTAATATAAAACACAATTGTATTACAATTCTACCGCCCGATTATAAAACACAACACTTCGCCACAATAACCACTTTAACGCACAGAGTAATCACTTGTAATCGCCCGACAATAAACTCGAACCGCACTGTAATATATCACAACTATAACGGAAACTGAACGTCGTTGAGTACTGGTATTTATACCCCCCCGTAATACTAGATTATTCCATACTGCGTATTAACAATAAAGGAAAGCATTAGAGCGTAATTCATTGCGGCCTTGACACAGTTCTTGCGGCTTCTGGCACAGTGTCTAGCTAATGCGTCGAGAATCACGTACGCCACACAGATTCATCTGGAACATTCGATAAACACGTAGATTTTTCAGTAATGTCGTAACACTATATAGACCTGAATGTAAACATAATTACTCCGCAACAAAACCAGTTCTCGAGAAACTTTAGACACAAACGTACGTTTCACGATCATTAATCGATGTTTTAGAATTCGTTTTCTGTAAATAGTAACTGTTTCACAATATCGTGACCGCGAGCAAGTGCATTGTGTGAATATGCTGAGGATGGTCTGTGCCCGAAATCAATAAAAATTAAGAATGTGAATAATTTAAAACTTTATTAGAAATCCTACGTATGGTATCTTCAGGTTATAAACAATGAATATACTACAATGGTGACGGTTTGTTTACTTAATCCCAAGTCTGAGGCAAACAATCCTCTCTGATGAGGCCACACTGATTATATTACCGCAAATGAGTAATTTAAAAATACTAACTTGTGGATCTCATAGATTTATTACTACTGTTTACGATCACACAAAGTCGTAGTTACATAAAAATAAGGAATAGTTATATACTAGAAATTTTCTATATAGGTAACTCGAAGTTTCTTGCAGTAATTATATAATGTTGTGATGTTATTCCATTTGTTTCTACACTACTTGCAGAAGAAACAAATTGAATAACCTCACAACATTATACTAGAAATTGTAGAATATAACCAGTCCCGTATGAAGTAATGTAGATTGTTCTTATTGTTTTACTTTTGGTCAAGGAAATGTACTGGCTCCTGATACGACATTCTGAGTTGTCTGTATTTAATAAACTATTGGTATATAAACAAGTCCTTAAACCTGTCTGGACATATGGTGTATAACTCTGGGGACGCACAAAGAAAATTAACAGAAAACTTATCCAGATATTTCAAAATAAAGTACTGAGGTGTGCTGTTAATGCCACATAGTACATACAAAATAATGAAATGCACAGGCTATCTGAAGATTGCTTCAGTCAACGATGAAGTTCAGCGATTCACCAAGATGCATGAGAAACGTCTGCATAAACACTAGAAGACTGAGATAGTGCAAATTATCGACAATACTGAACTTGTGCGAAGGCTAAATAGAATTGAGCTCTTTGATTTAGTGTAGTGTGTCAAGTGACAGGCATCACAAGGACAAAGTAATTGGTTTTTAAAGGAGTGCGCCACAGGACCCCCATTCTATCTACTCCTTGTAAATTGTTATGAGATGTAAATTGAGAGATGGGCTTAGCCCAGACTAAAAAACAAAACTTTTGATTGTTAGACTTTATACGATCATCAACAATTACGAATTGTGCTTTCACACACAGATTATAAAGATAATATTTCATTTCGTTTCCATAGTTATCAGCTGCATCCGATCAGTGTCAAGTTAGTGGATTCGTTCTAAGTCACACGTGTACTGTCTGTCAGCAGCAACTGCTGTTCCACCGTCCCAATAAACCTGAACCGATACCGTTAACGGTCGCAAATCGAAAATTGAAATTCTGTCATTTCGAGCTGTGCTTCAGCTGAGCTCAGGGTCCTCCAGATCCAATTCCAGCGTACCTGTCAATATGTAAACAATGATAGAACGGCAGCAGTAGTCGTATTTGCCTTTTTTATATTAATAAAAACATTAAAAATTACTCGGAATATGATATTAATCGTATTGTTTGCTCAAGTCGATTCTTTGTAAACAAAATTGGTACAAATAATTATACGGTTTATTATTAGTAGTAGTGTGGGTCTTACAGTCTATGCCGCATCCCGCATTTCTATAGCCATTTCCCCCTATCCTTCCAGTCATCGTCTTCAATAGCTCGATCTCTCATGCTTTTCGCAATTTCTGTTCTCCATTGTGTTGTCAGTCTTCCTTTTCTTCTCCTGTTGTGTGGTGTGTAAGTCAATGCTTTCTTTGGCCATCGCTCCTCCTGCATCCTCATTACGTGACCAAACCACAGGAATTATACGGTTTATACTGAATGTATTGTTACGACGGTCTACTTGATCGTCGTACGGTACAGTGGAAACAAAGCACAAGACGCCTATTAAGTCGCTAATCACCAGCTTTAATTTTCACAGTTAAAGAGTTCGTAATTAACAACACAGTCTCTTACAACAAATCAAATAAAATTGTTCACAGCAATAAAATGTCCACTAATATTAAACACAATTGTATTACAATTATCCCGCCCGATTATTAAACACTTCACTAATAACCACTCGAACCGCACTGTAAATATATCGCAACTATACCGAAAACTAAGGCCACTGCCGCCTTGTATTTATACATCCGCGCACAGACCAGAAGATTCCAAACTGCTTCTTAGCGCCAGTGTGTACGGCGTAATTAATTGCGGCCTTGACACAGTCCGCGCGGCTGGCGGCTTCCAGAAAACTCTCGCGAATGCGTCGAGAGTCACGTATGCCACACACATTACAGCGACATTCTTCTGGCACATTCGACAAACACGTAGATAGACTGTTCTGTAATGTCGTAACAGTATAATCTAAGGATATCAACAATAAACTAGACACGTTCCGTACTATAGGTGGAATACTGAGATTGACATTGAAAAGGAAAGCTAAGGAAAATAAGGAACAGGAGAATGGTCCTAAGCCTTGAACGCTTGATGATGACGATGCTTTTTTTATTTATGTCGTAAAAGACAGAAGATATAGTTAAAAACTAAAAGCTCTAACGTAAACAATTCTTAAAACAGATTTAATACAGATTTAATACAGACAATGTAATGTAAAAAATAAAAATCGATTTAATGTGTGTGTGTGTGTTCACAAAAATGCCCACTTTTATATTATGCAAATGAAGAGTATTTTTGATGTGGAAACAGTTTTATATATTTGTGTTGTACGTAAGCTGTATAACATGGCAGTGGCAGTAATCAAGTTCAGATGACTCTGTAGATACAGAAGTGGCAGTAATGTTGTGTGTTGTCGTCGGCAAAGTGAGCAACATTTGAGAATGACAGATTGTGTGCCGGTGAGGTGAGGGGGGGGTTCCTGTAGGCAGGCGTCTGCCGGTGAACGATACGGTTCATATCGCATAAACACTCTTATCGTACCGGTCGACACCACCAGCCCTTGGCTAGGTTAATGTTTTCCATTTTGTACGCAACGAGGTGAAGACATGAGGTGATTATTCAGAGAGAGAGAAAGAGAGAGAAAGAGAGAGTGTAAGGGGGGGATTGAAACTTTTATATTTTACAGGGAATAAAACCGCTGTTCCCTGCTTTTCCCTACTACTTTTTATTACACTTTCTTTATTAACTACTGACAAAAAATATATTTCGTTTTCCTTCTAAAAATTAACCTTTAATAGGATACAGAACATGTTCAATATCGTTCGATATAGTCGTTTCATTAATGCTCATCAGTAACATTATAATAAAATCGTACAATATTATAAAATAAGTTCTGTAATTTTTATCTAACGTAGTTTTTTAAGTAATTTTTTTCACAGTTTTATCCACAGACTAGTTAGTATTCCGTTATCAGACTCAAATTTCCAATCAGAACTTAACATTATTAAACAAATAGCTGTCAACAATGATTACCAACCTAGCCTCATAGATCACTTGTTAAACAAAACATTTTATTCACAAGCTTTAAAACTAGTTTACCCTCCCTCAACACAGATTAAAAGATATCACACTCTCACTTACATAGGTTCTGCTTCTGATAATATTGGTAAATATTTCACGCAAAGGAATGTAAATATAGCTTTTAAGACGCAGTCTTCTTTGGGAAAATATATTAAAAATAATAAGAGTAAAACAGATAAACTGCAAAAGTCTGGTGTATACAAATTATCCTGTGGGTCTTGTAATAAAGTGTATATCGGACAGACAGGTAGATCTTTCGAAAAAAGAATGTATGGTCACAATTATAGTTTTAGATATAATGATGGCAAATCAAATTATGCAAATCACTTGTTAGAAAAAGACCATAGTTATAATGACAATTTTGAAATTTTACATTTATCTGATAAAGGTCCAAAGCTTGATTTATTAGAAACCCTTGAAATTAATAAACACAAATATTTAAATGTATTATTAAATGATCAGTTAGATCTAAATAGCTCGCCTCTGCTTAATTTGTATAAATAGACTTGGTATATGTTATGTTATATATTTGTGTAATGTGTATAAATCTTATTGACACGAGATTACTATCGCTCTCTATACAACAGCACTTGTATTATATTTTATATTATGTATTGTTTGTACGAAAATTAGTCAGCTTATACCATCTGATGAAGGCACTGTGTTGCCGAAACAGCTGTCATGGTTTTATAATTTTAATAAATTGACGAGTGGAAATCACAAAAACTATTTTATGGTTTTATTTTTTACTATAATTTATCTAAGGTAGCGTTATCATCAGTCTAAGCCGTTGGTCTAAGCAGCACCAATCAATCAGCGTCAAGTTCTATATGATCGGCTTGGCAGCACAGCATGATCACTGTGATTCAGTAGGACCTTTCTCCCTTTCCATTCACCGCAGCGGAACCATGTTTGAAGCTTTCCGCGGATTCCATGTGCAGCCGAGGGTGGGTCTTTTGCGTTATACGACCACAAATCATTGGCATTGGAATTTTGTTCATCTTTCATTAAACTGAGTATAGTTCTCAGAATTTGCTGTCTCTGTTTACTGATTAGTTAAAAGCTGCGTCCAGTCACGCCTCTGTGTGTGTGTGTGTGTGATTTATACGAGTTGATTATAGAAACAAAAGCGAGTAATGGTAAAGGCAGTCAGCGGGTCTTTTCTGTTTTTTAACAATATCATAATAGTGAAAACTTACCAAAATAATGATGTAGATCTGCATAGAAGACTTTGAAGTAGTTTTATATTTTATTCATCAAAGACACAAATTTTATACACCAAAAACACTTAACGTAACCTAACCTAATTTCACGACCTGGAAAGTTATTGTTTATAATTCAGGAGGCCAAAAGGCCTTGATGTCTTGTATAATTTGTTCAAATAAGTCAGTGCCTGCATGTCGCTTCCGCCACATAAACTCACACAGGTAAGAGTCTAACATTTCCCTATGAGTTCCGCACTCTTTCCTATTTCGAGGCTTGGCTGACGACCACATTGACTCGACCTTCTGAGTGTGTAAATGTGTAAATGAGAGAATATCATTTTAACTAATCAGTAAACAGAGATTGCAAATTCTGAGAACTATACTCAGTTTAATGAAAGATGAACAAAATGCCAATGCCAAGCTTTGTGGTCGTATAACGCAAAAGACCCCCGAGGGTAGCAGACACTCTCCGAGCACAAGATCTAGGTCTCCTCAAAGAGATCGCGATAGTCATCGTTGGAGAGTGCGTGTTCGGCCACCGGAGACTTCTCCGGCTGTCTCGAGAAACAACAGAGTCTGTACTCACCAACGCGGGTGCGCACGCTGCGCTTCGTTGTGACGATGCGAGCAAGGCACATTGTACACGCCTCTCGACAAGAGCGGATCTCGATGGAATATCAACTTCCGTTATAACAGACTATCTTATACCTATCAACCTATACGTATCATTAATTTACTTATACTTATGACTTAATTGTTATTATTAAGAGGAATACTTAAACTTGTAGATAAATATTAAATCTGTAAATTTATTTAAGCAGTTTCGAAAAAAACATTATGAGGACAATCGCTTGTTTCTCCTCCATACCAGCTTCCTGCACAATTTATTACTTGTTAGTTTGCCGGTTTATACACTATGAATCACTTTGGTACAGTAAGCGTACCCCGTTTTTGTGCCACTTATTCATTGTCGTTTCACTGTTGAAAATTTCAATTGAAAATCGTAATACAAATACAGAATCACATAAACAACTGTGCTTTTATTTTGATCCCAGTTTCTACGCGAAACTCTGCATATCGCCCAAATGAAAAATGTCAGAATAATATTTACCTCTGTGTGTTTGTTTGTAGTGTAAATGTCAGGGTCACGTGTCTTCAGTGTAAGCCGGGTAATAAGAGTGTGTTATGCTTTTAATACAACTGTATATGCGGGCTTTATACCGGGAATAGATGAAGTTTCTGTATTTGTCCGTCACATGTATTTCTCAGGACACTCATCTCACACGCATTATTAGTCACGTGTAATAAATTTTTTAGTAGATTGCTGTGAAAGACAATGGAAATATTCTCAGTTTCTTAGTATTTATTAAAATTTATTAATATATTCTTATAAGAAGTAGTAAAATTTGTCTCTATGTATTTGGAGTTTACAATTTTCAGGAGTATATACGAGGGTCAGGTGAAGATTTCGCGAAGCGACATCTATGATTAACGGTAAAACTAAAATTTTTCGTATGTTGTAAAATTCTTATTTGTACAATGAAATGACAAAGAATAAATTATTACATACGTTTGGAAATTGACGGGTATTTTTAAGAAACGCGAATCTTATAAATATGAATCTCAAGAAATGTGAAATCTTAATTTTTTACGTGTTGTAAGATTCACATTTCTTATCAACAGCAGTTAATTTCCGATTCCCGGACACTTCCCCGAATAAAATTTTCCAGAATGCCTCTTTTTAGCAAACGGTTAATTACCCGAATTAAATATCCTGAATACATTTTGCCGAATCGAATATTCCGAATATACTGTACATGTTTCCGAGTTAGTAACCATGGAAACTTCCAAATTCAAATTTCTAAAGTAAACATTGTCAAAATTTGTTTGCCAACAAATAAAAATATCGGTATGGAGAACCATACATGACTTCCGTATTCTAAGATTTATATTTAAAATCATTTTCGAAATGAAATATTACCATAGAAACTACTTCTTTCTACTTACTGCTTCAGCCTTAACCACACTACTGTGGTCACTAACGTATACCACCTAACGTTATCGCACTCGATTTTCACTGATGATGGAAGTCGATGGCATTGCCGAAACGTCTGGTTTTGTAGAAAACATTGGACTACGGCCAAATATCCCGGGAAGTAATTTTAACAAAAACTACTTCTTTGTTGCCGATAACGTTGTACACATATATATAAAAAATATGCATAAAATTAATGGCTTGTATAAGTTAATGATTGATCTCCATTAAGTAGTGTTCAAGTTTCCAAAGTTTTAATATTATGATGTACGTAATTAAAACATCAGAGCAGGTTTAGTGTGTATGAGGGTACACCGTGGACAAAAATTTTCAACATTTCCTACTGAGCGTTGCTTAGAGTAAAGCTGCGAATCTACAGTGTACGTTTCACAGAACAAACACGCGGAAAAGAAGGAGCGCTCCGAAGTCACTCACGGACCCTCAGCATCTTGCAGAGGGTTCATTCCCTAAAGACGAAAAGTCTGTATATGAATCGTTCCTCTGTAAACACGTGCAGTTACACTGCCCAGCGATCCACAGGAACCAAATCGCTATCCACGCTGGACACTTTTTCGGCTTGCACGCGTTATGTTGGTATGGGTTTCGGCACTTTCCATTTAAAAACCGTGCAAATGTAAGAAAATATACATGAGTGAGGCCAGAAATAACACGAATTGTGTGTGTGTGTGTGTGTGTGTGTGTGTGTTCCCTGCCTTTTTATTCCGCTAGTCATAATAATAAAATGGAAACGTAAACATTACATAACTGAGATATGCTTGCCTGCCACGAACGATATATTTTCTCTCCTACATGATTTACATTAAAATGAAAAAATTATAATTTTATTGCCTGGCAACAAAATTATTTTATTTTTAACAATTACCACTGTTTGAAAAAGTTTAAATAAATTTTCAAGTACTTTACTGTTGTTAAAACGTAAAAGGTTGCAGGTAAACTACCCCTTCCCTTAACCGATCTTCACCAAAATCAAAAGGTCTTGAGTTCTCTACAATTCAGGGACGTATGCAAAACATTATTTGATTCTGTTTGAATATGCGGCAGTTATCGTTCGTCATATAAAAAATTACCCTTGTTAAAACATAAAACGTTTGAGGTAAACTACCCCTTTCCCTTAACCGATCTTCACCAAAAACAATAGATCTTGAGAACTCTACAAATCAGGGCTGTATGCAAAACATTATTTGATTCTGTTTGAATTTGCGGCTGTTATCATTTGCCATAGAAAATACCCTTGTTAAAACATAAAACGTTGCAGGTAAACTACCCCTTTCCCTTAACCGATCTTCACCAAAAACAACAGATCTTGTCTACAATTTAGGGCTGTATGCAAATAATATTTTGATTCTATTTGAATTTTCGGCTGTTATCGTTTGCCATAGAAAATACCCTTGTTAAAACATAAAACGTTGCTGGTAAACTACCCCTTTCCCTTAACCGATCTTCACCAAAAACAACAGGTCTTGAGAACTCTACAATTCAGGTCTGTATGAGAAAAATTATTTGATACATAGAAAAAAATCTACAGACACACACAGACAGACAGACAGACAAACAGACACACACACAGACACTTTTCGAAAAACGACTTTTTTTCATGTTTTGAGTGTAGTACAATCAGAATCTGCAATAATCTCGAACACGATTTTTTTTGCCATCACCATACTTCCATTTCCTTAAGGAATATGGAAGTAATTAGTAAATTTATCCTCTGTTTAATAGAAGGTACTAAACAACTGTTTAGTAGTAAATAAAAGTCGTTCATTTCAACCTCTATTTTTATAATAATGGAGTCTTCAATCGAAATTGCGGGTAATAAGTTACCTATCGATGGTTTCGTGTACATAAGATCAGAAAATATAAAAGGCCGGAGTTTTTTGATTCTCTATCAAGAGTAATATTCCTTTCTTTACATGTATTAGTGTACAATTAACGTGAAGACGGCTGCCAATTGTTTCGTTGGACAAAATTTTTTTTTTTTTTATTGAAACTGGTCTAAAAGACCAACCATCAATTTACATCTAATGTTTGTTATAATTTTAAGTTACTTATACAGTCGTCCACTGGTGTACTATATATTACTTTCTAGATTTCTGCACACACTGCACTACACTAATTCAAAAGTTTTAGTTCTCTTCAGCCTTCTCACTGTATTGGCGTTGTCAAGCAGTTGAATAGCTTCTACATTGATATGCTGGTGTAGTCTAGATTCGTGCTTAGCAGCAAACCTTTTAATTTCACTGGCGACATCAGGGATCCTAAGGTCTCGATGTAGATCACTATTTCTGATGTACCATGGAGCACTTACCATGTTCCGTAGCATTCTATTCTGGAAGGTTTGAATACATCTAATGTTCGTTTCTTTCGCACAACCCCACAGTTGAATTCCATAAAGCCAAATTGGTTTCAGAATTTGGTTATATATCATAATTTTGTTGTGTATTGACAACTGAGAATTTCGTCCCAAGAGCCAATACAGTTGTCTATATTTGAGACCAAGCTCCGTCCTTTTTTCCTTGATGTGCTCCTTCCATCGTAGCTTTGCATCCAGGGTCATCCCCAAATATTTGGCAGTGTTTGCATATGGTACTACAACACCATTTAAGGTAACTGGGAGACTGTTTTCTATTCTTTTGTTTGTAAAATTGATATGGACAGATTTCAGTTCATTAAGCTTAATTTTCCATCTCCTAGTCCACTGCGGTACCTGATCACTAGCATCTTGAAGCATGTTGGTAGCTTCACCTAAGGTAGAACCAATCGCCATTATAGCTGTGTCATCAGCGAAAGTAGCAACAGACACATTCTCTGGCTGCGGCAGATCACATGTAAACAACAAGTAGAGGATGGGCCCCAAAACACTCCCTTGGGGCACACCTGCCCTCACTTCTCTTAGCTCAGAATAGTCATCTTCCTGTTTGACTCTAAATAATCTTTCCGATATATATGATTTTAACACGTCAACATATTGTTTTGGTAGCATTTTATTAAGTTTATGTATTAAACCTTTATGCCAACCTTTATCAAAGGCCTGAGCCACATCGAGGAAGATTGTCGAGCAGATTAGCGAGTGCTTTTTCTAGTGCTTTCTCTATTGTGTCTGTTATTCTATGTACTTGGTCTATTGTGGAATGTTTTTGCCTGAACCCGAATTGATGATTTGGTATCAGCTTTTTTCTCTCTATTACTCGATTTAGCCTTTGCAACAGAAGTTTTTCACCAGTGATATGGGCCGATATGATTTGGCCTCATTTGGCGGTTTGCCTGGTTTACGTAGCATAATAACTTCTGCCACCTTCCAGACACTAGGAACATGCTTTAGCCTAAGTGCCGCATTGAATAAATATGTAAGCATAACAATCCCTTTCTTAGGTAACTGCTTTAAGATCTCACCTGTAATGAGGTCAAAGCCAGGTGATTTTCGGGGGTTCAAGTTTATCTTGATCTCCTTAGCTACCTCTTTTGGGGTGACTAGTTGAATGTCCTCCTCTTCATGATTTGTATCTTCATCTAGCTCTGTATCTGACTGGGTATTATTTGGCTTAAAAATGTCAGCTATATGTTCAGCAAACGCTTCAGCTTTTTCTTTATTATCTCTAGCCCATGTACTGTCGCTTTTTCTAATAGGTGGTACTTGAGTGATCGACCTTTTAAGCTTCCTCGTTGCTTTCCGAGTTACACAACGAGTACTCTGTATCTGCATCTGCTGTTAGATTTTCCAAATAGGAAGATACTGATGCTTCTTTTAACTTCTGTATTACGCGCTTTAGTTGTTGCGATTTATTGTTAAGTACAGTTTTATCATTTGGGTCACGAGACTGTTGCCATTTTCTTCTAGCTCGCCTCTTTTCTTTGACAAGTTCCCTGATCTCTCTAGGATAGTTGTTACCAACAATTCCATGGGTGATTTCTCTCGTATTGTTCCAGGCTGTAGTTTGAATATTATAATTAAACTTCTCGGCTTCTATTTCTAATTGCTGCTTAGTTCTCAACTGGACATTTAGTTGTATCTTGCCTTCAAGTTCTAATTTGAAGCTTTCCCAATCAGTAGTTTTGTTAACTAGGCTTGGTTTGTTTACTTTTTTTATTATCCTTTCACTCAGCGTCAGGATTACTGCTGAATGATCAGAGTCAAGATCAAAATTCTCCACGATATCAATAAAGTTCTGCGAGACCCTCCTTGATATGAAGAAATCTAATAGATCTGGAATTTTATTAGGGTCTGTGGGCCAGTAAGTAGGTTTGCCTGTAATGTGGAAGCTACAACCTGTTTCTTGTATTGCTTTATTAAGCTCGCTACCTTTAGTTGTTGTTAATCTGGATCCCCAATCTACATGTTTAGCATTGTAGTCTCCGCCTACAATGAATCTCTCACCCCGGTGTAATATAAATTTCTTGTAATCTAACTCCTTTAGGTTGTGTCTTGGAGGACAGTATATCGCACCAACGATTAGTTTTTGCTTGGTGGATTTGATTCCAACTACAGTGAGTTGGATTTCTGCAGTCTGAAGGTGACACTCCTCATAGTGGTTAATCCTATTCTTAATAATAATAGCACTTCCTCCTTTGGCTTTATTATCCGGATGAATTGTTTGATATACCTGGTATCCATTTATTTTTATGCATGACTGATTTGTTAAGTGTGTCTCTGATACTAGACATATATCAATGTCTTGTGCCTTGAGGAATAATTCTATTTCTTGCTTTCTGTTCTGGATACCGTTGGCATTCCAGGTAGCTATCCTTAGGTCTTTCTGGTCCATTGATTAGTTTTCTGTGGGATTGTGCCCGGATTTCTGGCTTCTAATCTATCTAGTCTATCCATGACTATTTTCATCATGTCCATCATATTCTGCATCATTTGCACCATTGATGAATCATCATTTTGAACTAAAGTCTTGTTAGCTTTAACTGCTTGAGCAAAGGACATTTCACTATTGATTTTATTAGCTGTGAAAGTCCTTGGTTGAGGTTTTTTAGGTCGTCTCTCACTTATTAAATTATTGCGTCTTATTTGAAGTTCACGTGCAACCAAACAACCCCTGTAGCTAGCAGGATGTGCTTCTGCACAATTTGAACACTTTGGTAGCACATCTCGTTCTTGCTGGCAATCGATGGTCCTGTGATTGCCTGCACATTTAACACAGATAGGTCCATGTTGGCAATACTTATGAGTGTGACCATATCTTTGACACCTTTTACACTGTGGTATCAGTTTGTTACTCCTGAGAGCTTCAATTTTTATTTTCGTATGACATAAATATTGAATATCAAATATTTTTTTTATATCTTCTGATCTGTCAAACGTTAGCATAAATAATGGCAAATGTATGATTTTTTCCTTGCCGTCAACTTTAGTCTTTCTAATTTTATTAACTACTTCAAGGACTTTATATCCTCTATTCAATAACTCTTCTTTAATCTCTTCTGATTTGCATGTTGGATGCAAGTTACGTGCCATGACTCTTATTGGTCTGGTCTGTTTATTTTCATAAGTATGCCATTCCCACTTACTTTCTTTCAGGAGTTTTGTCAGTTCTCTATATTCCATTTCTGTGTCTACATTAATTTTCAGCTGATTGTTGTTCATCATGCTGGTGTTAAATTTCAGATCTTTTGATTTCAGTTTCTGACTTATTTCTATATAATTTTCCACATTGCTCAGTATCACTGGCGGTGGCTTAGCCGATTTTTTTACATTTTCTTTAGTCCTCTTAATTTTGTTTATTGGACTGGTTTTTGGTGTTTCTGGTGATTCCATAGTTTTCCTTTTACGTTTTTTATTCTTTTCCCGTATCCAAGCAGTTTCTTTGGCCACGATTTCTTCCTCTTCTTCCGAGTTGGCTGGACTATAGGATACCCTAGGCTGTAACTTCTTGATTTCTTCCTGTAGTCGTCTGATTTCGTTATAAGCAGAATTAAGCTGAGCCTGCAGTCTGCTTATTGTGTCCTCTGGGACTTCCAGTGTTGGTATCTGTGCGTTTTGTTTTTCCAAGCTACAGTTTATATTAGTTGGCGGAGACCTTGCCACCAACGAACCTCTTCTAAACGGATCCTCACCAAGCAATAGCTGCCCCCCCCCCAGAATCCATGGGGCCGACCTCCGAAGAGGGTGGATTTACCAGGTTTTTACCTGATCTGCCACCTGGGGTAGTCATTCCTTTATTTGTTTTCTCCATTGCTTTAATGTTTATCCAATAAGTATAGAGTAATACAAATATGAAACTGAAAGACCCCTAGCCCTCGGTAACCTAATAGCGTCAGGGTCGGAAAGAACAAGAGTTGACCAAGAGAGGCCAGACAGAAAAGACAAAAGAGAAGGGGTCTTACTCAAAGTAAGTGGAAAAAGAGTAAGCCCAGCTAGAGGACCGTGGGAGAGCCACCTCCCTTTCTAGTTGGACAAAATGTCGCATTTATATTTTTTTTCTGTGCCGACAAATGCCCGCCAGTTAAATTACGGCAAATGCCCGCCAGTTAAATTCAAATTCAAAGATTTACATTTCCATGGTACGATTTTAGTCGTAGTTATTTACGTTTTCCCAATATTTTGTTTTCTAATTTCTCATTGTGAGAAAGAGAGAGAGAGAGAGAGAGAGAGAGAGAGAGAGAGAGAGAGAGAGAGAGAGAGAGAGAGAGAGGCTGATAGACAGACAGGCAGAAAGAAAGATCTACAAGCTACATTTTTAATAGATGATTGTCTAAAGAATACAGATAGTATCGGAAAAGACTGTAAACAGGTAATTAATTGATTCGTTCGCGTATTTTAAATCATCACTTGGCTAAAACCCCTCTTTTAAGAGCACCAGGTCGCAAAAAATTTCAAAAAATTCGATTTTTAGTTTTATCATTAAAAAAAATGTTCCTTTCCTTCCTGTTTAAAATGATATACGGTGGAGCTCGCGAATAACGAGCTCGCCTACAACGAGAACTGGGATGTAGTGAGCAAAAGTACAAGATTTGTTTGGTTTTGTACCTTAGTAATGATAATTAAACTCGCTTTTAACGAGTAGGAAGGCATTAGAAACTGTACGAGTATTGTATCGCAAGCTTGTTCATGGGTTAAAGTCCTAACAAAAGTTAGTTATACTACACCATTTTAAACATTAGTTTAAAATCATTGATGCAATTTATTGAAACTAATAATGCATTCGTGAAAAATTCGTGGAGTATTTAAATAAATTAGAAAACTGTTTTGATATCTACGGATACAAAATTACGGATACGAAAAAAAACGCATAAACAAACAAAAATAGATGACGTTTTTAAGGTTAATTAAGTTCTGTATAGTATATGTTCTAAATACAATTTTGACGACTCCATTTAGAACGAAGAACAAAAAGACAAATAAATTAGTGAATTTTCTTGTAATTTACAAATAAGTATTGTACATGTGGTATGGAAAGTTGTACACTATTCACTATACACTATAAACTACACAATACTAGCAAAGAATGTTACCGTCCAAAAAAATTGTTAAAAGTCTAAATTTCACTTTAAACGTAGTATGTAAAACATGTCAAAATGTTAATGTACAAAGCCTCTTCTACAGTAGACTTTTATTGTTGTGTATCGAACATTGTGTGTGTATCGAATCACGGTATGAAAATGTAGGCTTGCGAACCGACCACTCGGATGTAGCGATCACCTGGTTTTAACAAGGACAGGTACTCACAAATGATGGAGATTGGACACATGACAGACACACTTCACTGCTAGCATCTGAAGAGTACGCATCGAGACATATACAACGCAGAAGAGGACCGCCTCGACCTCGAGAACCTGCAATGAAGAGGCCTTCGCAACAAGCCACTGCGGCAGTCAAGAAGAAGCCGCCAGACCAACCTGAACCTCATCGCCAGCGCCAACATCCAGCTGCTATGGAAGTGGACCAGCCGCCTTGCCAAGGCGAAGACAGCACACCAAACACGACTGGGACCTGCCGCACAGCGCCGGTAAGTCGTATAGGTAGCACTACCCAGCGGAATCCGGGGAGTCCGAGATCAGGACTAACAAAGGTCACAGTCATGGGTCTTACCGGGCCTACGTACTATCCCTCGAGGGCTAACTCCCGCCCTGATGTACTGGACATTGCCGCGGTCAGGGGCGTTTATTGCCCGGTCCACGTCTCCGTCATTTCGGAACTGTCCTTGGACCATTGCCCCATCAGTGTGCATATAGCTACCCAGCACCCTACCGTCCGCGACGAGCGGCGGGTAATCGAGTGGGAACGCTTTGGCCCGGCGTTCAGTCGCCACCTACCTGAGCATATCCCGCTCGACACTACCCAGCATGTCGACGAGGCAGTTACCTTATTCGACACAGCCGTAGTCTCGGCGGTAGACGTGTCCTCCCGGATGAAGCCGGGGCTCACGCCCGACTATCAGCGTATCCCCGAAGAGGTGTCTCAGCTCGCTTGCGAGAGGAATCGCCTCCGGAGACGCTGGCAGAGGACTCGTGACCCGGCTGGCAAGGCTGCTTTCAACAGAGCGACCGGCAAGTTGCGTCGCGACATGCTGGCGTTCCGTAGACGCAACTGGGAGCTAGCTGTTACACAGATGGGTGGCCCTGCCGAGAACCGTAATGTCTGGCGGATTCCCAGTGCCTTAACGGGAAAGCGTAAACGCGCGCCTCTCCCCGCACTGGTCGGACCCGGCGGTCATCCCATTGGCCGCCCCCTCTAAAAGGCAGAGTTCTCGGCTAACAGTTTAGAGCGACAGTTCGCTCCCAACACATCCAAGAACCCGGATTTCACTGAGCAAATCTGCCGCTAGATAGAGCGCTTTCTATCGGCCGGTATCACAGTCCAGCCGGAGCCCATCTCCCCGGGGGAAGTCTCTGAGAGGATTGTTCAGCTCAAGCCCCGGAAGGCGCCTGGCCCGGACGGAGTCATGAATTCCGCCCTCCATCGCCTTCCGGAGCGAGGAACACAGTTCCTCTCTGACCTGTTCAATTCATGTCTCAGACTGGCCTACTTTCCGGTGAAATGGAAAACGGATACAGTAATAGTGATACCCAAGCCGGGAAAGAATTCTTCTCGCGTGGAAAACCTCAGACCCATCAGCCTCTTGTCCGCGACGTCCAAGGTTTTCGAGCGATTGATCCAGCGCAGGATCCAGACGACTGCGATCTTCCTAGACGTAGAGAAAGCCTTTGACCGCGTGTGGAACGAGGGTGTCCTTTACAAGCTCACGGAAGTCCTTCTTCTAGATTGCTACGTTCATTTGATCGGCAGCTTTCTGCGAGACCGCAGCTTCGGAGTGAGAATAAACCACGCTCTCTCTTCGGAGAGGCGTATTACCGCTGGCGTCCCTCAGGGAAGTGTCCTTGGGCCTCTCCTGTTCTCGCTGTTTGTCAATGACACGCCCCGAGTTCCTGGAGTTAAGTTGTCGCTATTCGCGGACGACACTGCGGCTTTTGCCTCAGAGCCGAACGCAAGTAATGCGGCAATTAAGCTCCAGCGTCAACTCGACGCGTATATCGGGTGGACCGACGACTGGAGAGTTGCCGTTAACGCTTCCAAGAGCGCCGCGGTAATATTCTCGCGCAAACGCAAGAGGCCTCGGCCGCTTAAAGTAGGCCCCGTCGAGGTACCCTGGACCAACAGCGTCAAGTACCTCGGGCTCCACCTGGACTCCCGACTCACCTGGCGAACCCATACACAGTATATCAGACAACGCGCTTCGGCGCAACTCAGTAGAATCTGGCCCGTGCTATCTAATCCGGCAATGACTCCCCGGCTAGGTAAGCTCATAGTCAACTCGTACGTGTTGCCCGTGATTACCTACGCCTGTCGTGTTTGGGGATACCTGGCTCGTGGTCATAGAACAACGCTCCAGCGCGTACTCGACCGGGGACTGAAGCTTGCGTGCAAAGTCCCCCGGAGGTACTCTTCTCGTCTTTTGAGGAGAGGACTCGGTGTCCGCTCTCTTGGTGACACCGTGAGACGCCTGGCGCGTAGATTCTATGTTCGTTCCGACAGAGTAACCCACAATTCCCTCATTGCCG
This sequence comes from Magicicada septendecula, assembly GCA_034769895.1. Classification (NCBI taxonomy): domain Eukaryota; kingdom Metazoa; phylum Arthropoda; class Insecta; order Hemiptera; family Cicadidae; genus Magicicada; species Magicicada septendecula. Next base: position 2,200,889 of record CM068374.1, read on the forward strand.
GACTTGGTAAATACACCCCGCGACCAGGTGAGTCCTGGAAGCGACCTCGTTTGTTAGTCCCGGTGGTATAATCCACCAATCGCAGGTCGCGTCAGACCCCCCCCCCATAAGTAGATAAAAAGTATAAAAATAAACTCAAACAGACCCAGTGGCAGGAGTCCTTTCTGAGACTCGGGACACTGCACTACTCGCGACCCGCGCAACCCCCAGTCGTGTTGCGCGATTTTAACGAGCACATTTGTTCGGTCCCTTAAATCTCGTTATAAACAAGTTCCACTGTGTGTGTGTGTGTGTGTTTGTGTGTATTATTATACCAAATATGTTTTTCATATCATTTTATATGTTTATTTCATGTGGTGTCAGCCAGTACGATGTCATTGACCTCCTACAAACAAACATTTCGATTTTATAATAATATTATTATCTAAAAATAAGGATTCTGTAAGAAAATAATGTTCTAAAAAGAAATAAGAAGAACAGAGTAAAGAAAGGCAGCTAAAAAGGAAGAGAGATGAGAGTAATGAAAAAGATTTGTACAGTGCAGGTGCGTTTTGAATAGAAACATTACAAAACTTTAATACGATATTCCGTTAAGACCATATTTTTTCATGTTTAGGTATATATAACTTTGTACTGGAACGTGCTACTGGACTTGGATTTTTTTATTGTTCTTGTCTCATAACACTTTGTATACTGATTCTAAAATTTAGTAAGATATCTTATGTAAATATTATGTTTTTAAACAAGAAAAACTTTGCATTTTTTAAAGTACTTTCCTTGAAAATCACCCTCATTATTCTTTTATCAATACATGTACTTCATTTGGTTTACGGAATTTTCTATGCATTTATCTTTTACAGGAAAAGTTTCTTAAAATTGATTGGTTTTTGAAATAAATGTACTTAAGTGATGAGTGACACTCCATTTAATTAACTTTAGACACGCCTTCCCGACCAGGTCTCCTTAAACATTATAGGGTTAGAATTTTGAAAACGTCATAGCATTAACATTTTATATCATTCAAAGCAGTTTCAGTCGCGTTCATGCAAAAATTACTGGCGTGACTAGAAATATGTTTGAGGGATTACACGAGTACACACAACAGGTTTACATTACAGTCGCTGAACATTATTATACTATGCAAACAAAAGTTTGAAAGCTGTTCAACAAATTATGTGCCAGTCAGTCTCCAGTTACGGTCAACGAGTGTAAGTGTGTACTTGCCCCGGGTTGCTGTCTGCTGTTTACATCGCCCAAGTTGTTCAAATAAATCCGCTTTAATCCCTCCCGAGTAGGTACTTAAGTAGTAGAGAGGTAATTTAATTTAATCCAACGGCAGCCAGCTCAGTATTGAAGGAAATTCAATTCAGATCAGAGATATCTCATTTATGTTTCGCCCTCCCTTTACAAATATGGTTAGCCAATATTATGAACAAGACGTACGTGTTACGTTAATTTAAATTGACATCTTTGAAGATAATATGAGTATTATAGGGGATTATCCAAACAATTAACTTCCGATTGGTAGATGTACACAAACTTGTAGATATAGTAACAAGGAACATGCGCAAATACCGACCACAATTATTTTCAAATAGTTACACGCAAATCCACAGCCGATTTGGGGGGGGGGGGTGTCGGAGCCAGCAGCGCTGGCCAAACGGTCTAAACTTAACGGGAGCTATCCCCGCCTTAGTTGGACGCGTCACCACTGGTCCAGGGCACTAGGCCACACCAAAACAAACGGCTGAGCACCTCACTTGCTGAGATCCTTCCCCCGACCACAAACAATAGGAGTATTCCATTCTTCAACCACTTGACCTTGAAAACGCTTAACGCCCTTGAGGCAGTACGATTCTTGCAGTCATAGAAGGAGTCGCTTCGGGCGCTGCTATTACCTTGAGCCCCGTCCCCCATCACCTTCAAGCAGCAAGCTACACAAGCAATTTTTTCAGTTCCACTTGACCAGCGATCGGTGACCAGTGATGTATAAGACCTGCAACTAATTGCAAAAAACGTTGTGGGGCGCTGGTTCAAAAGAGACCTATTACACTTACTGCAATAGGTTGCACGGTCTGCAATTGATTGCAATACAGTTACAAGCCTTACAACTGCTCGTGCAACTATTAGCTTCACGCGGTTGATGTGGCGCATTGATTCAAATGTAGCATATTACCACTATACAACCGTTTGCATGTTTGCATGCAACTCGCCTGCGAGCGCATTCTGTGGACAACAAAGAAATTTCATGTCATGGGGGACCGATACAACGTATACAATTTTTGACAAAAGCGCCAATATCTCAAAAACAAAAAGGAGGATTTTATTGAAACAAAAACTAAAATATAATTTGTAATTTTTTATAACTTTTACTCGTTGGCAGTTGGCAGTATGTAAGGAATTATGTATTCCTTGTAAGGAATGAAAGTTTTTTAATGCGGAAAATGACACTACACCCAAATTAATAAAGACATTTTATAACATGAGGCTGTTGTAAGGCTTCGTTCTTAAAAATTATTAAAGTTATTAGTTCAAATTTATAATAGATCAGTAGTTTCTGAGGGTAGCCCGGACAACGAAAGCAACACACTTTACGTTTTTATAATAGTAGTATAGACCCCGATCTTACACTGCAACTGATTGCACAGCAGTTGCAGCCTGTTTTTACTACCGTGCAACTTGTTTCACATAGCCTTGAAGTCAGTTGCTTGCAATCAGTTGCGTAGGTAATAAAATTCTAAGTGTTCTGGCCCTGGCACAGAGATAGCGTCAGGAATATCAAATAACTATGTCAGACACCCGTCAGATAGCGTACCGTAAAGTTTAAAATAGTATATTTACTAGTTCGACTGTTGTGGTCATGTAAAGTAAAAATGTTGGTGTTTCTAAAAGTGAATAACATTGAATTTCACGCAGCGATAAAATATTTCGTTATATTTCGTGACAATGGAACCATCAAGCTTACTAGAATCTGGAAGAATACATCAATATCCCAGAAGACCAAATTAAACTTAATAAGGACGCTTATACTATATTCAATATGGCTCTCTGAAATCTGGCTATGAACATGACATCGCGAAACAGAATTGATTCCTTTGGAATGTGGACCTACATCAATCCACGGACTCAACATCAAACTAAAAAATCTGTTTTTAAAGATTTCTACACGTTCATTGTGGAAACTGGAGTAGTTGTAATATTGTTGGCATGTTAGACTTCACGGCTGGCGTCAACTCTGTTAATATTTGTTTGACAATTATCCGAGTTATTAGGCCATAGTCCACTGCTGTCGCGTAAAACAGACGTTTCGGCCACAGTACAGTGGAAAGCTGTTGAAGAACATAACAGTTGTTACTGATGTCGTTACACTGAAGATGGCTTACATCGGCGGGGGCGAAATGTCTGTTTCCTAAAGTACAAATGTACAAGCGAGAGTTGGCATTTATCAGTAAAAGATCAATCTGGTGTACAGAAACCTGTCCCTAGAAACCGTTAAGAATATCGTGAGGCGTTTCATTTGGAGCATATCTGCATGTGGCTCGGAAACACTACGGATTTGATGGAAAGTGAAGACGGGCTGCCCTGAAGCTTTTGAGCTGTGGTGCTGCTGGAGAAGAATACAACCACGAATACGATACAGCGAGCAGGGCAGCAAGTAATGACTAATTCCTTTACCACAACAGTAAACACAAGCGTCTACGCTTGGGAATAGCTTTATGATCAAGACGTAAATCTGGCATGGTGGGGTGAGAAACAGGTGCGAACGGGACAGGCGTATGTAATTTGAATCTATACTACTACTATTATAAAGAGGTAGAGTTTGTTTCATTGCCCGAGATAATCGCAGAAACTAATAATCCGATTTTAAAATTCATTCACCACAGTGTTCGTTGAAGTTTGAGGATAGTTTTAGACATAATTTGTAATTAATAGTTTTAACAATTTTCTAAAACAGAGCCTCAAGACGACTCCTCACCATGAAGTTTCTTTTTCAATTTTCTTGTAGTGAAATTTTGCGACAACCTTTCGTTTTATGAAATAATTAGCTATACGTGTCAGCGAGTGAAATTTAGAGAAAATCCCAAATTTTATTTTGATTTTTGTTTGAGTAAAATCCTTTTCTTGTTTTCGAGATATTGGCGTTTTTGTAAGAAATTTAGTTGGCTGACACGTGCAGCAAAATGCACGAGTGCTGCAACTACAGTATAAACTATTTCTTATCACAACGATTCTTCTTATTGTTAAATATTACCTTAATTTAATCATATTTTAATATAAATTATAATATTTATCACATCATTAAAATTTCATAATAATAATAATAAAGAAATATTCCTTATAAAATTTTATTTACCTAACCTAACTTATTTCGCTACATTTTTTAACTAGATTACTAAGTAAGTACATTTACCAAATTAAATTGTGTACCCCCTCCACACACACACACACACACACACACACACACACACACACACACACACACACACACACACACACACACACACACACACATACAGCATTATATAAATCTTACTGTGTCACCATCACGCTACTGATATTTTAACTATATTTCATTAGCACAGTAAACTATGTTTATTGCCTTATTCCCTACAGAAATCTAGAATATCTACCTACGTTTGTATATCACTTATTTTCTACATAAATGTAACGCTAAATTTATTATATTAGTACATTATATAAAATAGCAATATAGCTTCGTATTACCTTTGTAATCGCTGATACCACAGTACTTTGGGCTATCACAGGCTAATAATTAGCGCGGTAAAATGTTTGGACGTCTTTGTTATAATTCGTACCACAGTCAGCTAAGATCCCCACCATGCCAGATTGACGGCTTGATCATAAAGCTATCCCTAAGCGTAGAAACTAATAATAGTACAGCAGCATGTTTGTCGTGGCTGTTACACGGTTCCTTGGCAAAACATAGCACTGTACATGTTGCTCAGCCACTCCACAGTCCTGAATTGGCTCTTTCCGACAAACTGTTGACTCTTTTCCAAAGTTAAAGTCACAACTGAAAAGAAGAGATTTTACACTATAGACCTTGTACCTTGTATACCTGGTACCTTGTATGCTACATTTCTAGTAAGCGAAAGGATCGATTGCCGAAAGCGGCACTGAACTACAAACCGATTGGTAGAAGAGACGTGGGTCGTCCGAGGATGAGATGAGTGCCGGAACAGGTTTATATAACCTAATCCTTGTAGAGGAGAAGAAGGAAGAGAAAGTTTTACGTAAAAGTTTGCTTGTAATTCATAACTACATATTTTTTTAACAGCTTGAGTCTTGACCCGAGGTACAACTCTCGGACTCATCTGGGGCGAAGCCCCTTCAGCCGTACGGAAACACTGAGAGGAGACCTACGCCAGAGCGGGCCGATGGCGGAGTAAATGAAGGCACTCAGAAGAGAGAGAGAGTAGTGTGTGGGTGTGTCAATGTAGTGCCAACAGTCAAATGGGTGTCGGAAGATACTGATAGGAGTGCCAAAATAAAAACTGTAAAGAACAGCCAAGACGAGGTCGAGCTACGCAGAACGCTAGAGATTGAAGGGAGCGTCAATGCGGCGTCAAGATATAGGCAGGGGATACAAAGAAGGAGGCAAATGGTAGGTTCTAAAGATAGAAAAATTTAAGGAGTTAGGAGATCAAGAATGACGCAAGGTGGAGTATGTTTTTATTTAGGTGTTTCTGTGTCCGCAAGGATTCCTAGGATGAAGCGATAGTTAAAAGATCTTAACTACGTATTATATATATATATATTGCGACAACACAAATTACTAAACTATTGGCGCATAGGATATGATAGTATGTGTATTTCAAATTACAAGTCTATATTGGAGGGTTTAAGATTATTTATTGTACAAACACAAGTTATAGTTTATATGGTATATTTAAAATGTACAGAATGTAATGTTTGATATAGAGTCTTTCTTTTAAAATGTTAAATAATGTTCATACGCAAGACGTGATACGTTACATAAGAAGACTCCCACGATGATGTTGTTGAAGAGAAGGGCCGGTCTTTGCGGTGTAGTTGGTTCGTCAGGTGTGGCTTACAAATGACAGACGTTTCCCCAGAAACGTTTACAGCTGGGCTGGCGTCCTGTAACAGCTTGGCTGATGTCCTGTAACAGCTGGGCTGATGTCCTATAACAGCTGGGCTGATGTCCTATAACAGCTGGGCTGATGTCCTATAACAGCTGGGCTGATGTCCTGTAACAGCTGGGCTGATGTCCTGCAATTCCCACGATGAATCCGACGCTTCGCACACACAACGGTACTACGGATTTTATTACTCGCAAAACTTATATGGAGTTTATGACCAAGTAGTATCTCAGGTGACAGTGAGTTTAATCTAATAACGGTATATTGAGCTTATACCTCTCCGGCTTCTTCAAGTGTTCTCGCGAATACCAAGGTCTACCGCGATCAGCAGACCACCCTATGAGGAAATCTTGCACTAGCACGGAAACGTCTTGATGGAACTATTGCGTAACAATTAATGATACTGTCACTGCGGAAAATCTCGCACAGTGATACAGTTACACTCACTTCTTACACACGTAATACTACAATATTAATAATACCGTGTATAAATAGATAATATCAACTGTTATGCGTCACACGCGTTACTATCCCCGGAAAGTCTTAACAGATCCTTGCAAGCGGTAGAATCTTGTACAAGGATTGTATGTACCGTTCGCGGTAGCAGTAGTGGAAAACTGCCTATAATTTTTCGCACAATGCGTTAAAACAATACTGTGTGCAGGTGTACTACACACACAGTTCTGAGTCTTCCCGTTTCACTAACGACGAATAGTTTTTACAACACCTTGCAAGCGGTAGAATCTTGTACAAGGAGTGCACGTCCCGTTCGCGGTAGATGGCGTAGAAGAACTACCTGTGTAACGACAGGCTTAAGAAAATTTCCAACCACCACTCAGCATTCTATTGGTGGAAGGAAGTCACATGGTTATTACATAGTGACAATGCACTTTTCATGCAGTAGAGTGCATTTACTTTGTAACAGCATGCATAGCGGTAATCAGACTACCCGTATCTCATGCATAACTGCCTACATACTAATATCATACATGAACGTAAACAATAGTCCGACAGGTATAGGGATTGTAGCGATACATATGTCTGAGTTCAGTTCAATGCCAAACACAACGATAATTAATTTACGCACCACCCGGGAACGTTTACCACTCGCGCACGCGCGCACATTTCCACAAACACAGTACATGAATAACAACAAATAATAATGCACAGTTTTACTAAACTAAACCCTTATCCTTACTAATTACAATTATAACAACCAAACTTAACCATCTACCAATATAATATGAATGTCCATTGTCTGTGTAATATATGAACTTGCCCCGCCCATCATGATCCTGTGATTCGTTGCAATATATATATATATTGTGAGGAAATTTCTGATACACGGTTATTAATGTATGCGAAATGATTAATGTCTACAGACATGGATGGACTATGGCGTTTTTATTACCTGAAGATGATTCGCGACGTTTGAGCGAAACGTTGTGTTTCTACGAAGAGTGTATTAGTACACTACAGTCTCGGCGACTGACCGGGCAATATTAACAACAATGGCTACAAAACGCTTATGAATTACTGAAGTATACATTTAGGTATTTTTTTAACGTCGATAGACATATTTAGAGAGAGAAGGGAGAACAGGGGGAAAGAGAGACAACAAGAGAAGAATACAATATAAATTCTGTTGGTTGTTTTAATGTATTGCGTTATAATATCGAAAGATAAAGAGAAATGAATAATAGGAGAAATCAACAAAAGGGAAGATAAGGAAAAAAGAGAAAGAAATAATTATATAAATAAAGAGAAGAAAGAAAGGGAGAAAGAGAGTTAGAGGGGGGGAGGTGCTGATATAGATTACGAATAATGCTGGCTGCTCTCATATATTTCGCTGTTAATATGTCAGAAGAATGTTAATCAAAACTCGTTCGAATTTAAATTACCCGACATGATCGTAATTGAATAGTTTCCCGAATTTCATCATCGAAAAGTCTCTGCCAAATAGAGAATTTAGAGCGGCAGCGTCGCCGTCACCATGGCAACGAGACCGACTGATCCATTAGTCAATGCAGCCAACTTCAATTTTCATAAATTACCGACGAAAATAAAACGCTGTACTATTTCCAAGTAATTTTTCACTCTCTTTTAGTCTCTTTGGAGATGTGCAGAAGGGGAGAAGGGGGATGGAGTAAATTAAAGAATATTTTCTGAGAAGAAAGTACGCAGAAAGTCGTAGAAAGACGTAATTCAGTTTATTTATGCACATTTTAGAAACAGTACGCTGTTAAAACTTCTTAATGTCTCGTATTATTTCGATAATAATGTATACATTTTTAGTCATACTTGTAACGTTTACAATTTATGCTTCGCTACATACTGTTACAACGGTCTACTGATCGTCGTATAGTACAGTGGAAAACAAAACACAAGACACCAATTAAGTCACTAATCACCAGCTTTAATTATCACAATTAAACAGTTTATAATCAACAAGATAGTCTCTTACAACCAATCAAATAAAAATTGTTCACACGCACTAAAATTTCAACCAATATAAAACACAATTGTATTACAATTGTCCCGCACAACACGTAACACTCCGCCACAATACGTCGAACCGCACTGTAATTGTTCGCAACTTAAACTCACTGTGTAATCGCACGATAATAACTACGAACAGCGCTCCAATAAATTGCAACTCAAACTGAACTAAGCTGCGCTGAAGCCTTGTATTTATACCCCGCTCAGAGACCAGAACAGCGCTACACTAGGAAATAATTGATTGCGGCCTTGACAAAGTGCGCGCGGTTGGAGACGTCTAGAAAAGTCACGCGAAAGCGTGTTGAAATCACATACGCACACAACATTACAGCCCGGTTCATCTGGAACATTCGAGAAACACGTAGATTGTTCTTTAATGTCGTAACAATATTTAGCGTTAAAACGAATAAAACGAATTATAATTGTTTGATCACCTTAGCCGGATGGATGACACCCGAACCCCCAAACAACTGTTGAATTGTGAGCCGAAAGTATGGAAAGCTATGGAAACTCTGAAGAAACGGTGGAGTCACCACTTCTACTGTTACTGCTTGGGACCGGAACAATCCATTTTGGGTTTGATCACCTTAGCCGGATGGATGACACCCGAACCCCCAAACAACTGTTGAATTGTGAGCCGAAAGTATGGAAAGCTATGGAACCTCTGAAGAAACGGTGGAGTCACCACTTCTATTATTACTGCTTGAGACCGGAACAATCCATTTTGGGTTTGATCATCTTAGCCGGATGGATGACACCCGAACCCCCAAACAACTGTTGAATTGTGAGCCGAAAGTATGGAAAGCTATGGAACCTCTGAAGAAACGGTGGAGTCACGACTTCTATTATTACTGCTTGAGACCGGAACAATCCATTTTGGGTTTGATCACCTTAGCCGGATGGATGACACCCGAACCCCCAAACAACTGTTGAATTGTGAGCCGAAAGTATGGAAAGCTATGGAACCTCTGAAGAAACGGTGGAGTCACCACTTCTATTATTACTGCTTGAGACCGGAACAATCCATTTTGGGTTTGATCACCTTAGCCGGATGGATGACACCCGAACCCCCAAACAACTGTTGAATTGTGAGCCGAAAGTATGGAAAGCTATGGAACCTCTGAAGAAACGGTGGAGTCACCACTTCTATTATTACTGCTTGAGACCGGAACAATCCATTTTGGGTTTGATCGCCTTAGCCGGATGGATGACACCCGAACCCCCAAACAACTGTTGAATTGTGAGCCGAAAGTATGGAAAGCTATGGAACCTCTGAAGAAACGGTGGAGTCACCACTTCTATTATTACTGCTTGAGACCGGAACAGTCCATTTTGGGTTTGATCACCTTAGCCGGATGGATGACACCCGAACCCCCAAACAACTGTTGAATTGTGAGCCGAAAGTATGGAAAGCTATGGAACCTCTGAAGAAACGGTGGAGTCACGACTTCTATTATTACTGCTTGAGACCGGAACAATCCATTTTGGGTTTGATCACCTTAGCCGGATGGATGACACCCGAACCCCCAAACAACTGTTGAATTGTGAGCCGAAAGTATGGAAAGCTATGGAACCTCTGAAGAAACGGTGGAGTCACCATTTCTATTATTACTGCTTGAGACCGGAACAATCCATTTTGGGTTTGATCACCTTAGCCGGATGGATGACACCCGAACCCCCAAACAACTGTTGAATTGTGAGCCGAAAGAATGGAAAGCTATGGAACCTCTGAAGAAACGGTGGAGTCACCACTTCTATTATTACTGCTTGAGACCGGAACAATCCATTTTGGGTTTGATCACCTTAGCCGGATGGATGACACCCGAACCCCCAAACAACTGTTGAATTGTGAGCCGAAAGTATGGAAAGCTATGGAAGCTCTGAAGAAACGGTGGAGTCACGACTTCTATTATTACTGCTTGAGACCGGAACAATCCATTTTGGGTTTGGTCACCGTAGCCGGATGGATGACACCCGAACCCCTAAACAACTGTTGAATTATGAGCCGAAAGTATGGAAAGCTATGGAAACTCTGAAGAAACGGTGGAGTCACCACTTCTATTATTACTGCTTGAGACCGGAACAATCCATTTTGGGTTTGGTCACCGTAGCCGGATGGATGACACCCGAACCCCCAAACAACTGTTGAATTATGAGCCGAAAGTATGGAAAGCTATAGAAACTCTGAAGAAACGGTGGAGTCACCACTTCTACTATTACTGCTTGGGACCGGAACAATCCATTTTGGATTTGATCACCTTAGCCGGATGGATGACACCCGAACCCCCAAACAACTGTTGAATTATGAGCCGAAAGTATGGAAAGCTATGGAAACTCTGAAGAAACGGTGGAGTCACCACTTCTACTATTACTGCTTGGGACCGGAACAATCCATTTTGGGTTTGATCACCTTAGCCGGATGGATGACACCCGAACCCCCAAACAACTGTTGAATTATGAGCCGAAAGTATGGAAAGCTATGGAAACTCTGAAGAAACGGTGGAGTCACCACTTCTACTATTACTGCTTGGGACCGGAACAATCCATTTTGGGTTTGATCACCTTAGCCGGATGGATGACACCCGAACCACCATACAACTGTTGAATTATGAGCCGAAACTATGGAAAGCTATGGAAACTCTGAAGAAACGGTGGAGTCACCACTTCTACTGTTACTGCTTGGGACCGGAACAATCCATTTTGGGTTTGATCACCTTAGCCGGATGGATGACACCCGAACCCCCAAACAACTGTTGAATTATGAGCCGAAAGTATGGAAAGCTATGGAAACTCTGAAGAAACGGTGGAGTCACCACTTCTACTGTTACTGCTTGGGACCGGAACAAACCATTTTGGGTTTGATCACCTTAGCCGGATGGATGACACCCGAACCCCCAAACAACTGTTGAATTATGAGCCGAAAGTATGGAAAGCTATGGAAACTCTGAAGAAACGGTGGAGTCACCACTTCTACTATTACTGCTTGGGACCGGAACAATCCATTTTGGGTTTGATCACCTTAGCCGGATGGATGACACCCGAACCCCCAAACAACTGTTGAATTATGAGCCGAAAGTATGGAAAGCTATGGAAACTCTGAAGAAACGGTGGAGTCACCACTTCTACTGTTACTGCTTGGGACCGGAACAATCCATTTTGGGTTTGATCACCTTAGCCGGATGGATGACACCCGAACCCCCAAACAACTGTTGAATTACGAGCCGAAAGTATGGAAAGCTATGGAAACTCTGAAGAAACGGTGGAGTCACCACTTCTACTGTTACTGCTTGGGACCGGAACAATCCATTTTGGGTTTGATCACCTTAGCCGGATGGATGACACCCGAACCCCCAAACAACTGTTGAATTATGAGCCGAAAGTATGGAAAGCTATGGAAACTCTGAAGAAACGGTGGAGTCACCACTTCTACTGTTACTGCTGGGGACCGGAACAATCCATTTTGGGTTTGATCACCTTAGCCGGATGGATGACACCCGAACCCCCAAACAACTGTTGAATAATAAGCCTAAAGTATGGAAAGCTATGGAACCTCTGAAGAAACGGTGGAGTCACCACTTCTACTGTTACTGCTTGGGACCGGAACAAACCATTTTGGGTTTGATCACCTTAGCCGGATGGATGACACCCGAACCCCCAAACAACTGTTGAATAATAAGCCTAAAGTATGGAAAGCTATGGAACCTCTGAAGAAACGGTGGAGTCACCACTTCTACTATTACTGCTTGGGACCGGAACAAACCATTTTGGGTTTGATCACCTTAGCCGGATGGATGACACCCGAACCCCCAAAACAAGTGTTGAATAATAAGCCTAAAGTATGGAAAGCTATGGAACCTCTGAAGAAACGGTGGAGTCACCACTTCTACTATTACTGCTTGGGACCGGAACAAACCATTTTGGGTTTGATCACCTTAGCCGGGTGGATGACACCCGAACCCCCAAACAACTGTTGAATAATAAGCCTAAAGTATGGAAAGCTATGGAACCTCTGAAGAAACGGTGGAGTCACCACTTCTACTATTACTGCTTGGGACCGGAACAATCCATTTTGGGTTTGATCACCTTAGCCGGATGGATGACACCCGAACCCCCAAACAACTGTTGAATAATAAGCCTAAAGTATGGAAAGCTATGGAACCTCTGAAGAAACGGTGGAGTCACCACTTCTACTATTACTGCTTGGGACCGGAACAAACCATTTTGGGTTTGATCACCTTAGCCGGATGGATGACATCCGAACCCCCAAACAACTGTTGAATTATGAGCCGAAAGTATGGAAAGCTATGGAAACTCTGAAGAAACGGTGGAGTCACCACTTCTACTGTTACTGCTTGGGACCGGAACAATCCATTTTGGGTTTGATCACCTTAGCCGGATGGATGACACCAGAACCCCCAAACAACTGTTGAATTACGAGCCGAAAGTATGGAAAGCTATGGAAACTCTGAAGAAACGGTGGAGTCTCCACTTCTACTGTTACTGCTTGGGACCGGAACAATCCATTTTGGGTTTGATCACCTTAGCCGGATGGATGACTCCCGAAACCCCAAACAACTGTTGAATTATGAGCCGAAAGTATGGAAAGCTATGGAAACTCTGAAGAAACGGTGGAGTCACCACTTCTACTGTTACTGCTTGGGACCGGAACAATCCATTTTGGGTTTGATCACCTTAGCCGGATGGATGACACCGGAACCCCCAAACAACTGTTGAATAATAAGCCTAAAGTATGGAAAGCTATGGAACCTCTGAAGAAACGGTGGAGTCACCACTTCTACTATTACTGCTTGGGACCGGAACAAACCATTTTGGGTTTGATCACCTTAGCCGGATGGATGACACCCGAACCCCCAAACAACTGTTGAATAATAAGCCTAAAGTATGGAAAGCTATGGAACCTCTGAAGAAACGGTGGAGTCACCACTTCTACTATTACTGCTTGGGACCGGAACAAACCATTTTGGGTTTGATCACCTTAGCCGGGTGGATGACACCCGAACCCCCAAACAACTGTTGAATAATAAGCCTAAAGTATGGAAAGCTATGGAACCTCTGAAGAAACGGTGGAGTCACCACTTCTACTATTACTGCTTGGGACCGGAACAATCCATTTTGGGTTTGATCACCTTAGCCGGATGGATGACACCCGAACCCCCAAACAACTGTTGAATAATAAGCCTAAAGTATGGAAAGCTATGGAACCTCTGAAGAAACGGTGGAGTCACCACTTCTACTCTTACTGCTTGGGACCGGAACAAACCATTTTGGGTTTGATCGCCTTAGCCGGATGGATGACATCCGAACCCCCAAACAATGTTGAATTATGAGCCGAAAGTATGGAAAGCTATGGAAACTCTGAAGAAACGGTGGAGTCACCACTTCTACTGTTACTGCTTGGGACCGGAACAATCCATTTTGGGTTTGATCACCTTAGCCGGATGGATGACACTAGAACCCCCAAACAACTGTTGAATTACGAGCCGAAAGTATGGAAAGCTATGGAAACTCTGAAGAAACGGTGGAGTCACCACTTCTACTGTTACTGCTTGGGACCGGAACAATCCATTTTGGGTTTGATCACCTTAGCCGGATGGATGACACCCGAACCCCCAAACAACTGTTGAATTATGAGCCGAAAGTATGGAAAGCTATGGAAACTCTGAAGAAACGGTGGAGTCACCACTTCTACTGTTACTGCTTGGGACCGGAACAATCCATTTTGGGTTTGATCACCTTAGCCGGATGGATGACACCCGAACCCCCAAACAACTGTTGAATAATAAGCCTAAAGTATGGAAAGCTATGGAACCTCTGAAGAAACGGTGGAGTCACCACTTCTACTGTTACTGCTTGGGACCGGAACAAACCATTTTGGGTTTGATCACCTTAGCCGGATGGATGACACCCGAACCCCCAAACAACTGTTGAATTATGAGCCGAAAGTATGGAAAGCTATGGAAACTCTGAAGAAACGGTGGAGTCACCACTTCTACTATTACTGCTTGGGACCGGAACAAACCATTTTGGGTTTGATCACCTTAGCCGGGTGGATGACACCCGAACCCCCAAACAACTGTTGAATAATAAGCCTAAAGTATGGAAAGCTATGGAACCTCTGAAGAAACGGTGGAGTCACCACTTCTACTATTACTGCTTGGGACCGGAACAAACCATTTTGGGTTTGATCACCTTAGCCGGATGGATGACACCCGAACCCCCAAACAACTGTTGAATAATAAGCCTAAAGTATGGAAAGCTATGGAACCTCTGAAGAAACGGTGGAGTCACCACTTCTACTATTACTGCTTGGGACCGGAACAAACCATTTTGGGTTTGATCACCTTAGCCGGGTGGATGACACCCGAACCCCCAAACAACTGTTGAATAATAAGCCTAAAGTATGGAAAGCTATGGAACCTCTGAAGAAACGGTGGAGTCACCACTTCTACTATTACTGCTTGGGACCGGAACAAACCATTTTGGGTTTGTTCACCTTAGCCGGATGGATGACACCCGAACCCCCAAACAACTGTTGAATAATAAGCCTAAAGTATGGAAAGCTATGGAACCTCTGAAGAAACGGTGGAGTCACCACTTCTACTATTACTGCTTGGGACCGGAACAAACCATTTTGGGTTTGATCACCTTAGCCGGATGGATGACACCCGAACCCCCAAACAACTGTTGAATAATAAGCCTAAAGTATGGAAAGCTATGGAACCTCTGTAGAAACGGTGGAGTCACCACTTCTACTATTACTGCTTGGGACCGGAACAAACCATTTTGGGTTTGATCACCTTAGCCGGGTGGATGACACCCGAACCCCCAAACAACTGTTGAATAATAAGCCTAAAGTATGGAAAGCTATGGAACCTCTGAAGAAACGGTGGAGTCACCACTTCTACTATTACTGCTTGGGACCGTAACAAACCATTTTGGGTTTGATCACCTTAGCCGGATGGATGACACCCGAACCCCCAAACAACTGTTGAATAATAAGCCTAAAGTATGGAAAGCTATGGAACCTCTGAAGAAACGTTGGAGTCACCACTTCTACTGTTACTGCTTGGGACCGGAACAAACCATTTTGGGTTTGATCACCTTAGCCGGATGGATGACACCCGAACCCCCAAACAACTGTTGAATAATAATCCTAAAGTATGGAAAGCTATGGAACCTCTGAAGAAACGGTGGAGTCACCACTTCTACTATTACTGCTTGGGACCGGAACAAACCATTTTGGGTTTGGTCACCTTAGCCGGATGGATGACACCCGAACCCCCAAACAACTGTTGAATAATAAGCCTAAAGTATGGAAAGCTATGGAACCTCTGAAGAAACGGTGGAGTCACCACTTCTACTATTACTGCTTGGGACCGGAACAAACCATTTTGGGTTTGATCACCTTAGCCGGATGGATGACACCCGAACCCCCAAACAACTGTTGAATAATAAGCCTAAAGTATGGAAAGCTATGGAACCTCTGAAGAAACGGTGGAGTCACCACTTCTACTATTACTGCTTGGGACCGGAACAAACCATTTTGGGTTTGATCACCTTAGTCGGATGGATGACACCCGAACCCCCAAACAACTGTTGAATAATAAGCCTAAAGTATGGAAAGCTATGGAACCTCTGAAGAAACGGTGGAGTCACCACTTCTACTATTACTGCTTGGGACCGGAACAAACCATTTTGGGTTTGGTCACCTTAGCCTGATGGATGACACCCGAACCCCCAAAAAACTGTTGAATAATAAGCCTAAAGTATGGAAAGCTATGGAACCTCTGAAGAAACGGTGGAGTCACCACTTCTACTATTACTGCTTGGGACCGGAACAAACCATTTTGGGTTTGATCACCTTAGCCGGATGGATGACACCCGAACCCCCAAACAACTGTTGAATAATAAGCCTAACGTATGGAAAGCTATGGAACCTCTGAAGAAACAATGGAGTCACCACTTCTACTGTTACTGCTTGGGACCGGAACAAACCATTTTGGGTTTGATCACCTTAGCCGGATGGATGACACCCGAACCCCCAAACAACTGTTGAATAATAAGCCTAACGTATGGAAAGCTATGGAACCTCTGAAGAAACAGTGGAGTCACCACTTCTACTATTACTGCTTGAGACCGGAACAATCCATTTTGGGTTTGATTACCTTAGTCGGATGGATGACACCCGAACCCCCAAACAACTGTTGAATAATATGCAAAGCTATGGAACCTCTGAAGAAACGGTGGAGTCACCACTTCTACTATTACTGCTTGGGACCGGAACAAACCATTTTGGGTTTGGTCACCTTAGCCGGATGGATGACACCCGAACTCCCGAACAACTGTTGAATTACGAGCCGAAATTATGGAAATCTATGGAAGCTCTGAAGAAACGGTGGAGTCACCACTTCTACTTTACTGCTTGGGACCGGAACAAACCATTTTGGGTTTGGTCACCTTAGCCGGATGGATGACACCCGAACCCCCAAACAACTATTGAATTACGAGCCGAAATTATGGAAAACTATGGAAGCTCTGAAGAAACGGTGGAGTCACCACTTCTACTATTACTGCTTGGGACCGGAACAAACCATTTTGGGTTTGATCACCTTAGCCAGATGGATGACACCCGAACCCCCAAACAACTGTTGAATTACCAGCCGAAATTATGGAAAGCTATGGAAGCTCTGAAGAAACGGTGGAGTCACCACTTCTACTATTACTGCTTGGGACTGGATCAAACCATTTTTGGTTTGATCTTTGTTGACGATGACTACGCTGATTTGCAGTCAACTGGATAAGATGATGATGTCATAAACATGTAGTTGAAAAAATTTACCTGCGATGGTTCGACCACATTAAGAGAATTAGTGAAAAGAGAATAATTAAAAGGTTAGGCCCACATATATGGGAGGGCTGGAAGCATAGGGGAACAAAATAAAAATTGACTAAAGGAAAGAGGAAAACATAAATGGAATGGATGAAATAACATAAGACACACTAAAATAGAAGGAAATATGAAAATTCTCATACTCAGCTCTGTAAATAGCTGTATATGGTTTAGAATAAATAAGCTATATATAAGAATAAAGAGGTCAATTAAAATGAAACTTTTAATGAAAGGATAAAGAAATTTGAGTTTTGTTAATTGTTCTTTCAGCCTTGACTATTCTACGTTAGTCAAAGTTCAAGGAAATTATTCTTTCTTTTGAAAGTGTATCACAAATAAAAATCACAAGTATTTAACGTTGAACGATTACATTCTCTCAGCAGTCACAAACATCTGTTTTGCTTGACAAAAAGGAGTAGCATTTAAAAATCATGATACACAAAGAAAAATCAGAATAATTTCAAAAAACAAATTTATACGTTGTGCAATAAATGTATCATTACTACTTAAAAAAGCGGCCAAATTATATAAATCATACTTTCGGTTGATGAAACTTAGTATTTCATGGAAAATTATTTTGGCAATAGCAATTATTATGATAAACCAGGATAGAAGGCTCTGTGGGCCAGTGTAATGTACCTTATCTAGTTAGCCTTGGACATATAATATTCTCTCTTGTAAATTGAAAATCCTCTCTTCCGAAATGAAAACGTCTGGTCAGTGACAGTCTTCCTCTTCTTCTTCTCCTTTACAAAGATTAGGTTACATAAACCTGTTCGGGACCCATATCATCCTCGGACGATCCACGTCTCTTCTACCAATGGCTTTATAGTTCAGTGGCGATTTCGGCAATCGATCTTCTGTCAGTCAGTGACAGTGATTTCCTAAATAAGACCATGTGTGTTGTTTAATAAACACTGTATATGTGCAAGTCTAGCTAGATACGAAGCACATTACAGTGGCCCACAAAGCCTTCAATCCTGGGGACTTGCGGACTGGGAGGCCTGCGCAATCATTTCCCTGAATTTTTTAATATTGAGTGTAAACCACTGAACTTAAGTAAAACCAAATTTTTCAGTATGTCTTAAACATCAAAACCAAATATATTTATTCTTTTATCGCTATTTTATCAGTACCTAATGATGTACTTTGAGAGTATACATTATTTGATTAACTGCACAATACAGCTATGATTCTAGTTAAGACTGCACAGAAGCCACCGGCCAGGCCTGCACCTTTATTTGTTATGAGCTGCGAAAGAAAACTAATAAATAAACCAACAAACTGGATAGCGTTATAAATGTTACTATGAGATCGGCAGCTTCAAATTTATCATTTAAAAGCAACAAAGAGAAAATAGACCAACCCAGTAGCGGAACCGTTTTGACAATTATTGATCTTTTGAGTAATTACGATCAATTGTTGCAAGAGATAATCAGTGGTCAGAAGAACAGTAAGAACTTATTAGTCCAAATATTAAAAATGAACTCATTCAGCTTTTATCTAAAAAAGTTGAAAATTTTGTTGCGACAGTCTCACTGATCGTCGTATGGTACAGTGGAAAACAAAATACAAGACACCACTCAAGTTACTGAAATCCAGTTTTAATTATCACAATTAAGAGTTTGAAATCAACAAGTTTATACTCGTGCAATAGTTCAAGTTAATCTGTCCACACAAATAATAATGTCAAATATAAAGAGTTCCGCACTATAATCACCTTTCACTAATACACCACTTGAGACGCACTGAGTAATCGCCGACGTAAGACTTACTCTAAGCGGCAGGTGTCGTTGTTTAAAAAGATAGCACAAGTGTTCCATAGTAATTCATAATGGAACACTAGGAATGAATATAATGGAACGGAATTATGAATAATTCATAATTCGCGTCAACACTACTCGAAAACACTACAACGTAATTGATTGCGGCCTTGAACACAGTGCGCCGCCCGGTATGGTCTGGAATAGACTTGTTGACGCACGTTAAAAGTCACGTACACACACAACATTACAGCTGGTACTGCTGGGATAGCCGAGAAACATGTAGAACGTTCGTTCTGTAATAGCGTAACGATATTATTTTGAAACAAATTGAATTTGTTTATTTTTTTCTTTAATAATGGATAAATACACAAGACATTTACAGAAAAGATCACCTGAGTCGAATAACCAGATACGTTTTAATTTTTGACGTGAATACGTCTTTAAATTTGCTTCCATAGTGGGAGGTAATTCAGAAAACTGATGATAACAAAATCGGGGGATACAGTTTGGTGTTGCAGCTACATATCTATCATCTACATCCAAAATTTAATTACACCACTCGATAGCTAAAGGATCAAAGAATTCGTTACGTTGAGTGAGGACTGTGACGCATCGCGCGCGGCGGAGGGGGAATCGCCGCCATTTTGAGGTCGTTTCGCTGCGTCACATAATGTCCGTTTAGTATAAATTTTGACTCGGAGAAGCTAGGACGTTCGTTTGAGTTTCAATCGTCAGCTCTCGTCAAGATCTATCGATTGCGTATATAAAACATTAGTGTGAAATAGTTATAGTGAATATATTTGGTGTTAAAGTACAAAATTAAAATAAATAATGCAATGTCGGCCTATACTCGTCAAAAAGCCAAATCAAAATATAGAAATCGTATACGGTTGGAAAGGGCTTCTCAAGAGCAATCCAGTGATACCCGTAAAACACCATATGACAGAGTGAAGCGGTGCCGGGAACGTAAAAGAATGAAGGCGTCCGAGCGGATCAACGACGGCGCCAGTACATCTGCAGCTGGGGCGCCCGAGCCTATGCAAGTGGATGATGTAATCGCTTCTATATCAACGCCGGACTGTATAGACATCGATTGTGTGCGATCGCCGATTATGAAGACATATTGGGCAGCAGCTAGTGCACGTTTCACTACTACGTTTGTCACTGCTCCACTACTACGTTTACATATACATATAATACGCTCAAAGAAAATATTACCCGTTACGTACACGTATTCACGTAAAACACACGGCCGTGTCCACGACACAGCCACACCCCAAAGATTTTTTAAGGTGTAGCAAGAAGGCTCACCAACTTAAAAATGAATGAAAGCTTTTTTGGGTTTATAGAAATTACAGATGAAACACAGAGAGAAAACACTTACTAAAAGAGATTTTACACGGTCTTGAGAAAAATGTATTCTGTTTAAGTTACAAAATTTTAATAGCTGCCACAGCTATAAGGATGGGTTAGTACAAGAGGTAAATGTGGCATGAATTAAGAAAGGGTAATAAGTAATGGTAGTGGGTGGCCAGAAAAAGAGTTGTTACGCCACTGGTACATTATTCTTATTATAAGTAAGGAGTGAGACCAACAATAGTGGATATTAGCGTCGTTCTGCTGACTTGAACCGTCCGAGTGAAGGCGAAGTGTTTGTGACATGTTCTAGTGAGTGACGCAGTGTCAGACGTTGTCAACCCGACGAGAAATATATAATATTCAGAAGTCAGCTTGAGCTTGCAGACTGAGTATTTTCTATCCGCGATCTATTTATTATTCAGCTGAGATAGAGAAGGTTTCCATGGCACCGCTTTGCAACTGTCAATTCCAAATGAAACTTAATTGTCGGGAACGACAAATCTAGAACAAAAACGTTCTCCCTGCAGGCTAGTAATGTTGAAACTGTAGAATAGTTTTTTAAAGTGTTAAGTTTTCTAAGTTAAAACTTCATATACGGGACTATTGTGCACACGGCTCACTCCCGTACTACACCTTGCGCTCCTAGCGCAGTAAACTGATTCAACGCGCCAGATGAAACGAACAAACAGTGTTTCCAGGTCAAAGAACTGACCTCAAAGTCTAAATAAAAGTGTTCCTCGTTCCTCCTCCGATCCAAGAGAGAACAACCTTGCGTCCCTCTTAGAAATTTTATTTCGGCTGCCTGAATCCTCTCCACGTCCCTTCTTTACCAACAGTCCCAGTCTCACTAGCATACAGGAATGTGGGGACAGACACAGTTTTACAAAATTTCATTCGGGCATTCTTCTGTGTTTTCTTTTTCAGGTAGCTATGAATTGTTCTAGGATGCGTCTAATTTTTTTTAGCTTACTATCCCAATCAATATCGGTTTCATAAGAGATATTACAGTACAATCCAGGTGACTAAAATTACTAACCCGATCCAAGATCTGATTTCTCACGACTATCTTAGTTTTAATAGGATATGTAACGTAAATGCCATCGTTTTAGAGTTTGTAGCAGAAATCTGTAGCCCATATACTGTTTTGTATGATGCTATTGAACGTAACTTTTGCCCTTTGTAATTGGACTTTCATTTTCTGTATCATTACCTTGTCATCTGCATAAAGCAATGCATTCACATGAATGTTTCGCTGAAGTGATATTTCCGAATCAACTTTAGCTGTCCATTGCCGAAATATGTCGTCCATATAGATGTTAAAACGTTAAAAATCATTAACATAAAAAATAATGTTATTTATGTTAAAACAAAATTTATTTATATACTGAGAGATCGAGTTGAATAATTTTGAAATCGTTTTCTTATACCTATTTCATTATTAGCTATAATATATCAACACAACTTTGCAATTGTTTAATTATTAAAAAAAAGTTGAAAAACAGTGACAAATTTTTTTTATAATATTTAAAGCATCGTCAATGAGAATATTTGGGTAAATGTTTGAAAAGTTGAAGGAGTAAAATTTTGTATTTTTCGTTACTTTATACGTTGTTTAGTTGATCTGTGAGTTCGATTAATGTTTATACACTGTTTTTGGCTGGAAATTTTCGTATGTTTCAAAATTCGATTTAGCGATTTTGTAATTTCCAAATATATTTATCTGTTATACTGCGCATATCGTGCTGTAATTTTCAACTAAATATTGTGTAAATCATATTTCCTTAACTTCGCAGTGACCGTTAATCAATGAGTTTTAACGATGAAGGGTTTCCGAGGATCGGTCAAAAAAGTATAACACAAATTTTAAATTATTTTTGTCGACGTTTCATCAATATACAACTCAGCATCAATTGTCCTGATTATGACAATAAATACTGCCGACACAAATAATTCAAAATATGTGTTATAATTTTTGATCGATCCTCGCAAACCCTTATCGTTAAAAAAAAGGTAAATCATATTGTTACATTGAAAACAATTATTTGTTACATATTGTTTGTCTATGCATGTATACTAAAAATAAAACGCGACGTGTGGTATGATTCTCTATGTGTGTTCATTGTACATGTCGATATCTTATAAAGTACAAGAATGTGATGCTTTTTGGATAGAACTGTAACATGTTGTAACATGGCTTCATCATTTTGAGTTGGAATGCAAAAGACAAAGACAAAGTAACGTGGGTGAAAGCATACGAGCTTACATGCAAGAAAAAGTTCAGAACCCAACCGTCAGTATGAAAACATCATGTAGACAATCTTTAGGGATGCTAAAGGCTCGGTTTACTGACAGTAAACAGTACCTAATACTCTGACATGGTTACCAAGAAAGTAAAGTCGGCAGTGTTGCGGAAACGTGCTCAATGGCGCCACTCTTCTTCGTGATAACGCCCGTCCACGTACAGCTTACTTTACCCGTCCTCGTAAAGCTATCAACAAGTCGGCTTGTAAAACCTTACAATCCAGACTTGGCTCCATCTGATTTCCACTTGTTTGGTCCACTCAAGGTGGCATTTAGTGGCACGAAGCTTTATGACAACGATGAAGTTTCCACACGATCAGAGATAAAGTCCTAAAATGGCTGCGACATTAACATAAATATTTCTTTGCAGCAGGCATAAAAAAGGCCTATTGTGAGATGAAACGAGTTTATTAATGTTACTGGAGATTATGTTGAAAAGTAAAAAAAAAAATGCCGTACTGATTAAGTAAACCGTTATTTATCTACAGCTATTTGTGTCTTTAATTACTGAATGACTTCTGTATATTGCCACTTAAAGTTTGTCAGTGCAGCTCCCGTAGTTGTAAGAGAAAACTGCTTAGTCAAAATGTGAAATCCTTAAAGGTTAAACGTAGTTAAAATAAATGAAGTAAACGACAAGAAACGAGGGTATAATAGACGCCAGCATATTTAACATAAATGACGCAGTTAAAGAAAATGAAACCGACGTAAAGGAGTTAGGAATAGTCAGTATTCCACTCAAAACAAATTGTTATAGCACTTGAAGTACTAAAAGGCAACATACGAATGATACTGTAGCGAACAGCAGATGCTGTTGTCAGAGATCAACAACGGCGAGATCAAAGAAAATTTTCTAAAATATTCATTATATTTGGTCTCCAGTCGCAGTGAAATTGAAATTAATAAATACCTTTTTCTTTATCCGTGCTGCGACTACGTCTTTGATGTCTTACGACATGTTTCGGGAATACGTTCCCATCATCAGGTAAAATTTTGTCTTCTAGTTCATAACGAACGTGTCAAGAATATAATAATTAAAACACATCAACACAT
Source organism: Magicicada septendecula (assembly GCA_034769895.1). NCBI lineage: Eukaryota > Metazoa > Arthropoda > Insecta > Hemiptera > Cicadidae > Magicicada > Magicicada septendecula. The sequence goes on from CM068374.1 coordinate 2,224,903, forward strand.
AAACACATAACACAATGAGTATGATAGAACTCAGTCCACGTAAAAGTGCGCACTGCCGTACTATAACTGACCGCGTAATCAAACTATATATTCGGCTGGTGTACACAAGCGTTATCACTCTTCAATACAGTATCATATAAACAGTGAGATTTAAATGTTAATTGATCATTAAGCAGTAGGTTTGGTTGAAATAAAAACGCTTTATATATTTCATATTCTTCCATGGCATCCATGTATCGGCTCTTACTGCATATATGTATGGGCGTAAAGTTATCTGTGAAACCACTATAACTGTGATTGCTGTTTACCAGATGTAAAGCAAAGTTGGATTTGATTGACTTGATGTTCTTTTTTGGCATGTGTTCTTTATATCTGTCTTTACATTTCCTGCCCGTTTGTCCTATGTAGAATTTATCACATTCACTACACTGGATTCTATATATACCAGAACTGTTTTCGGTTGTTTTTTGTGTTCGAGGTTTTAATATGTTCAATATGTTATTGGTAGTTTTGAAGGACACGATGATGTCTAATTTTCTTAATTCATTTTTTATTATATTAGGAATCACATTAGTATATTCAACTGAAATATAATGGTTCTTTTTACCATCTAATTTTAATTTTCTTTCCATTTTATTCCTACGTTTGCGTATTAAGTTATCTATTATATCACTTTTATATCCATTATTGACAGCTATATGTTTAATAATATTTACTTCATCTTGAAAATCTTCCTGGTTCATAGGTATATTTAAAAGTCTATTTACGAAAGCATTAAAAGGTATTTATACGGATAAAGAAAAAGGTATTTATTAATTCCTAAAATAGTTGCGATATCGCAATATAGATTTCATTGGACCAGGCATTATACAAGTTATTTAGAGATGAATAAAGTTTATTAACGTTTCTGGGCATTGTATATTGAAAAAATTAAAAATATGAATTGTCATGCTGATTAAATAAACCGTTTTTCCTCTATATTTATTTGTCCAACAGCATTTTTACGGAGAGGGAGGACGAACAAGACCGGACCCCTAGAGTGTCAAAAAAGTTTACGAATTCTATTAATCTCTTAGTTTATAGGCTCTTGTATTTTACTGTTTTCAGAAGTGCACGCTAATCTATATAAAAGCGAAATACCACTCACTGATTAATCACGAAATCTCAGAAAGTGTAAATGCTACAAACTTGAAATTTGGCAGGTAGATTCCACATAGGGAGTAGGTATCCGCTAAGAAGGGATTTTTGGAAATTTGGCCTTTAAAGGGGGGAAAAGGGGGGGAAAGTTTGCCTGACTGACTGACATAGAATCAACGTTCTGAGAGCAAAAACTACTGAATGGATATCAATGAAACTTTGAACATAGCTTCGTCATAGGACTTAGGTATTAAGAAACGGTTTTAAAAACTTTCACTCCTAAGGGGCAAACCCCCTCCCCCCATTGTATGTATGTATCTGTGTATGTATGTTCCACATCTCCTCCTAAACCACTGGACCGATTTCAACCAAACTTGGCACAAATATTTTACGCGACGGGAGAACCAACATAGGAGAGGTGCTTTTTTCGATGGGGTCCTTTGGGGGTTCTTTGGGGTCTTCTACATCTCCTCCTAAATCACTGGACCGATTTCAACCAACCTTGGCACAAATATTTTACGCAACGGGTGAACCAACATAGGATAGGTGTTTTCTTCGATGGGGTCCTTTGGGGGGTTCTTTGGGGTCTTCCACATCTCCTCCTAAACCACTGGACCGATTTCAACCAAACTTGGCACAAATATTTTACGCAACGGGAGAACCAACATAGGACAGGTGTTTTTTTCGATACGATCCTCTGGGGGGTCCTTTGGGTCTTAAAAATCTATTAGATCTGGTTACTATGGCAACCCAATAGAATAGATTCTGGTTACCATAGCATCGGTGGAAGTCTCCCGCGTAGGAAGTAGTGCGGGAGTCGTCCGACGGGCCTTCCAGGGAGTCTCTGTTTTCAGAAGTGCACGCTAATATAGCATATACCTCTTTTTTGAATACAGAAACATGTTTACTAACACAGCATTATAGTACACGTTTGAAATATGAAATATAGTACAAACATTTCATTCAATAAGTATCTTATACAAATAATTCATTAATGCCTATTTTTGTGAGTTCTTACCGTTTACTTTAATGGACTGATTTCAGGATGTTATGACAAGATTTTCAATCACTTCAAAGATAGTAACGTCCATTAGTTTTAACTTGTTTCTCCTTTTGTATGAAGCCGATCCGACCCCGGTGCCCTCCCCCAAAAGTCAATTTTTACATACGCTACTGTTAAATACTATTCTATGAAAAACCTAAATATCAAAATGTTTTTCAAAATGTTTTTATTTACGTTAAAACAAAATATGCTTATATGCTAAGAGATCGAGGTGAATAGGAAAAAATCTGTAAGGAGAACCATACATGACTTTTACGTTCTAATTAATTATAAAATTAATTTTTGAATATGTGGACTCATAACAAAACTAAATATAAATGCATGCTTTTGGTAAAAACGCTGAGAAAGATAATCAAAATACGGATTGTACGTAGTTGTTAATATTTTAAAAATAAAGTATTAATTTGATTAAATTATCTTTTATTTAAACAACGCGAAAGAAAGCGAATACCGCCCTTCGTTTATAATCTGTGAATTTTTGAAAACGAAACTTATTTTTTTTACGTATTCGTGGTTACGATATTTTGTTTATATGGAACGATATCAATTGTTAATATTTTATTTAAATTTTTTTAAGTTTTTGATCGAATAAATTTATAAAATCAATACAAAAAATTATCCCCTTCCCATGCAACTATCCTTTTCATTTATAGATATTTCATCTATCTTTCTACAGTGGATTATTATGACCTTATTTTCAGGTTACTTTATTTATCAAAATTAAGTACTTTACTCTTGTTAAAACGTAAAACATTGCAGGTAAACTACCCCTTCCCCTTAACCGATCTTCACCAAAATCAATGGGTCTTGAGTCCTCTATAACGAGAGCATATATGCAAAAAATTATTTGATTCTGTTTGATTTTGCGGCAGTTATCTTTCGCCATAGAAAACATTCTACGCACAGACACACACTTTTCGGTAAATGACATTTCTTCATGAGAGTAGTACAATCAGAATCTGTCTTTATCTCAAACACGATTTTTTTCGCGATCACCGTACTTCAATTTCCTTACGGAACATGGAAGTAAAAATTGTCATACTGTTTAAATAAACTGTTTATCCTCTACAGCCGTTACTGTTTCTTTAATTATTGAACGTCCCTCGTACAAACGATCACGTGTTGCGGAGTGTTAGGTCGAGTACGCTACGTCTGCAAAGCCCATATAATTTGAAACACGTTGTAACCTCGTCTCCGTGACGTACAGTGACTCGCACGTCAGGTGTTGTTGTTATATGAGATGAACGCTAACAGCGTGATTTGGCCTCAGCGTCAGAATTACGTTGTACGTGTTTTAGTGTTTCACACGTTTGCCGCAGTGCAGCGCGACCGGCAGCAGTTAATCACAATTTATTTTTACCATAAGTAAGACACATGGCGCGGGGGTGAGAGATCGGAACAAGCTTGTAAGAAACGAAAAGGACGTTACTACCCCCTCCCCCTCCTCGCACCTTCCTGCATAAGAATTATTGCTCAAACAACCTTTTCTTATCTGGATTCCAGTAAATATTAGATGCTGTGTATGTTATTACTACTACGCTTTGGTTGCACCTACTTTGTGCGGCCCAAATCCTTTTGGTTTTAACGGCCTAGATTCTCGTCCTTACCTTACTTCTACCTTCTGTATGTTGTACAGAACACCTTACCTCACCAAACTTCATGTGGTCAGGATACCTTTCTGTATATATTATTTTTTTAAAGTAAACGTATTAATTTTAAAGCCGCTTAATTATGCTATACTGATGTTAAGTTAGGTAAGTTTCATACGATCTGTGCGACAATCAACCGTATTTTTATAAACACGGCTTTACGTCGGCATCTATAACGTAAGATCTAGGTAGTGTGTTGTCGATTCCTATCCCACCTTTGCACGTATACGTCTGGAGAGATCTCTAATCCCCCAAAGTACTGGAGAGGGTGTGAAATGTCTTCCTAGATGAAGGAAATATATAGTTGGGAGACGGGAAAAGCGGCTGTGAAGACCGAGTGACAGCCAGCATAAGCTGTCCCTCCTCTGCTTGTTACGGCACTCTCTTGCCCTTCGGGTAAGAAATTGCCCCTGAAGGCGGATGACCCATTGCTGGTCAACGGCGTAGAACGTGGGAGACAAGGAGACACCACCACATAAAGTCTCCTTATGGATACATCAAAATTAAAAAACTAGTCTATTTAGTCCGGTAAGACAGCCAGTTTATGCAGACATCTCGGACAAAAATCCGGCTGGGCGTTAAGCCCAAAGGTGGCAAACCTTCCATTATCTTACCCTGCGATATGCTAGTAACATGTCTATGTGACATATTAATTACTAAACTCGCTCAAGCATAGTGGCCAGTATCGCCTAACAACGGTTGGATAATCTTACCAGAATGGATGACTGCCGCAACTCCCAAACAACTGTGGAATTATAAACCGAAGGACGGGAGAGGTGTGGGACGTCCAAAGAGACCTTGAAGTGACCGGCGTGATTGAAACCGGAACAAACCGTTCTTAATTTGATCCTTGTTGAAGGTGATGATGCTGATTTTCAGCCAACTAGATAAGATGATGATATTATAAACATGTAGTTGAAAAACATTTTCTGCGATGGTTCGACTACATTATAAGAATAAGTGAGAAGATAATAAGTCAAAGGCTAAGCGTACAGAGATGACAGGCCTGCAATCATGGGGAAACAAAATAAAAATTGACTGAAGGGAAGAGGAAAACATGTGGAATAAATAAAATAACATAGGACAGACTGCTATCTTTTGAGAAACTAACTGTTTTTTTAGGGTACCTTTCTGTTTTATTATTTTTTAAAGTAAACCTATTCATTTTAAATCAACATAATTATGATATACTGATGTCAAGTTAGGTAAGTTCTACACGATCCGTAGGAAAATTGACTGTATTCTTACAAACAAGGTATGTCAAGTTAAAAAATTAAAGTTCTACAAAGTTATGGCAGTCCCTGTACTGTCCAGTGGATGTGAATTATGGATAACGACCAAGAAACAAGACAGTAAAATACAGGCCTTGGAAAGTGCGTTCTTAAGAGGAGATAAAAGGTGTTCTAAAGTTGACAGTTTAATAAATGAGGTCATACGAGAAGAGTTACAAGTTTTAACTTGAATGAAAAATTTAAAGATTACAAACGACGGTGGAAAGAACACTTAGAAAGGACGTCAGATTCCAGACTGGCCAAACAGGTACAGAAATACAAACCTGTAGCATACAGGTGTGTGAGTAGACCCACGGAGAGACGTCAGGAGACTTTTTGAGAGCAGAACAAGAACCACCTTCCTTATGCCGTCTTATGAAGACGATAATGATGATGATTAACTTTAATGCAAGCACAAGTGTTTAATATTTGTTTGTTATCTTCATCGTATTTCATTGTCTTCATTAAACTTTTAATAACCCCAAAATAACAGATTATACAATAACACACTATCGGTAATAAACGGTAACTATTTGTAAACAGTGAACGTATTGTGGCAGTTGACACTTGACGCGTGTAGCATTGATTTGTCACAAATTGCAATAAATAATTTTGCTTCACTGTTGATGATAGTAGGCAGGTTATGTATAATCAAAATCCTACATATAAATAAACATTCAGTGTAACGTTCAATGTTAGGTGGAATTATATTCTTTCAATTTCCTTAATTTTTAATAAATAAAGTGCTTTTAAGTGTCAGAGATAAACATATTCTTTCAATTTTCAGCCTTTAACTGAAACTTGAAAGTAACGTTACAGTTTTTCCTTGCTCACGATGGATACAATCATAACTTTAAATTGAAAAACATTTATAAATCTTATCCTGCAGTAGTAGCAAGAGTAGTGGTAGTAGTAGTAGTAGTAGTAGTAGTAGTAGTAGTAGTAGTAGTAGTAGTAATAGTAGCAGCAGCAGCAGCAGTTGTAGTAGTAGTAGTAGTAGTAGTAGTAGTAGTAGTATTAGTAGTAGTAGTAGTAGTAGTAGTAGTAGTAGTAGTAGTAGTAGCAACAGCATTATGAAACGTATAACTACAAAAAAGAACATAAAAAACAGTGGTCTTAGCATTTTCCATCATATGCAAATTGAATCCTGTACTCAAATTGCATTCATGCGCCGTTAATATTCGTATAGCAAAGTATTTTGCTGAGATACCGTACATATTGTTTGCATGTGAGTTAGTAGTAGTAGTAGTAATGGTAGAGCAGTAGTAGTAGTAGTAGTAGTAGTAGTAGTAATACATCATCAAAAATTCATCATTAAAATGAGCCTGAACAAAATCTTCTCTAAAAAAACACACAAGTTGAAGCGCGTTTATAAATTGAGTCTATAGCGATTATGACAGAACGAAACTTAACAGAGTAATTGTGTGTGTGTGTGTGTGTGTGTGTGTGTGTGTGTGTGTGTGTGTGTGTGTGTGTGTGTTTCCTTTCTAAAAACGTTAATAAATATTTAAGCAGCTTAGTTTTACTTCTGATAGTAATACACAATGCATGTAATCAGTGAGCGAGGTAAATTGAAGCCAACCATTCAACAATGATGATCATAATAATAATCTTGGTAAGAATGTCTCTACACATTAGTTTTTCAGGTCATTAGTTGACATTTCTATTACCTTAGACTTCTTCTGTTCGTTGTACGTAATCAGTAAATCAGGCAGGCAGTAGTCACGGGCAATCTCGTCACTTAACACAGTTGTTTTTCCCTCGTCATGAACATTGCATTGCATGAAGCCTTCCGTTCAGTTTTTTTTTCTAAATGCGCGCTTTCTATTCACAGTCCTCTGTGACCATTCTGGTTTACTATTTACTGCTTTCTTGTTTTTTTTTTTTTACAAGTAAAGCTAGAACACGAATGTAAAGTAATTTCTTTTGTTTAAAAATAAGCAGCGTAGAAAATTCCTTTAACCGGTGCGGAAAGACAACGGTGTTACTTATCCTTTCCACAATTCTTCTTTAGCTACTCTTCAGTTGGCTCGCGCGAAGGGGGTAAAGGAATCAGAGAAAAGGGTTTATGACCCCTGATCTAACTGTACAAAAATTATGTAGATTTAAAGTAGGTTTTGTGCTCAGCGTCTTCCACCCTCATGGATTCTCGCACTAGCATATATTTGTGAATTATAAATATTATAACAACACAAATTACCAATTTAAATGTAATTTAAATTGTGTAGCCTCACGCTTTTGGGAGACAATTTATACAACGGTACATCTTTGTGTATATAGGTTGAAAATAAAAATTTATTTGTCTTTGAGGAGTCCCACGTTCTTGGGACGTCAAAATTTTATAACACTATAAATTGATATTTATTTAATCTAATTTAAATGTGTGTGTTATATAACATAACAAATTTAATTTAATTTATTGAGTTGATTTCATGGGTGTAATCGTAATAAGAAGATGATACGTTATTTAAGTTTAAAATTGTTCCATAATTTATTTATTAAACAAAATCTTTCATATCGCATATTAAACATTGACTCATTATTATATCGTTTGTACGAAGTTTTCGTAGATAACTTATTGCTAACAAATTACATACACAAGTTATACATAAATCTTATTATCTAATTTTAATTACTTTAAAATATTTATTTTGCTCTCGGCTTACTCATTGTGTGCTCATCTTTTTGCAATTGCTGATTCATTAGCTTCAAAACTGAATTTACTTCTATTCAAATTTCTTTTATATTACTTTGTTTTAACTTTCTACTGCATATACATTCTCCTTTATCATCAAAGTCTTTACTAATTACGTTAATTCAAAACTTAAATATTTCTCTTATCATTAACGTTATTAATTACTAAATTTGATACAAGAAATATTATTCTAATTTTTATTCTGGTTTTACATTTATGTATAATTTATTTATTTTCATATTGGTTGAATGTCTTTCATTCCAACTTTAATTAGTGTTTTTCAAATGTTTATACACTAATTACAATGGTTTTTTATCACCTCGTTTGACGTGGTTATTCATCTGTACGTCCTCCTTCTGGTTGTGTCCTCTGTGTCTTTCTGGTCCTCTGGTCGTGTTCTCCGTGTCCTTCGTGTCCTTTTGGTCCTCTGATCGTGTTCTCCGTGTCCTTCTGGTCCTTCTGGTCGTGTTCCACTGTATGTGCTGATTAATAGTCGTCTCGTCTCACGTCATATGCTGCCGGTGTGTCCATAGACCTCATCGTATGTATTCTGCGGCTCTGGTTGGACATCTAGTTGGTCCTGTGACTCTCACTATAGATGTGAATTGGCGTCGTCGACTGACATAGCCTCCTGCGGCAATGGTTGAATCGAGAAGAGGAAACTTTATTAGCGTGACTTGGTACTTAAAGTCAGGTCGTGCAAAAATTCCTGTCTGAACAATATTTGACCTGTCAGATTCTGTCGAGCGTCACATTTCCCCACTCTGGTTCAAGTCACAATTTTCGCCTATTTTCGCGAATTACGAAGTTTGTTTCACATCACTCGATGCTCAATCGATCACTAATTTTTATGTGATTACTATACGTAAATTGCACTTTTTTATGGTACTCACAAAAAGAGTTATTCATTTTTTACATATAGTAATTGCACTTTTCGTCACATCTATACGGTTTTTTAACACTTTATTTACCTATAATTTCTATACACTTTGGTGTCTTTTGTTTTATCCTTTCGTACATAGTTTTCTTATAACTAAACTAAACATACAACTATTTTACTTGAAAAGGGTTGGTTACATTTCAGGAACGGACAGGTTTCACACACACCAACAAAATACGCGCGTACACAACGCTAGCGACAGGTGTGTCGAAAATGCATGTCCGTGCATAAATTCTACGCTCCCTATTTTTACTACGATCCAGCTTATGCAATCTGAATAATGTTTATTAATTTATATTTATTTATTTTTATTATTTATTTCATTTACTTTGGCAATGCACAGTACCGTTAATGTTTGTACTGCTGCAATATATTATTTTATTTTATATTATTTAATTCAACTAAAGAACTGATTTATTTTTATTTAAGGAGAGAACAAGCTGAGCAACTGTGAGGAAGTTGGTTAACCAGTTTTTATCATCATATGTGAAGCAACACAGCAACCACAGAGTCTAGAACTGTATTCTTGTCAGTACTTGTGAATCACAAGATCCATCTTTGGTTTACAATAATTGATGTCACTTTTGTCCTGTACGTGACCTGAGTGAGTACCGAGACGAGTGCAAAGTCCAACTCTGTTCGGCTGAAATTTTGGCGTTACTCGTTGAGATTGCTTGGATCATGGGAAGTATAAGACCGACGAAGACCAGAGGGAAGACTCTCATTTTGGTTCCTTCGCTCACATTACGGGCGTCATACTTGTACAACGACGGAACCTCTACGGCAAAAGCATAACTACAACTTTTGTTTTATATTTATTGATTTAAAGTATTAGAACAATTTCGTTAAATTCAATAATTATGAATACAGTTTGGTCAAAGCCCTCAGCAGTGCTCTCAAATTCAGTAATGTCTTTAGTAATCAAGTAGTTTTTCCAATAATTAAGTAATGGTCGTAATTAAATCAAGTTTTCAAATAAGTAATGTTTGCAATTAGGATGTGTTTATAAAGAATTATAAAGATTTACGCAATAGAGATTTTATTATTATTATTGTAATGTGAAAAGATTAATTTACTTTATTTTTATAGACTTTGAATGGAGATTTTGTTAGAAATGTATTAATAATAATTATTATAATCATTAATAATAATAATCAGTGTTTCTATTAAAGAACAGAAAAGATATTCCTCTATAGATTGTAATAATTATAAATACAATACAAACGGTCTCATCATCAAAAATTTTCTGTTTTTAAATATGACACATTACATTAAAGTGTTACACATTTATATAAAAACTCACTATTTATTTAAAATTATTTTGGGATCAGTGCTTATAATCGTCATTATGTAATTTGACTTTGTAAAGTATTTGCTTGGTTTAACTTCCGGAAGTTAAGAAAACAGGCATGTAATAATAAAATACTGACGAATGCAATAAATATTTTCCAAACGGCTATACAAATGATGTAAAAATGTTGTCTATACTTACTGACCGATCCTCGCTAGATCTTTTATCATTTATTTTGTCAGAGTACTGTACATCTGCATTTGTAATTTTTTGAACTGCACCTGTTTTGCTTATCAAATTACCCTGTATACGGTCAAATATGGTGAATACAGTCAATTTTTTCCAAAGCAGAAAACCAAACCGAATGATAACGTTACAGCGTGCTGATAAAACTGAATCTGATAAAATAAACCCGCGTACTACCAACATAAACACAAATTTGAATTGGCAGAGGAGAACAGTGGCAGAGACAGTGTGTTCAGTGGACACGTACTGTAGTGTTTATATTAGCTGCATGCGCCAACTGTTTACTAGCCACAGCGTTTAGTCGTAATTGCGTTTTGGTTTACTTAGGTACGCCTGTTTCATTTTGTAAACGTGTGTGCACACATTTAATTAGTTTCTCTGTAACATTTCCAATCGAAGTTTCAATAATATACGAGGATCAGCTGAAATGTTACCAGAGCACCATCTATAGTTTAGCGGTAGAATTAACATGTTTGTGTTTTGTAATACTCTTTTAAACACTTAATTAAATTCCAAATGTATCTAATAATACATTAGATTGGGGTCAAATGTTGGTAAATATTCTTGGGGATTGTGTAGATTGCCGTTATCTACATAATACTAAAACCCTGAGAAATTCTCACTGTTTAACAGCTCCACCAATAAATCCTACTATCACGTCCAAGAAGACATACTTCTATGTCGCGTGACCCCCGGGCAATGCATGGCGTAGAGTGAGTGTGCGTTATGTAGCAAACGAGAGCGGGTGAAAAGCGAGTTTCCGGCGCCTCAAAACTGGAACATAACGACCAAGGTATGGTAACCCCGACAGAAAAGTCCCTGGTCCTACCGGTGTGGGGGTTATGCGGTTGGCTGGTAACCAACCAATGTAAAATTTTACGTACTCCTATGCTTCACACGATGCCTCGGACTAGTGGAAAGAGCATGTTATACGCATGTCTCCAGAAAAATTCGAAGAAAAATCCTGAATTATAAGCCAACCGGAAGAAGAAATGTTGGCAGACGGAGACGGAGATGGTGAAACCGGAACAGGCAACCTGCCTAATCCTGGACAGATAGATGATGTATCTAATAATTTATTTATTGCTTACCGACTGTTCGAAATTTACCCACGCATGTTTTGAAAAGTGGACAACATCAAACATCTTTTTGTGATTGAATGCTTTGTTAGAAAATACCAAACGCCAATGGAAATTCACACAAAATCAGCCTTAGAAAAACATTATATTCGAATTCTGCTAGGAGAAAACGTAAATTATAACTCATTTCCTTTCTCTCATTAAATTAGTTATTTACATTTAAGACATATTTACGTATATGAAGTGCTTAGAATATATTTAAAAAGAAGTGGAGATTATGGGAAAATGAAAATTCGACAACTAAGGTGTAAAAATGAAACTCTTTAGGAACGTTTAGGTAAAATGGAAATATATAACAAGTTATTCATGTTTTGTATCCTAGATTTTATAAGCGTTTAAATACCAATGTAAAAAAAAGCAAAATTTTTATCAAACATTTGAAACCTCGGCTAATGAATACAAGGTCAGTTGAATACCTTTATCATCCTGCATATAGTTAATAATAATTTTAACCACACAAGACGTTATTGTTAACAGAAAACATTTGTGTTTGTATTTTATTTGTAAAGAGATTTAATTGTTATGTAAAAGTATTCATGATTTGTCTGTTAATAAAAATTGTTAATAATTATCATAATAATTTCTTTTAATTCGCAAAGATTTTATCAGATTTAGTAAAATGTAAAAGTTTTGATATTATATTGAATATTTTCGTATTTGCCAAATATTAGATTAGTTATTTTGTATTATTAATAATAATTCTTAATATTTTATCTTAGTTGTAAATCACTGGTGATTAAGGTTAAAATTAGTGGTTTCTAGTTGTAGTTAATTTTGAAATATTATGGATCTATTTTTTCAGTATATGTTAAAATTTAGTATAGTCTGAATAACGTTTCAGTGACTGAACAATAACCATGTGACACAATTGTTGGCGATAAGTGCTAATCGGACCTATGAATGAATTGTTTTTTTTTTTAATTAAGTATATAGCAAGGACATTAATAAACCTTAACTTGTCACTGGTCGCAGTATGTAGTGAACAGGTAATGCCTAGTTCTGTGAATGTAATAAACATTGTAAATTTTAATAATTGAAATAAAAATATTTAAAAAATGATAATAAATATACTAGGAGATGCTGCACCTTCAAAACATATATGAGTCGGCATTCGAGTTTAAATAATGTAGTCGTATAAGCACTGAAATGATTTCCCTCAGAGGAAGCAAAAAAGTGCAACACCTGCAGATGTTATAAAAAAATAAATCCAACGGTGTTGGAAAGCCAGAAATTAAGATTGATTAAAAATTTTTGAGATAATAGGTTTCTCATGCGTGCGAGTGTATCATATTTTTACTCAAGAACTTGGTGTGAAAAAAGTTCGCGCACGCCGAATGCCGCATTCTGATTTGCCGCACCTTTTGGGCGTCCACTGCGGGCATCATTTTCAGCGCTCGTACGACCACGATTAAACTCGATTGCCCACTTACAAAGCATTGTTTCTAAAGGCGCACGATCACTTGGGACTCTTACCATTTTGTAATGGCTGTGCCCGTCTTCTTGAACGGTTATAAAACTTCAGTTGCTGTTAAGGATACAGGCATCTGTTTGTGAGTAGGATACAAGCATCAGAGCTGAGATTCTGGTGATCTGTTAAGGGAATAGACATTACAATGAAGAGACATGGAAAGAGTTGGAAATTCTTATATCCAAGATCCCGTTGCGGAAAAAGAGACATGATGAATTAGACGTCTGAACAAGATACCGGATGGCAGTTTTCCTAAGGAAGTTTGCCAATACAAACCTATTGGACAAAGAAGTAAAGGAAGTCGTAGGAAGCGTTAGTGAAGTGGATGTGTTGCTTGTGGTCTGGAACAGACAATTTCCCGAATCTCTAACAGAAAAAGAAGAAGAATAAGACAAGAAGAGGAAGAACAACAACAACAACGAGAACGAGAAAAAGGAAATCATCATCACCACTACAAGGACTAGGCTTTAGATCTGTTCCGAAACCCATCTCCTCCACGGTCTACCGACATCTAGGGTGATAACCCAAGGCAGCCACAGGTAGACAGATATCAGGCATACGATTCAGGTGTTTACACCATCTCTTTTGTGTACTTCAACCTTCAGGTGCAATGATACAATGTTTAAATCGCGAATCCAAGAGACAACAACCTTGCGTCTCTCTTAGAAATTTAATTTCGGCTGCCTGAGTCCTTTGCACGTTTCTTTTACCAAGAGTCCATGTCTCACTAGCATACAGGAATGTGGCTACAGCCACAGACTTATTAAAATTTCATTCGGGTATCCTTCCGTGTTTTATTTCGAAAGAGTACAAGAAAAGAAATAAAAACTTTGGAAAGAAACTACATGAAGAAAGAGGGAGAAAAAGAAAGAAAAATAGATAGAAGACAGAAAGAAGGGAGAAGAGAGAATGGGTGAGAGCAGGAGAGTGAGAGAGAGAGAGAGAGAGAGAGAGAGAGAGAGAGAGAGAGAGAGAGAAGCTTATAAAATAGAATTTTAATATAAAAGTGTACTAACTTTCTTTAGGCTATTCAGAGATGACTGAATGAATGAATGAATGTATTTGCTTGCTGGGTACGAGTAATAACTTAGTTACAGAGATTCCAAGTCAACATTGTAACTTAATTTTTATAGCAAAAAAACTTTCTTACTGTGGCATAGTTGGAGATTTTATAAACCTCTTTCATTTCCCGCAAAAATGTCTTCGTATATAATAACAAAAGGCTGAGACTTGTGCGCTTCGACTTCACTCGACATTTTTTTGTTTGTTGTTGTAAGGAGCTTAGCGCGAGAAATAAAATAGAAAAAGTTGCTGAGGTTCTGTTGAATAAATATAATAATTACTATACTGCCAATGTCATACTTTTGTGTATTGTTAGTGAGACTATCATATCTGTTTGTTTGAATCTTCTGTCGATGTGTATGAATGCTATCTGGTGGTGCTGACATCATTAAGGTTCAGGAAAGCAAAACAAACAGGACCTGTTCTATGACTATTACTTAACGTTAAACATGGGTATAATGGTACAACATGGTATTAAGTCTTCAGAATACAATATTTTTTATTACTGTCATATTTTGAGGTTGACTAATTGACTATATTTATTGCTCAATTATAAAAATAACAATGTTACAATTTTTAAAAGTCATAAATAAATAATAAACCGTTTACTTTTTGTTTGAAAAGTAAATAGAGTTAACACATTTTAATTATAAAACCCTATTTAAACGCGTTTTATATTACGACGTTAATGATATATATAATATTTATATGATATATAAATCGGTTCATAACGTTATCCTACGTCTTCCGATCCCTAGTCTCCATTGGTCTCGATCTAACCAAGATTCTTCTTCCAATTCCCGGTCTCTCATAGTCCGATTGATGCCTTCTCTCCAGCTCAACCTAGGTCTTCCTCTTCGCCTACGACCAGATGGTGTCCATCTCAAAATTTGCTTGAGGAATCGATTATCCGGAATTCTTTGCACATGCCCAAACCATCCTAGCTGTTTTGTTTTTATGTCGTCGACAATAGAGCACTGACCCCCATTATCCCCCGGATTGTGACGTTTCTTACTTTTTCCAGTTTTGACCTCCCTGCCGCTCTTCGCCAATAATCCATTTCAGTAGCTTCCAACAACTTTTCTGTTCTTTGTGCTATTGGCCATATTTCACACCCGTATGACGTAATTAGTTTCACAATTGTATTGTATATACAATGTTTATTTTTTTTATATTTGCTGGTCCCACAGTATGTTGTTCAGCAATGCTATCGATTTTCTTCCCAAGTTATTTCTTTTTCTTATCTCTTTATCTAGACTACCATCTTGTGTAATTGTTGTTCCTAGATATTTATAGCTACTGCAATTTATTATTTCTTGTTCGTCTTCTAAAATTATATGATAGGAACGTTAATGATAGGAAACTAATAAATTGGCCAAAGTAATGGATTGCTTGGTAAAGTTACTCCGACATCATTAGCTTCAAATTCAGCCTTTAGAGGCCTCAATGAGAAGATTGTCAACCAAATTGCAAAAATGGTTTTGCAATTCTCGATCTATTTAATTAAATAAAAAAATTAATTTTAAGTTATCTTTTTAATATATTTAATTTATCATAATTTTTAAGAAAATTGCACGGACTTTTTGATCAAACTTTTTAGGTATAACTCTTTACGAACGGCAATTTAAGAAGTGTTTATTCGATTTATCGCGTTTAATAAATAAAACACCTAAAGTCATCTTGTACGTTATATTTCTGGGTCTGTTTGGACGCGTATACAAACACCGCTGTAGATCCACCTCCCCCCCCCGCGTGTTATTGTATCACCATTTGCGGCTTATGCGTTACCGTACGTGTCAGGATACATCGCCTCATTTGCATACACGGGGCGGTCGTGTTTTCATTTTGACACTTAGCCCTGCTATATCCACGCGGAGTAAATCGGAATTCCATAAGGGGAAGAAAACGCGAATATACCTGTGGTAACTCTTTGTTATAACGGTGCAGCAGCGTTGATTATTGCATAATTATAAAATCACAAAATTAGCGAAAAAGTTGTGTGTGTCGTGGGACACACGGCAGAAGTGAGATGAGAGCTTCAGTGTATAGTAGTAAATGGACTGACTAAACGTGTAGACGTTTGCTCCTCTCTATTTGGAATAAGAGAGATTTTGCTGTAAAGTACTGTAAATTATATAGATATATAAATATATTTTTCTGGCCAAAAACCAGAAATATATAATTCTAATTTCGCCACACATGCAATAAACACTGCATATGAATTCCCAGATATAAAAATAGCATACAAAACTAATAAAAATAATTTACAAAAACTAAATAGCCCACACAACAAAGATAATACAACAACTAACGGTATATACAAAATTGAATGCCAAGATTGCAATAAATGTTACATAGGACAAACAAAAACAGCTGAAAAAACGTTATTTTGAACACCTAAATGCATACAAAAAACCAGAAATATATAAATCCAATTTAGCCACACATGCAATAAACACAGGACATGAATTTCCAGACATAACCAACATGACACTAATAAAACACATACCACAGAAAACCACCATAATGAACATTTGGGAAAATTTACAAATATACAAACACAAAACAAACTAATACCTGAACAAATACAAATCAATGCAAAACATGATACAATTTTCAAAGCACTCAACATCGAAAATACACAAAATACTAATATATACTGCGACAGTACAACCATATACGGTACTGTGCATTGCCAAAATAATTGAAATAATTAATAAAAATAAAAAAAATATATGGTTGATAAACATGATTCAATTGCAAGCTGGATTGTATAAAAAAAAAGGGAACAGCACAGTTCATGCATGGACACGCATATCTGGCCACCTGTCGCTAGCTGTGTGTAGTACACACTGTGTACATATGTATTTAGTATGTGTGTGTGAAACCTGTCCGTTCCTGAACAGTAACAATCCCTATTCAAATGATGTTAGATTTTAAGTATTATTTTAATTATAAGAAATGTATGTACAATAATGTAAAACAAAATACACCAAAGTGTGTAGGAAATAAAAATGCACAAATGGTTAAAAAACCGTGAGAAAGTGTCGGAAAGTGAAATTACAATGAATTAAAAAGTGAATAATTCTCTGAATAATTACAATAAAGAAGTGTAAGTTACATATAATAAACATATGAAAATTAGCGATCGATTGAGCATCGTGTAGTGTAAAACAGACTTTGCAATTCGCGAAGATAGGCGAAATTAGTGAATCGAACAAGAGTGGGAGTAAGGACGCTTTCGACAAACTCTGACAAGACAAATATTGTTCAGACAGGAGCTTTTGCACGATGTGACTATAAATACCAGGTCGCGCTAATAAAGCTCTCTTCTTCTTCATTCAACCGTTGCCGCAGGAGGCTATGTCAGTCAGCAACGCTGTCTCGAATCTCCAGTAAGCGTCACAGGATGGACTAGAAGTCAAAGTAGAGGTTCTATATACACACCTACAGCCCATGATGTGAGGAGAGACAACAATTAAGGAGTACATGGAGTGGAATCCTGTACAAGGACCCGAAGGACACGGACCGAGGACCGAGTGGAGGACACGCCGATAATGTACCACATCAAACGAGGTGATAAAAAGCCATATAATTACCTACAATTGAAAGACAATAATTAAAAACTATAATGAGAGACATTCAAACTGTTGCTATAAGTAATTAAATTGTACATAGTAGTGTAAAGACTGATTGTTTAATTTAGAATAATATTTCATTTATGTCAATTAGGATTTGAATATACCCAACGTAAATGTTATAAGATCAAGATTTGATTTGAAATTGAAATAATTTAAAGTAATTCTAATAATCTTTATTGGTTAAAAATGCATATACAGTAGAAAAAAAATAGAATCAATGTAAGATTAAAGGAAGTGAAATAATAGTAAATTAATTGTTTAAATAAAATAAATTGAATTAAATTAAAGTAAATTAAAATAAAGTAAATTAAATTGTTTAAAACTAATAAAAATAATTTACAAAAACTAAATAGCCCACACAACAAAGATAATACAACAACTAACGGTATATACAAAATTGAATGGCTAGATTGCAATAAATGTTACATAGGACAAAAAAAAAACAACTGAAGAAACGTTATTTTGAACACCTAAATGCATACAAAAAACCAGAAATATGTAAGTCCAATTTAGCCACACATGCAATAAACACAGGACATGATTTCCCAGACATAACCAATGTGACACTAATAAAACATATACCACACAAAGGCACCATAATGAACGTTTGGGAAAATTTACAAATATACAAACATAAAACACAAAACAAACTAATACCTGAACAAATACAAATCAATACAAAACATGACACAATATTCAAAGCACTCAACATCGAAAATACACAAAATACAAATACATATACCACAATCACACACAATAATACAACTTTAAAATACCAGAGACCAACAAGAAACCTTAATAGCATCCAGCCAACACACAAATACTTCACCAGACGCAAGATCGCGAAGGCTGAGGATGAGAGCATGGAAGCTCTCGAAACATGTTCTAAATAAGGAAAAATAATATCTTGAGGTAATATAATTATAAATTTTAAATATATATATATATTATAACACCTTTCTTTACATACATTATATTTGTCAATTTACATATGCCTCTTATTTGCGGCGACAAATTATATAAAGACTTTTTTCACTATCAATCTAATTTCTATAAATATAATGATAGAAAAATGTTACCTACCCGTGACTTTTTTACTTTACCTGGGCGCCAGAACAAATCCCAGATACAAATGACACGGATTCAGCTTAGCTCAGAGCATAGAGACACACTATCTCAGGATTCGTTCAGTGAGTGTGGAATTCAAGGGGAATCGTTAAAAATAACACTTTAAAATTTGTTGAAGTTTGTTTAATTAACGATTAAATGTTATTTTATTAATGTTCTTCCAAAGCTAAGTTAAGGACTTATTGCTAACCTAACTCTTATTATACATGAGTGTGCGTGAAAAGTGAAGATTAAAACGTCCAAACGACCAATTGTTCTTATCTGGTTTAATTAGGAAAATTTATATCTCCCAAACCAGTGCTAAAGAACAGGTCTGCAATAATTTGCACGTTCAATACTACACCTCACTCTCCATTCAACACTCCTATATTACGTTATTACTTATCTTAATGTTTAAATATAAATTATGAATTTACTTAGTGGCTTTTAAAATTGTTTATTGATTTATTATTTATTTTGTTACTTATTTCATTGATCAATGAATATATTTCTTACTGATTGATGCGTCGACCGTAGATAGGAATCCGTAGAGATCCTCCTTTTGATGGTTCGGCTCAGAAGAAATTGTTGTTGACCAATATCGTTGACCGATGACCCTGGGCGCTTACAGCTGCTGTAGCTACTCTGGTGCACAGGTCACTTCACAATTAATGAATTATTTAATTAATTAATTTTTTAATTAATTAATGAGTTGTTACACAGCGAGAGTATTTATTAGTGAACTTTACTAGTTCCTCTGCTACTGCGGACCACTTCTCGAACGGTTAATTAAATAAAACTTTGCGTGGTTTGCGAAATTGAGCTCGTATCTAACACACGTCTTGCCTATTTAATGTTCGAACGAAGAGTGCTCGATTCCCCAAGTCTGAGTTGGCGTCTCTTCTGAATACAGCTTTGTGATTGGTTGTTCCAAATAAATCATGCGTTTTCCATTTGAAACAATATCGAACAAGCCGACCAAACGCCCCTTAACAGGTTTGAGATGATAGAGAATTACTGGCTAATTTCATACTTCCTCCGTTTGAAAATCGTTTGATTATGGGTATTTGCAAACGTGATTTCACAGATCTGACCACAGAATATTATTGCTTAGGTTTTTCTCTGTAAGTGTGTGAAAACACCTAATTCGTACCTAGCCTAATTCTCTAGTTATTTCTCTTGGCGTTCTTCTTCTGTATAACTTCTGAACTGTTAATTATATTTGTTGATATTTTGGCTACTTATAGAGCTTTAATTGCTGAACACTATTCAGGTTTCAGAATTGCTGTATACTTATTAGTTTTGAAGATATTGCAGTTTTAACTAATAAAAATAATTGAATAAAAATCAATGTCTGTGCCGGCAACATTCGTAGCAGTGGCGATGTTATACAGAGATAGCTGTGATTATACCCTCTCTCTCTTGCTTACGCCGCTATACTCGCACAGTATGACACTTTCATATAACGATCCGATGGGTCGGTTTTATGAATCGTTATAATATATATATATATATATATATATATATATATATATATTGCAACGAATCACAGGATCATGATATGCGGGGCAAGCTCATATATTACACAGACAATGGACATTCATGTTATATTGATAGATGGTTAAGTTTGGTTATCTTATCAGTTGTATTTAGTAAGCATAAGGGTTTAGTTTAGTAAAACTGCATTATTTATTTATTGTTATTCATGTACTGTGTTTGTGGAAATGTGCGCGCGTGCGCGAGTGGTAAACGTTTCCCGGGCGGTGCGTGAATTAATTATCGTTGTGTTTGACATTGAACTGAACTTAGACATATGTATTGCTACAATCCCTATACATTTCTGACTATTGTTTACGTTCATGTATGATATTAGTATGTAGGCAGTTATGCATGAGATAAGGGTATTCTGATTACCGCTATGCATGCTGTTACAAAGTAAATGCACTCTACTGCATGAAAAGTGCATGTCACAGTGTACTAACCATGTGACTTCCATCCACCAATAGAATGCTGAGTGGTGGTTGGAAATTTTCTTAAGCCTGTCGTTACACAGGCAGTTCTTCTACGCCATCTACCGCGAACGGGACGTGCACTCCTTGTACAAGATTCTACCGCTTGCAAGGTGTTGTAAAAACTATTCGTCGTTAGTGAAACGGGAAGACTCAGAACTGTGAGTGTAGTACATCTGCACACAGTATTGTTTTAACGCATTGCGCGTATAATTACGACAGTTCTTCTACGCCATCTACCGCGAACGGGACGTGCACTCCTTGTACAAGATTCTACCGCTTGCAAGGTGTTGTAAAAACTATTCGTCGTTAGTGAAACGGGAAGACTCAGAACTGTGTGTATAGTACATCTGCACACAGTATTGTTTTAACGCATTGCGCGTATAATTACGACAGTTCTTCACTGCTGCTACCGCGAACGGTACATACTCCTTGTACAAGATTCTACCGCTTGCAAGGATTTGTTAAGACTTTTCGGGGATAGTAACGCGTGTGACGCATAACAGTTGATATTATCTATTTACACACGGTATTATTAATATTGTAGTACTACGTGTGTAATAAGTGAGTGTAACTGTATCGCTGTGTGAGATTTTCCGCAGTGTCAGTATCATTAATAGTTACGCAATAGTAAGTTGTTCCATCAAGACGTTTCCGTGCTAGTGCAAGATTTCCTCATAGGGTGGTCTGCTGATCGCGGTAGACCTTCGTATTCGCGTGAACACTTGAAGAAGCCGGAGTGGTATAAGTTCAATATACCGTTATTAGATTAAACTCACTGTCACTTGAGATATTACTTGGTCATAACTCTATATTAATTTGGCGAGTAATAAGATCCGTAGTACCGTTGTGTGTGCGAAGCGTCAGATTCATCGTGGGAGTTACAGGACACCAGCCCAGCTGACAGGACACCAGCCCAGCTGTTACAGGACGCCAGCCCAGCTGTTACAGGAAGCCAGCCCAGCTGACAGGACACCAGCCCAGCTGTTACAGGACGCCAGCCCAGCTGTTACAGGAAGCCAGCCCAGCTGTTATAGGACACCAGCCCAGCTGTTACAGGACATCAGCCAAGCTGTTACAGGACGCCAGCCCAGCTGTAAACGTTTCTGGGGAAACGTCTGTCATTTATAAGCCGCACCTGACGAACCAACCACACCGCAAAGACCTGCCCTTCTCTTCAACAACATCATCGTGGGAATCTTCTTTATGTAACATATCACGTCTTGCGTATGAACATTATTTAACATTTTAAAAGAAAGACTATATCAAACATTACATTCTGTACATATCAAATATATCATATAAACAATTACTTGTGTTTGTGCAATAAATAATCTTAAACCCTCCAATATAGACTTTTAATTTGAGATACACATACTATCATATCCTATGCGCCAATAGTTTAGTAATTTGTGTTGTCGCAATATATATATATATATATATATATATATATATTATAACGAATCAATATATATATATATATTTATTTGTTTCAATATATATATATATATTGAAACAAATGGAACCGCCTAGAAAAGGCGAGAGCGACCTCCACTCACCCTTCCCGCTAGTGGTGCATGCAGGTGTTGGTTCAGTCAAGGCCGCGATCAATTGTTCCAGATTCTTCAAGAGCACACTTGAAATACGCATCAGCGTCAGCAATTAAGTAAGGATGGAAAGATTCTAGAACACGTGCGCTGCGTATATAAGGGACGACAGAGTCTTTGTAAGTCAGTGGGCAGTGAGCAATTGTTCCAGATTCTTCAAGAGCACATACGCATCAGCGCAGCAATTAAGTAAGGATGGAAAGATTGTAGAACACGTGCGCTGCGTATATATGGGACGACAGAGTCTTTGTAAGTCAGTGGGCAGTGAGCAATTGTTCCAGATTCTTCAAGAGCACACTTGAAATACGCATCAGCGTCAGCAATTAAGTAAGGATGGAAAGATTCTAGAACACGTGCGCTGCGTGTATAAGGGACGACAGAGTCTTTGTAAGTCAGTGGGCAGTGAGCAATTGTTCCAGATTCTTCAAGAGCACACTTGAAATACGCATCAGCGTTAGCAATTAAGTAAGGATGGAAAGATTCTAGAACACGTGCGCTGCGTATATAAGTGACGACAGAGTCTTTGTAAGTCAGTGGGCAGTGAGCAATTGTTCCAGATTCTTCAAGAGCACACTTGAAATACGCATCAGCGTCAGCAATTAAGTAAGGATGGAAAGATTGTAGAACACGTGCGCTGCGTATATAAGTGACGACAGAGTCTTTGTAAGTCAGTGGGCAGTGAGTAATTGTTCCAGATTCTTCAAGAGCACACTTGAAATACGCATCAGCGTCAGCAATTAAGTAAGGATGGAAAGATTCTAGAACACGTGCGCTGCGTATATAAGGGACGACAGAGTCTTTGTAAGTCAGTGGGCAGTGAGCAATTGTTCCAGATTCTTCAAGAGCACATACGCATCAGCGCAGCAATTAAGTAAGGATGGAAAGATTGTAGAACACGTGCGCTGCGTATATATGGGACGACAGAGTCTTTGTAAGTCAGTGGGCAGTGAGCAATTGTTCCAGATTCTTCAAGAGCACACTTGAAATACGCATCAGCGTCAGCAATTAAGTAAGGATGGAAAGATTCTAGAACACGTGCGCTGCGTGTATAAGGGACGACAGAGTCTTTGTAAGTCAGTGGGCAGTGAGCAATTGTTCCAGATTCTTCAAGAGCACACTTGAAATACGCATCAGCGTTAGCAATTAAGTAAGGATGGAAAGATTCTAGAACACGTGCGCTGCGTATATAAGTGACGACAGAGTCTTTGTAAGTCAGTGGGCAGTGAGCAATTGTTCCAGATTCTTCAAGAGCACACTTGAAATACGCATCAGCGTCAGCAATTAAGTAAGGATGGAAAGATTGTAGAACACGTGCGCTGCGTATATAAGTGACGACAGAGTCTTTGTAAGTCAGTGGGCAGTGAACAATTGTTCCAGATTCTTCAAGAGCACACTTGAAATACGCATCAGCGACAGCAATTAAGTAAGGATGGAAAGATTCTAGAACACGTGCGCTGCGTATATAAGGGACGACAGAGTCTTTGTAAGTCAGTGGGCAGTGAGCAATTGTTCCATATTCTTCAAGAGCACACTTGAAATAAGCATCAGCGCAGCAATTAAGTAAGGATGGAAAGATTGTAGAACACGTGCGCTGCGTATATAAGGGACGACAGAGTCTTTGTAAGTCAGTGGGCAGTGAGCAATTGTTCCAGATTCTTCAAGAGCACACTTGAAATACGCATCAGCGCAGCAATTAAGTAAGGATGGAAAGATTGTAGAACACGTGCGCTGCGTATATATGGGACGACAGAGTCTTTGTAAGTCAGTGGGCAGTGAGCAATTGTTCCATATTCTTCAAAAGCACACTTGAAATACGCATCAGCGCAGCAATTAAGTAAGGATGGAAAGATTGTAGAACACGTGCGCTGCGTATATATGGGACGACAGAGTCTTTGTAAGTCAGTGGGCAGTGAGCAATTGTTCCAGATTCTTCAAGAGCACACTTGAAATACGCATCAGCGTCAGCAATTAAGTAAGGATGGAAAGATTCTAGAACACGTGCGCTGCGTGTATAAGGGACGACAGAGTCTTTGTAAGTCAGTGGGCAGTGAGTAATTGTTCCAGATTCTTCAAAAGCACACTTGAAATACGCTTCAGCGTTAGCAATTAAGTAAGGATGGAAAGATTCTAGAACACATGCGCTGCGTATATAAGTGACGACAGAGTCTTTGTAAGTCAGTGGGCAGTGAGCAATTGTTCCAGATTCTTCAAGAGAACACTTGAAATACGCGTCAGCGTCAGCAATTAAGTAAGGATGGAAAGATTGTAGAACACGTGCGCTGCGTATATAAGGGACGACAGAGTCTTTGTAAGTCAGGGGGCAGTGAGCAATTGTTCCAGATTCTTCAAGAGCACACTTGAAATACGCATCAGCGCAGCAATTAAGTAAGGATGGATAGATTGTAGAACACGTGCGCTGCGTATATAAGGGACGACAGAGTCTTTGTAAATCAGTGGGCAGTGAGCAATTGTTCCAGATTCTTCAAGAGAACACTTGAAATACGCATCAGCGCAGCAATTAAGTAAGGATGGAAAGATTCTAGAACACGTGCGCTGCGTATATAAGTGACGACAGAGTCTTTGTAAGTCAGTGGGCAGTGAGCAATTGTTCCAGATTCTTCAAGAGCACACTTGAAATACGCATCAGCGCAGCAATTAAGTAAGGATGGAAAGATTGTAGAACAGGTGCGCTGCGTATATATGGGACGACAGAGTCTTTGTAAGTCAGTGGGCAGTGAGCAATTGTTCCAGATTCTTCAAGAGCACACTTGAAATACGCATCAGCGTCAGCAATTAAGTAAGGATGGAAAGATTCTAGAACACGTGCGCTGCGTGTATATGGGCCGACAGAGTCTTTGTAAGTCAGTGGGCAGTGAGTAATTGTTCCAGATTCTTCAAGAGCTCACTTGAAATACGCATCAGCGCAGTAATTAAGTAAGGATGGAAAGATTGTAGAACACGTGCGCTGCGTATATATGGGACGACAGAGTCTTTGTAAATCAGTGGGCAGTGAGCAATTGTTCCAGATTCTTCAAGAGCACACTTGAAATACGCATCAGCGTCAGCAATTAAGTAAGGATGGAAAGATTCTAGAACACGTGCGCTGCGTGTATAAGGGACGACAGAGTCTTTGTAAGTCAGTGGGCAGTGAGCAATTGTTCCAGATTCTTCAAGAGCACACTTGAAATACGCATCAGCGTTAGCAATTAAGTAAGGATGGAAAGATTCTAGAACACGTGCGCTGCGTATATAAGGGACGACAGAGTCTTTGTAAGTCAGTGGGCAGTGAGCAATTGTTCCATATTCTTCAAGAGCACACTTGAAATAAGCATCAGCGCAGCAATTAAGTAAGGATGGAAAGATTGTAGAACACGTGCGCTGCGTATATAAGGGACGACAGAGTCTTTGTAAGTCAGTGGGCAGTGAGCAATTGTTCCAGATTCTTCAAGAGCACACTTGAAATACGCATCAGCGCAGCAATTAAGTAAGGATGGAAAGATTGTAGAACACGTGCGCTGCGTATATATGGGACGACAGAGTCTTTGTAAGTCAGTGGGCAGTGAGCAATTGTTCCATATTCTTCAAAAGCACACTTGAAATACGCATCAGCGCAGCAATTAAGTAAGGATGGAAAGATTGTAGAACACGTGCGCTGCGTATATATGGGACGACAGAGTCTTTGTAAGTCAGTGGGCAGTGAGCAATTGTTCCAGATTCTTCAAGAGCACACTTGAAATACGCATCAGCGTCAGCAATTAAGTAAGGATGGAAAGATTCTAGAACACGTGCGCTGCGTGTATAAGGGACGACAGAGTCTTTGTAAGTCAGTGGGCAGTGAGTAATTGTTCCAGATTCTTCAAAAGCACACTTGAAATACGCTTCAGCGTTAGCAATTAAGTAAGGATGGAAAGATTCTAGAACACATGCGCTGCGTATATAAGTGACGACAGAGTCTTTGTAAGTCAGTGGGCAGTGAGCAATTGTTCCAGATTCTTCAAGAGAACACTTGAAATACGCGTCAGCGTCAGCAATTAAGTAAGGATGGAAAGATTGTAGAACACGTGCGCTGCGTATATAAGGGACGACAGAGTCTTTGTAAGTCAGGGGGCAGTGAGCAATTGTTCCAGATTCTTCAAGAGCACACTTGAAATACGCATCAGCGCAGCAATTAAGTAAGGATGGATAGATTGTAGAACACGTGCGCTGCGTATATAAGGGACGACAGAGTCTTTGTAAATCAGTGAGCAGTGAGCAATTGTTCCAGATTCTTCAAGAGAACACTTGAAATACGCATCAGCGCAGCAATTAAGTAAGGATGGAAAGATTCTAGAACACGTGCGCTGCGTATATAAGTGACGACAGAGTCTTTGTAAGTCAGTGGGCAGTGAGCAATTGTTCCAGATTCTTCAAGAGCACACTTGAAATACGCATCAGCGCAGCAATTAAGTAAGGATGGAAAGATTGTAGAACAGGTGCGCTGCGTATATATGGGACGACAGAGTCTTTGTAAGTCAGTGGGCAGTGAGCAATTGTTCCAGATTCTTCAAGAGCACACTTGAAATACGCATCAGCGTCAGCAATTAAGTAAGGATGGAAAGATTCTAGAACACGTGCGCTGCGTGTATATGGGCCGACAGAGTCTTTGTAAGTCAGTGGGCAGTGAGTAATTGTTCCAGATTCTTCAAGAGCTCACTTGAAATACGCATCAGCGCAGTAATTAAGTAAGGATGGAAAGATTGTAGAACACGTGCGCTGCGTATATATGGGACGACAGAGTCTTTGTAAATCAGTGGGCAGTGAGCAATTGTTCCAGATTCTTCAAGAGCACACTTGAAATACGCATCAGCGTCAGCAATTAAGTAAGGATGGAAAGATTCTAGAACACGTGCGCTGCGTGTATAAGGGACGACAGAGTCTTTGTAAGTCAGTGGGCAGTGAGCAATTGTTCCAGATTCTTCAAGAGCACACTTGAAATACGCATCAGCGTTAGCAATTAAGTAAGGATGGAAAGATTGTAGAACACGTGCGCTGCGTATATAAGTGACGACAGAGTCTTTGTAAGTCAGTGGGCAGTGAGCAATTGTTCCAGATTCTTCAAGAGCACACTTGAAATACGCATCAGCGTCAGCAATTAAGTAAGGATGGAAAGATTCTAGAACACGTGCGCTGCGTATATAAGGGACGACAGAGTCTTTGTAAGTCAGTGGGCAGTGAGCAATTGTTCCATATTCTTCAAGAGCACACTTGAAATACGCATCAGCGCAGCAATTAAGTAAGGATGGAAAGATTGTAGAACACGTGCGCTGCGTATATAAGGGACGACAGAGTCTTTGTAAGTCAGTGGGCAGTGAGCAATTGTTCCAGATTCTTCAAGAGCACACTTGAAATACGCATCAGCGCAGCAATTAAGTAAGGATGGAAAGATTGTAGAACACGTGCGCTGCGTATATATGGGACGACAGAGTCTTTGTAAGTCAGTGGGCAGTGAGCAATTGTTCCAGATTCTTCAAGAGCACACTTGAAATACGCATAAGCGTCAGCAATTAAGTAAGGATGGAAAGATTCTAGAACACGTGCGCTGCGTGTATAAGGGACGACAGAGTCTTTGTAAGTCAGTGGGCAGTGAGCAATTGTTCCAGATTCTTCAAGAGCACACTTGAAATACGCATCAGCGTTAGCAATGAAGTAAGGATGGAAAGATTCTAGAACACGTGCGCTGCGTATATAAGTGACGACAGAGTCTTTGTAAGTCAGTGGGCAGTGAGCAATTGTTCCAGATTCTTCAAGAGCACACTTGAAATACGCATCAGCGTCAGCAATTAAGTAAGGATGGAAAGATTCTAGAACACGTGCGCTGCGTATATAAGGGACGACAGAGTCTTTGTAAGTCAGTGGGCAGTGAGCAATTGTTCCATATTCTTCAAGAGCACACTTGAAATACGCATCAGCGCAGCAATTAAGTAGGGATGGAAAGATTGTAGAACACGTGCGCTGCGTATATAAGGGACGACAGAGTCTTTGTAAGTCAGTGGGCAGTGAGCAATTGTTCCAGATTCTTCAAGAGCACACTTGAAATACGCATCAGCGCAGCAATTAAGTAAGGATGGAAAGATTGTAGAACACGTGCGCTGCGTATATATGGGACGACAGAGTCTTTGTAAGTCAGTGGGCAGTGAGCAATTGTTCCAGATTCTTCAAGAGCACACTTGAAATACGCATCAGCGTTAGCAATTAAGTAAGGATGGAAAGATTCTAGAACACGTGCGCTGCGTATATAAGTGACGACAGAGTCTTTGTAAGTCAGTGGGCAGTGAGCAATTGTTCCAGATTCTTCAAGAGCACACTTGAAATACGCATCAGCGTCAGCAATTAAGTAAGGATGGAAAGATTCTAGAACACATGCGCTGCGTATATAAGTGACGACAGAGTCTTTGTAAGTCAGTGGGCAGTGAGCAATTGTTCCAGATTCTTCAAGAGAACACTTGAAATACGCGTCAGCGTCAGCAATTAAGTAAGGATGGAAAGATTGTAGAACACGTGCGCTGCGTATATAAGGGACGACAGAGTCTTTGTAAGTCAGGGGGCAGTGAGCAATTGTTCCAGATTCTTCAAGAGCATACTTGAAATACGCATCAGCGCAGCAATTAAGTAAGGATGGATAGATTGTAGAACACGTGCGCTGCGTATATAAGGGACGACAGAGTCTTTGTAAATCAGTGGGCAGTGAGCAATTGTTCCAGATTCTTCAAGAGAACACTTGAAATACGCATCAGCGCAGCAATTAAGTAAGGATGGAAAGATTCTAGAACACGTGCGCTGCGTATATAAGTGACGACAGAGTCTTTGTAAGTCAGTGGGCAGTGAGCAATTGTTCCAGATTCTTCAAGAGCACACTTGAAATACGCATCAGCGCAGCAATTAAGTAAGGATGGAAAGATTGTAGAACAGGTGCGCTGCGTATATATGGGACGACAGAGTCTTTGTAAGTCAGTGGGCAGTGAGCAATTGTTCCAGATTCTTCAAGAGCACACTTGAAATACGCATCAGCGTCAGCAATTAAGTAAGGATGGAAAGATTCTAGAACACGTGCGCTGCGTGTATATGGGACGACAGAGTCTTTGTAAGTCAGTGGGCAGTGAGTAATTGTTCCAGATTCTTCAAGAGCTCACTTGAAATACGCATCAGCGCAGTAATTAAGTAAGGATGGAAAGATTGTAGAACACGTGCGCTGCGTATATATGGGACGACAGAGTCTTTGTAAGTCAGTGGGCAGTGAGCAATTGTTCCAGATTCTTCAAGAGCACACTTGAAATACGCATCAGCGTCAGCAATTAAGTAAGGATGGAAAGATTCTAGAACACGTGCGCTGCGTGTATAAGGGACGACAGAGTCTTTGTAAGTCAGTGGGCAGTGAGCAATTGTTCCAGATTCTTCAAGAGCACACTTGAAATACGCATCAGCGTTAGCAATTAAGTAAGGATGGAAAGATTCTAGAACACGTGCGCTGCGTATATAAGTGACGACAGAGTCTTTGTAAGTCAGTGGGCAGTGAGCAATTGTTCCAGATTCTTCAAGAGCACACTTGAAATACGCATCAGCGTCAGCAATTAAGTAAGGATGGAAAGATTCTAGAACACGTGCGCTGCGTATATAAGGGACGACAGAGTCTTTGTAAGTCAGTGGGCAGTGAGCAATTGTTCCATATTCTTCAAGAGCACACTTGAAATACGCATCAGCGCAGCAATTAAGTAAGGATGGAAAGATTGTAGAACACGTGCGCTGCGTATATAAGGGACGACAGAGTCTTTGTAAGTCAGTGGGCAGTGAGCAATTGTTCCAGATTCTTCAAGAGCACACTTGAAATACGCATCAGCGCAGCAATTAAGTAAGGATGGAAAGATTGTAGAACACGTGCGCTGCGTATATATGGGACGACAGAGTCTTTGTAAGTCAGTGGGCAGTGAGCAATTGTTCCAGATTCTTCAAGAGCACACTTGAAATACGCATCAGCGTTAGCAATTAAGTAAGGATGGAAAGATTCTAGAACACGTGCGCTGCGTATATAAGTGACGACAGAGTCTTTGTAAGTCAGTGGGCAGTGAGCAATTGTTCCAGATTCTTCAAGAGCACACTTGAAATACGCATCAGCGTCAGCAATTAAGTAAGGATGGAAAGATTCTAGAACACGTGCGCTGCGTATATAAGGGACGACAGAGTCTTTGTAAGTCAGTGGGCAGTGAGCAATTGTTCCATATTCTTCAAGAGCACACTTGAAATACGCATCAGCGCAGCAATTAAGTAAGGATGGAAAGATTGTAGAACACGTGCGCTGCGTATATAAGGGACGACAGAGTCTTTGTAAGTCAGTGGGCAGTGAGCAATTGTTCCAGATTCTTCAAGAGCACACTTGAAATACGCATCAGCGCAGCAATTAAGTAAGGATGGAAAGATTGTAGAACACGTGCGCTGCGTATATATGGGACGACAGAGTCTTTGTAAGTCAGTGGGCAGTGAGCAATTGTTCCAGATTCTTCAAGAGCACACTTGAAATACGCATCAGCGTTAGCAATTAAGTAAGGATGGAAAGATTCTAGAACACGTGCGCTGCGTATATAAGTGACGACAGAGTCTTTGTAAGTCAGTGGGCAGTGAGCAATTGTTCCAGATTCTTCAAGAGCACACTTGAAATACGCATCAGCGTCAGCAATTAAGTAAGGATGGAAAGATTCTAGAACACGTGCGCTGCGTATATAAGGGACGACAGAGTCTTTGTAAGTCAGTGGGCAGTGAGCAATTGTTCCATATTCTTCAAGAGCACACTTGAAATACGCATCAGCGCAGCAATTAAGTAAGGATGGAAAGATTGTAGAACACGTGCGCTGCGTATATAAGGGACGACAGAGTCTTTGTAAGTCAGTGGGCAGTGAGCAATTGTTCCAGATTCTTCAAGAGCACACTTGAAATACGCATCAGCGCAGCAATTAAGTAAGGATGGAAAGATTGTAGAACACGTGCGCTGCGTATATATGGGACGACAGAGTCTTTGTAAGTCAGTGGGCAGTGAGTAATTGTTCCAGATTCTTCAAGAGCACACTTGAAATACGCATCAGCGCAGCAATTAAGTAAGGATGGAAAGATTGTAGAACACGTGCGCTGCGTATATATGGGACGACAGAGTCTTTGTAAGTCAGTGGGCAGTGAGCAATTGTTCCAGATTCTTCAAGAGCACACTTGAAATACGCATCAGCGTTAGCAATTAAGTAAGGATGGAAAGATTCTAGAACACATGCGCTGCGTATATAAGTGACGACAGCGTCTTTGTAAGTCAGTGGGCAGTGAGCAATTGTTCCAGATTCTTCAAGAGCACACTTGAAATACGCATCAGCGTCAGCAATTAAGTAAGGATGGAATGATTGTAGAACACGTGCGCTGCGTGTATAAGGGACGACAGAGTCTTTGTAAGTCAGTGGGCAGTGAGCAATTGTTCCAGATTCTTCAAGAGCACACTTGAAATACGCATCAGCGTTAGCAATTAAGTAAGGATGGAAAGATTCTAGAACACGTGCGCTGCGTATATAAGTGACGACAGAGTCTTTGTAAGTCAGTGGGCAGTGAGCAATTGTTCCAAATTCTTCAAGAGCACACTTGAAATACGCATCAGCGCAGCAATTAAGTAAGGATGGAAAGATTGTAGAACACGTGCGCTGCGTATATATGGGACGACAGAGTCTTTGTAAGTCAGTGGGCAGTGAGCAATTGTTCCAGATTCTTCAAGAGCACACTTGAAATACGCATCAGCGCAGCAATTAAGTAAGGATGGAAAGATTGTAGAACACGTGCGCTGCGTATATATGGGACGACAGAGTCTTTGTAAGTCAGTGGGCAGTGAGCAATTGTTCCAGATTCTTCAAGAGCACACTTGAAATACGCATCAGCGCAGCAATTAAGTAAGGATGGAAAGATTGTAGAACACGTGCGCTGCGTATATATGGGACGACAGAGTCTTTGTAAGTCAGTGGGCAGTGAGCAATTGTTCCAGATTCTTCAAGAGCACACTTGAAATACGCATCAGCGTCAGCAGTTAAGTAAGGATGGAAAGATTCTAGAACACGTGCGCTGCGTGTATAAGGGACGACAGAGTCTTTGTAAGTCAGTGGGCAGTGAGTAATTGTTCCAGATTCTTCAAAAGCACACTTGAAATACGCTTCAGCGTTAGCAATTAAGTAAGGATGGAAAGATTCTAGAACACATGCGCTGCGTATATAAGTGACGACAGAGTCTTTGTAAGTCAGTGGGCAGTGAGCAATTGTTCCAGATTCTTCAAGAGCACACTTGAAATACGCATCAGCGTCAGCAATTAAGTAAGGATGGAAAGATTCTAGAACACGTGCGCTGCGTATATAAGGGACGACAGAGTCTTTGTAAATCAGTGGGCAGTGAGCAATTGTTCCAGATTCTTCAAGAGAACACTTGAAATACGCATCAGCGCAGCAATTAAGTAAGGATGGAAAGATTGTAGAACACGTGCGCTGCGTATATAAGGGACGACAGAGTCTTTGTAAATCAGTGGGCAGTGAGCAATTGTTCCAGATTCTTCAAGAGCACACTTGAAAGACCGGCTTAGCTGTCTGTTTCATATTATGTTTTATGTATTTTATTATAAAAATCTATATTTACATAAATAGAATCGTATCACACGTCTTTATATTTTCAGTATATATACGTACATGTACAAACAATTCTCTTCTTCTTCATTCCAGGATTAGGCGACAACACCTGTCCCGTGGCTTTTGCGTGATCTTCCCACATCTCTTATTCTCTTAGGCCCATATTGTAGAACTTGTTGAGGTGGCTTTTTCGCTTTTACTCTACTTGTATGTTTAATCCATCTCAGCTTACGTTTCTCGATTCTTGTGTTTACTGAGGATATACCCAATTCGTGTCTTATTACATCGTTTCTAATTTTATAGATTCGTGTACATCCCTTTACGAATCTTAAGAAATTCATCTCTGCAGCTTGTATAATACCCATGATTTGGAACTATATAAAAGAGTGGGGACTGTCATAACTTTATAGAACTTCAACATACAAACAATATGTAGCAAATAATGTTTCTAACGTAACAATATGATTAAGGCAAAATACCCTAAGTAATTCATCTTTCCAACCTGTTCCAGAACCTTATCATACTAGACAATTTTTGACCGAAATGCATGCTTTCCACGGAGAGCCATAATTTTTGTGTATATATCTGAAACTCTAAGGTTGTACTCCTCATTCATAAATGTGTTTCTGCAACGCGAATGCTCACTCCTCTGAATAAACATCGTGTCATCAGTAACGAGCAGCATATTAATTAATGTAGTCTTATCTAGCTTTATACCGGAAGGTACTTTCTCTTTCAGTCTTCAAAGAATATCGTCTATATGTGTATACATTAAATAATAGTGGGAACAAACAGCACCCTTGTCTCAATCCTCGGTTAATAAAATTTTCCTTCCGATTATATTCCTTAGTTAGATTATATTAGAGGTTCGATCACAACCTCTTCATTTAAATTTTATTAATATTGAAAAAGCCTACGACAATATACCATCAGCCAATCTGTGGACAGCTTTAAGGTCAACTAGAATCAACCCCATTATCATAAAAGCTATACAAAATTTCTATAACAATTCAATATCAAGAATAAAAGTAGGATAGAATTTGTCACCAGGGTTTCAAGTGACCAAAGGTTTACGCCAGGGATGATGTCTACCACCCACGTTTTTTTTCAAAATGTAGACGGAGAAAGCAGTAGAGACTTGTAAAAAATGTGCAGGAACATATTGATTCCACTTGATGGTTATACAGTTTATTCATTACAGTTTGTTGATGACCAATTACTTTAGGCTCAAGATTTTGAAGACATAGAGTACGTGACTGGAAAATTGATACAGGAATATCAGAAATGGTAAATAAAGGTAAATATGAATAAAACAAAATACATGGCAATAGGTGACATTCATCAAGACTTGATATTAGAGGAAGACATGGCAAAGATTTCATATACAGAGGAATACAAGTATTTAGGGGTGAAAATTACGGCCAGTAGCAAGCAAGACAAAAAAATAAAATCTAGAATTAATTTGGGAAAGATGGCTATATCTACGTTAAATGGAATCCTGTGGTATAAGAAAATTGCAGCAGAAACTAATATCAAAATATTTAAAACCATTGTTAAAAGTATCATGACTTACGGCTCAGAAGTTTGGACTACTAATAAACACACAAGAACAAAATTAATGACAGCAAAGATGGACTTTTGTAGACGTTCGGCAAGAGTACCCAGACGTGAGAAAATTAGAAACGAAGTCATTAAAGACAGAATGAATATGAAAAATTTAATTGTTGATTTTATCCAATGGCACAGGAAAGATTGCCAAGGAGAGTTACGGAATGGAGACAATATATGAAAAGGATAAATTTATCTTAACTTCAGACTCAGAGAAGAGTTGCGTAATGAGCCATTCAACGTACAAGAAATAAGCCAAAATTTTATTTGATTTCTTATTTAGTATCAGTTAGATAGTGTCTCTCTGAACTTGAAAATGTCCGGACGTACTGTCGGAATCTAGACGTTAGGTCTACGAAGGCGTATGAACACTAGTTGAAAAGTTCGCGAGTTGATTTTTAAATAGTACTATCCGGGAAAGTACAAGATATCCTTACAGTAATTAAAAACACCTGAAGTTAGCTGGATCTATTGTGTGAGCTCAATATACAAAAAAAAAAATAACGGCGAAAGTTATATATGACTACAATTTATAGAATTGCTCAACCCGAGAACGACCCTGAACACCGGACACCAGGAGGAGCTACATCTGTAGCCTACCTATCCCGAGGGAAGACACACAACTATTCCAGACAAGATCAACATCAATCTACCGTCATCAAAAATGGATGTGACTTTATATTTTTGTTATAAACTTTAAATAAACTCATAAACTAAAAGACAAAAGAACTCATTAAAAAGGAGAAGACAAAAGAAGGAAAAGAGGAAGACCACCTATTACCTGGATAGAAGAAATTCAAACTATAATGAGGGAACGAGAAATGAAGATCTTTGGGTGGACAAGCAGCAGTGGAAGATGAGAATTCAATCGCTTCTGTAATCTTTGGTTCCGGAAAATTAGTAAACATTGTACAGCCGGAATAATAACAATTATATTCGTTAGTCAGAAATCGGTCGGATTAGACCTAAGCTGTGGCAAGTTCAATCAAGTAACGGTAACAAATATTGTGCAGTAGAGTGTAGGAGAGAATTCGATAAGCGACAGCCTAACCTACACGCCCACGCGTGCTCTGCGAGTTTTACCGGCAGCGTCACGGTTACTACGGCAACGGAGCCGCCCGACAGGCAGTCAGTGCTGCCATTATTAGTTTCACAAATTACCTACAAACGAACATTTTCCCCTCAATGTTTCAATCTAGAAAGGTAGGCGAAAAACAAACGCCTACGGGTTTATTAAAAGTAACACAATTGTAAAACTAAATTTACTTTCGTTTCATCAAGCTTCCACAAGCGTAAAAGTATTTTAAAATGTTTCTTTTCTTGCTTTCTGGCAAATCATGAAAATTATAAAAATACAAAAACTATCGCTGCTCCAGCCCGACACATAGCAGAATCTATACAACTTGCCTACGCCCCAGCCTGTGGTGTATGCACACCCGATCCTCCTGACCGCAGCTCACGGCCACCTGAGTGCCAATAGAGTGATACAACGGCGAGCTCTTAGAATGATGCCCCGCCGTTCCCCCAGTCTCGCACTTAGAATGATGCCCCGCCGTTCCCCCAGTCTCGCTCTTAGAATGATGCCCCGCCGTTCCCCCAGTCTCGCACTTAGAATGATGCCCCGCCGTTCCCCCAGTCTCGCACTGCCAACAGGCTACTATACGCCATGAATACCCACTTCCCGGAACTCGACTCCTTGCTAACCAAATTAAATATTAAATATAACAAGAACGCGAGACTCCATAAACCACCTCACCAGAAACACGAAAGCACCACTTTCCTCGTTAATAGGTTGCTGGCCATTCTTTCCAACACAACAAACAGACACCGTAGACACTAAACATTACAAATGTCTACATTAACTTAACTAATCTGGAAATACCGCACAATCCAACCCGTATTTCCCGCCCCTCACGTGAGACCCCTACGTACTCTTGACGCTACTTTGTAACTTAGACGCAGACCCCAATCTTTAGCATCGTGACAGTTGCACTCACTAGTTTGTCACCCCCATACCTAATCTGGCTGCCCTGCACTACATACACACAACAACCGCACCTGTACTTACTGTACTTGGTGTCTCCACCTTCCTAGCGACCGGCTTGCACTGGCGTGCATCTCCCGACTAAAGGGGACTAGTCGGCAAAACAGACCGAGTCTTGCCCATTCGAACAAGCCTCCGACATCGCATATAAAAGAAAGTAAGAAAGTACAAAAACAGAGAGGAGACGAAGATTTAAAAACAACAGAGCGGTTGACAAATATAGACCGTGAACGCACGAAATAAACGTACGAGGTACGGAAGTCATAAACCAAGACTATAAATACGCGGCCGGGACAAATGTGACAGACAATAGGACAAAAACGGTTTGCAAACAATGACGGCATTAACCTGGCTACCTGTTGACTCGCGTTAGCAACGTTCACTGTCCAGTGGAGTGCCGGTGTTTAACGGGCACTCCAACGACGTTGAACCTCACTGGTAGTCCTCTACAACTTGGGCACACACGCAAAAAATATTTAATGATTTACCTTATTGAAACAGTCCAGTGAGTTCAAATTGTTAATTTATGACGCGTTTCGAGTCATATGACCCTTCATCAGATATTATCACTCACAAGGAGATCATCAAATATTAAAATTCACAAAAACACAAAACACACATATGTACAATAATAAAACCTATACAAGCGTCCGACACAGTGCACTGCGTGTGGCCCACTGGACTCTGAGCAAACGCGTGTGGATAACCTTGTGAGTGATAATATCTGATGAAGGGTCATATGACTCGAAACGCGTCATAAATTTACAATTTGAAGTCACTGGACGGTTTCACTAAGGTAAATCATTACTATATAAAGTGACTTGGACCGTATAAAATAATGTTTAAAAAATATTTGATTATGTTTGAATTTGCGGCAGTTATCGTTCGCCATAGAAAACGTTCTACAGACAGACACACACAGACACTTTTCGGAAAATGACTTCTCTTCATGTTTTGAGGGTAGTACAATCAGAATCAGCCCTTATCTTGAACACGATTTTTTTCGCGATCACCATACTCCCATTTCCATACGGGACATGACAGTAAAAAGGAAGGCAATTGTACTTTTTAATTTATTTTATTGTCAAATTGAATATATCAAAAAGCCAGACATACTGCTGTAACGTTTTACTAATAAATTTTTTAGCCCTTTTAGGCCTGCAAAGGACGTCATAATAATCTACTGTAGAAAGGTATATAAAATATCTATAAATATAAAAGATATTTGAGAGGGGAGGGGGTAATTTTTCACGTTTCGTATTGATTTAATGAGTTTGAGGAAATTAAATCATAAAACGTTTAAACTTTTTCAATCAATAGTATTTGTTAAAAATAATTTAATTTTGTTGCCAGGCAATAAAATTATATATATATTTTTTTTTATTTAAATCATCTATGAGTGAAGATCCGCAACCACGGCCTAGCAGGCCACAAAATAATTTGCGGCCACATAATTATATAAATATGTAATTAATGCGTGATTATCTGCGTAGTTCAGTTTCTTTATAAGAACAAAGTACCTAATTTTCATAGACAAAGTGACTCGAAAACATTATATTAAACGACTACCCCATAATAACAGAAATATCTATAAACAGTGAAAATAGTTTGAGGCTGGGGGATATTTGATTAGAAATTATCAAATTGATTTCAAGTAAATGATTTTAAATATAAATCTTAGAGCATGGAAATCATGTATGGTTCTCCATACCAACATTTTCCATGATGTAACCTCCGTTCGTAACTAAATTTTGTAAACCTTTAGCATAGCGAGTAGAAGGGGTTCTATAGGCTATGCCTTTAGCTTATATTTTCAATTAAAAAAAAAATATTTTTTAAGTACCAAATTATTTCTGTTATTTGCAATGAAACTTCTTTTCACATACATCAGTCACTGCTGTAAACATTAATTTCGTTTTTTTAAACGAAAGAGCGTGTTCTGTTTCGGAGAAACTCGCGCGAGTTTCGTACAGAAACAAAGCCTTAGTTGCGCGGAGAGACTTAATGAATATTGACGTTGGCTACACTGACTAATGGATCACTCGTGTCCTGCCGTTACCATGGAAACCGCGACGCCGTTGCTCCAGATACACAGCTTTGCTGCCAGTTACCCGTGACTGCAATACAGTTACAAACGGACAGACTGAATTACTTGAATCGATTCTGAAACGCACAACGCGTTTTATACGTACCTCAAACACGTATAATTTTTTTAATTTCTAACCAAATACTCTTCAATGTACTTATGGATGAAATTAATAAGAAGGTAAAGCATATGAAAAGATATAGGATGGGTAGAAGTGTGTTTAATATTATATGTTATGCAGACGATGTTATACTAAGAGCGGAAAATGAAAACGACTTACAAAGACTTGTGCACAATTTTAACAAAGCATGCCAGAAACATAACATGAAGATAGAGGAAGATAAAACAAAATCAATAATTTCACATGATCCATTAAGGTATAAGCTTGTGATAAATGACAGAATAATAGAACCCAAGTAATGCAGATAGACTGCATAGGAATAAGGCTTACACATAACAATAGGGCAGATGAAGAAATAGAACATCAATTGATGAAAGCAAGAAGAATTGCTGGATGCATGAATAACCTTATATGGAATAGTAAGTACCTCACGGAAGAAACAAAAACTGGGGTTCAAAAAGTACGATACGTCCAGTAATATCCTATGGATCAGAGAACAAGCCAAATACAGTAACAACTCAAAGAAAACGACACACTACAGAAATGACAATATTACGGAGGGTACACGAAAGACAAGGTACGATAGGTTGCTAAACAGTGGTATAAAAGAAACATTTAATGTAATAGATATTAATTCTTGGATTGCAGAAAGGTAAAGGATATAGAATGATCACATGTCGAGATTAGATGACACAAGACTAGTGAAAAGGGCAAGAGATAGCTAATCCAACACCAAGAGGAACACTGATAGGCCAAGGAAGATGTGGAGTGACAGCGTATAGGACCGTTGTTATAGAACAGGACAGAGTCCTAACCAGGAAGTTGAAAGTTGAAGAAGAAGAAGAAGAAGAAGAAGAAGAAGAAGAAGAAGAAGAAGAAGAAGAAGAAGAAGGAGGAGGAGGAGGAGGAGGAGGAGGAGGAGGAGGAGGAGGAGGAGGAGGAGGAGGAGAGAGAAGAAGAAGAAGAAGAAGAAGAAGAAGAAGAAGAAGAAGAAGAAGAAGAAGAAGAAGAAGACAGTCTTAGCCGATCGGATGGCTGCTGCATCCTCAAACAACTGCTAAATTACAAGCCGAAAGGCTGGAGACGTGTGGAACGGCCGTAGAAACTTTGGACTGATTAGCTCTAGTCTGTCTGCTTGGGACCGGAACAAACCGTTTTTGCTTTAATCCTTGTTGAAGATGATTACGAATTTCGGCTGTTTTTGCTTTAGAAACAGTGTTTTCTTTTCACAGGAGAACAAAGACGTAAACGAGTTAACAGAAACAGATAAAAGCAAGACCACGCAGTTCCCGTAAAATCTGATTAGACCTTATCACGTTAAAGATTGCTTCAGGAAACTGCACGCACAATTCCTCCGGCTGGATCACGCGAGATAACGATTTTCATGTAACGGAAACGTTTGTTGTGCATGAGATAAAACAAGTTGCTAATGAGAAAATAACGACTCCACGATGTACAGGTGTATCTCAACAAACAGGTTTTACCAGCCGTGAGATAAATTATTTAATTCCTCTTCAAAACCGACTTGTTAGGTGTTTTAGAAAACAGTTTTACTATTCAACTTTCCGTTTTCACCTTTCGTAATACTTTCTCTCTCTATCACGCATTCTTTGTTTCTTAAGCGGCCTACACACGATAATTTTGGTGTGTCAGTTGGGTGTGTTCTTTTCATGTAGGCTACCTACCACATCGGACTGAAGTGATGCGTTGCCTGCACACTGTCACATGGTTGAATTCGTGGGGGTTGCTGGTTTCACATGCTGTTAGTAGATTAAGACACCCCCAAAGTATTTCTGGGAGCGTATGGTGGTTGGGTAGAGCGGTTATTGGCACCAGTACTCCCACCGTACAATTCCACAAGCTCCAGGTCGAACTGTCACCAATTCGAACTGATTCCACCAATCGAACTTTCACATGGTTTTGTCCCAACGGTATACCGTCACTTGACTGCAGTCTTCTCTTGGAACGAACGTACTGACTTATCGTCATTGTTGATGTTACACAATGATCCATTTAAGAAAATTACTGTTACGCCTTTACAGATGTTGTACATGTTTCTGGGGTACCCAAGCAGAGCCCAGCTGTAATGTTTGTGTTCGTACGTATTGTTACATTGAGAAGTAAAACAATTACGTGACACTTAACATGCGTCAACAATCGAGGCGGTTCCAGACTTCACCGGTCACGCAATGTGTTCAAGGATGCGATCAATTACGCTCTTGTGTTTTGTAGTAGTGTTGACGCGTATTTCGGATTATTCTGAAACACTTGTGCTATCTATTTAAACAACGACAGCTGCCGCTTACAAGTCAGTATAAGTGGCGATTTATTCCAGTGAGTTTCGAAGTATTGTAGCGAAGTGTTATGTGTTTTATAATTGTGCGGGACTCTATTAGTTGACATAATTATTGCTTGTGGACAAATTTTATTTGATTTGCTGTAAGAGACTATCTCGTTGATTACAAATTGTTAATTTGTGATTAATTGAACTGGTAATTAGTGACATTATTGGTGTCTTGTATTTCTTTTCCACTGTACCATACGACGATCAGGAAGACCGTCGTAACAATATAAATCATTATTGCGGTGTGGAGGGGAAAATTTCAACCCTCAAAATTCTGGATGCGGGCCTCACAACAAGGAACTACCGGAAGCTTCAGAGGTGTTTTAAATACGACGCTTTCTGAGAAATAATTTTAAAATCAAGCCGTACAAAAAGTATAAAATAAAAATGAAAATGTTAAAAAAATGCAAACAGGCAAAACAAATAAAATAACAATAAGGCACAAAACAGATGTGAATATTATGGTTATAAAACAAAAATAAAATGATTGTGTTCATTCTTAAGTAACGTATTTCGGATACGTAAAAACTTCGGATATATGAGAATCCACTACTCATTGTTGTAGCCATTGATGTAGAAAACTGATTATTTTGGAATGCTTGTGCTATCTATTTAAACAACGAGAGCTGCCACTTAGAAATCAGTTTACGTGGCGATTTATCCAAGTGAATATTGTGCGGGATTCTATTGCTGACATTATTATTGCGTGTGAACAAATTTTCTTCGGATTATTGTACAAGTTGATTATAAACTGTATTTTTGAATAATTAAAGGTGATAATTAATGTCTAGCTGGTGATTAGTTAAAACTTGGTTGGTGTCTGTAATTTTGTTTTCCACTGTAGCATACAACGATCAGGGAGACTGTCGTAACAATGCTAAAATGAACAGTTATTATTAAATGCTCAAAACAAGACGTTTTAGTAATATAATGTTACAATCAGTTATTGTAAATAGCAACAGTTAATTAAGTCAACACGTTTTCCCAAATGTTTTAAAAAATATTTTTTTAATAAACAGTTCGTTTTGTTGTACAAAAACCGTCATAAACGCCCACCACTAACCAGACGGCGCAAGCGGGGAAAGCTAGGTGTGAAGGACTGAATGGACTGAAATGAGCTGACGCCTACACACGATCGTTTCTACCTGATATCATGCCAAACTGACACAACGCATGGTGCGATTTCATTAGCCTGTCATTTCAAACTTTTAATGTGAGTTCACATCATTTTGTCCGCTTTATTTGCTATTTTGTTAAATATTGTCATTGTTCTCCTATGTTTAACACCGTTTCCGTGCAAATCGTTGCTTTTTAAATTGCCCATATGACTTTATTATTGTTATTGTTGATATTGTTAAATCCTTAAACTTGTAGTGACCGTCAACCAATGAATTTTCTCGGTAAAGAGTTTGTGAGGATCGGTCAAAAAAATATATACTGTAACACAAGTTTTAACTTATTTGTGTTGACGTTTCCACAATGTTTATCATCAGCAACAATTGTCCTGATGATGACAATAAACATTGTTGAAACGTCGACAAAAATAAGTTAAAATTTGTGTTATATATTTTTTGACCGATCTTCACAAACCCTTCACCGGAAAAATTCATTAATGTTGTTATTGTTTATACTGTTGTATTAGTCATCTCTTAGTATATCATATATATATATATATATCTTATATATATTATATCTTAAAAAGAATAATCCTATTCCTAATTAAAATATCTCTGTAACACTTGAGCTTGGAAATCTTTCATATTAAGTTCTGATAGACTTACTAGACTGTTCGTTCAGTGACCGCTTCCGATCATAAAATTATTGAAGATTAGAAAAATTTGAACAGTGTATTTTTGTTCGATGATTTAAAAATTCCAGTGACATATTAATCACAAGTATTTCAACAAGACTTATTTATATTTTAAGTTTTCAATGTTCGAGGAGGGAGTTATTTTCCAAATTTTAATTAATCAGGGCCCAATTTATGTATTCAATTCACATAATAGCAGAAAAGAAACATGCGATTTATCTTAACTTAATATTTCTTGCGTCCAAATCTTTAAAATTAAAACGTAGAATTGTAAGTTTTCTATGATAAAATTACATTAAATTAATATAATTTGCCTTATGATGTAACGTATTGCTACGAAATTTCCGTGACACTCTCTAAAATTTAAGACCGTCATTCTACACGTATGTCGAGTGGCCCAGCGTATACCGCGTCGGTACGGCGGTCAAGGTCAGGCTTTGACCTAGTCTCCTAGCCTCCTTTGTGTTAGACATATTAACTTGAATTATTGTAATAAGAATCCCTTTCTGCCTTTGATTTTTAAATGTTGTTTGTGACTAACTGAAGTTAGTAATTAGTGATTTCACTTGTGTCAGTAATTCTGTTTCCACTGGACAACACGACGATCGGTGTGACCGTCGTAACAATATGAGATTAATATTTGGTAATTTACAATTATAAGAAAAGTTATAATTCGACGAAGGTTTTTATTAAATCGCTTTTAATTCAATAATTAAAGAGACATATTGCTATAGATGAAAACCAATTGACAAGTCGGAATAGAATAGTCTGGGAACTGTAAGTTGGCATCCCTGTGATAATTTCT
Source organism: Magicicada septendecula (assembly GCA_034769895.1). NCBI lineage: Eukaryota > Metazoa > Arthropoda > Insecta > Hemiptera > Cicadidae > Magicicada > Magicicada septendecula. The sequence goes on from CM068374.1 coordinate 2,268,713, forward strand.
GATCAGATGTTTAATTATAATTATTTTGTTTATAACCTCAAATTCTCATGTAACGATGGGGAGTCCTCTTCCAGTCATACAGAGAAAAACTGTATTAACCGCGTGAATTTTAAAAATGGTTAGAACAGTTGGAAAAGATTGAACTAGAGTGACTGACGAGCACCATTCTGGACGTCCAGTTGAGGTTCCAGATCCAGCGCTTGACATTCGCGTAGACACCCTTATCCAAGAAGACCGACGGATTACAATTGAACTTATAGCTGAAGAATTACAAGAAAGTGTTGGCACAATTTATAACACGATCGGTCAAAACCTCAAGTTGCGTAAAAGAAGAACAAGTTGGGTTTCAAGAGAGTTGATCAACCGTCACAAAGAGACTAGACTTCCAATGTGTACACAGGTAAAAGAACGCTGTGTGCAAGAAAACGATGGCATTTTGGATAGAGTTTTAGCATGTAATGAAACATGAATTCATCACTTAGAGCTGTAATCCTAAAGACAAAGCATGGAGTGGAAGCATACGCGTTTGTCTGCCAGAAAGAGTTTAGAGCCCAACCATCAGTGGTAAAAATCATGTTGACGATCTTTCGAGACGTTGAAGGCTAGTTTTTTGAGACTTTTTAAAAGCTCAGCAAAAATCAACAGTACCTAATCCTGTGACATGCGTATCAATAACGTAAAGCCGTCAGTGATGCGGAAAAGTTATTCTCCTTCATAATAACGCCCGCCTAAAAACACAGCTCAATTAACACATGAAAGCATCAACAAATTGGCTTAGAAGACTCTACCTCACCCTGTCTACAGTCCACACTTGGCTCCATCTGATTTCCACTTGTTTGGTCTACTGAAGGAGCCGTTATTTTGTATGAAGTTTTATGATAACGACGGGGTCAGAGATAATGTCCTAAAATGGCTGCGACATCAACATACAGATTTCTTTGCAGTAAAGCATACAAAAAGATACTACATATAAAAGATTACTTCGTACATTGCCACTTAAAGTTTGTCAGTGCAGCTCCCGTAGTTGCAAGAGAAAGTTGTTCAATAAAAATGTGAGATCGTTGAACGTTAGACGTTGTTAAAATAAATGAGGTAAACGTTAAGGAACGAGACCATAATGGACGCCAGCATATTTAACATGAACGACGCAGTAAAAGAAAATGAAAGCGAGGGAAAAGCCGGTATTCTACTCAGAACAAATTGTTATAGTACTAAAAGGCAACATACGAATGATACTGTAGAGAACAGCAGACTTTTACGTGACGAGTTTATTTCTTAATTTTCATTTTAATAGAATAATTTTGTTTTCGTTAAATTCATCGTCTCCGAACAGTTAGAAATTGTTAACAATTGTTAACAAAAATGTTTATACTCTTATCAGAGCAGAACTCAAAGTAGAGGACATAAATGAAATTATTTTCTTATCAGCTTACAGAAAATAGTGGTGGAATTGTTTGCAAAGGTTGACAGAGGATTAATTGCAGAAAGCGGCACTGAATTAGAAAGCCATCAGTAAAAGGGACGTGGGTCGTCCGAGGATGAAATTGGTGCCGAAACAGGTTTATATAATCTAATCCTTGCAGAAGAAGAAGAAGAAGAAGAAGAAGAAGAAGAAGAAGAAGAAGAAGAAGAAGAAGAAGAAGAAGAAGAAGAAGAAGAAGAAGAAGGAGGAGGAGGAGAAGGAGGAGGAGGAGGAGGAGGAGGAGGAGCAGAAGGAGGATCGAAGAAGACGCGGAACCTGGAGTAGGAGAACACCTTCCGAAGAAGGACAACAGAATGCGGCGTATCAAATTTCGAGGATCTCAACGCACACACCCGAACTTCCAGAAAGATCTGTGTTAGTGAAAGTGTACTCTAGCTGGGACAACCACAACCTCTACAAAACCATGCCTCAACTCATGGACACCGGGGAGGGATAAGACCCCGGCCGGGCTGGTTCACTATCCCGTGGTACCATTTTTTGAATACGACGCTCATGAACACGATGATTCCCGAAGCCCTGAGCCGCAAGGTAGAGATGTAGTTGCGCGCACGGGTTGTGTGTGTGTGTGTGTGTGTGTGTGTGTGTGTGTGTGTGTGTGTGTGTGTGTGTGTGTGTGTGTGTGTGTGTGTGTGTGTGTGTGTGTGTGTGTGTGTGTGTGTGTGTGTGTGTGTGTGATTAGAGTAAATATGCCTTTGTTACTTACTTAGCCCAAGTATACCGGACAGTGTGTCCGACCGTCGAAGAATCGAAGAAGACGCAAACCTGGACTGAGGAGAATTTCCTATGAATAACCATATAGCCATTAGCCACCACGAAACCATTACTCAGCTCGTGAACACAGGGTGGGGGGACAGGATCCCTGGCCGGGCGGGTTCACGATCCCGTGGTACCATTTTTGAGTACGTCGCTGATCAACACGGCGACCCTCGAAGCCCTGAATGCTTGTGGGCCCAAGTTCCGGGCTCGATCCACAGGATCTCACTCAGAGATCTACGGCCTTTCCTCCACCTTCTGTCGGCGGCAGGGGAATACGACTCCGCCAGGCCAATGTTAAGGCAGGTTGTGTGTCGTATAGGACTTCACCGACTCCACGGACGCCAGTCCGCAGAAGAGGAGAGAAAAAGCGGGCAAATCAAAGCTAATAGGGTTCAACCGTATATTTAATGGACATCACGGACTGGCGTGAAAGGTTCGACACAGCTATTGGCAGATGGCAAATACACATGCCAGAGTTAGTGATGGCAAGATGACATAGTTATTATTAAAGAAAATTACGATGATTTACACAGACCCATACTTTAGTTACAGGAAAAACCGCAACTCACTGACAATATCATAGAAAAATTAAAATAATAGACTATAAAATAGGTTATTTACCTTCTGTCGACGTTTCTTAAAATCCTTTTAGGATGACTCGAGTTTCAACACCATTTAGTGTCATCATCAGATCGGTGAATTAGGTTAAAACATTTCGATGCATATGCATCTCGTTAGATATTTAAAAGATTAAAAACAACACATAACATTATATAAAACAATAAATAAACTATATCACAATAAAATAACATTAATAAAAGAATATAAAAACAACGCGGCCGCAAACGATCCTGCACAGGAACGCACCCCACGGTAAGATTAATCAATGCCGGTTTGACCTCGGTTCAATTTCATCGATCTGATATAGCCAATCTCTCGTTCCATAAGATCGATTCTATTAAATAAAACATTATTGTTATGTATCGCTTTTTCATTTAGGACACGATTGTGATCCTTCTTTATGGCTTTGTATATCTCGAATCTTTCAAGGGTGTCCAGCTTTAGTGACTTTTTACATTTATGTAGGATATCTAAATTATCGTTGATACTTTTTATATTATGGTTATATGAGCTCAAATGTTCTGCAAATGTAGATCTTGTTACATTAGACTTGGAGCTTGGGATATGTTCTTTATAGCGTAATTTGAAAGAACGACCTGTTTGTCCTATATAGAACCGTGTGCAATCAGAACAATTAAGTCTATATACACCAGAACCATCAAATATATCGGAGGGTGTATTTTTGTTGGTAAAAGTGAGTTTTTTCTCAAGTTTATTACTTGCCTTTGAGGCCAATGTAATATTATGCTTTTTTAATAGGTTTTTTAAAGTATGGTATAGATTTTCACCATATTCTATAGCAATGTATTTGTTTTCTTTGGATACATCAAGGTCAAACCGGCATTGATTAATCTTACCGTGGGGTGCGTTCCTGTGCAGGATCGTTTGCGGCCGCGTTGTTTTTATATTCTTTTATTAATGTTATTTTATTGTGATATAGTTTATTTATTGTTTTATATAATGTTATGTGTTGTTTTTAATCTTTTAAATATCTAACGAGATGCATATGCATCGAAATGTTTTAACCTAATTCACCGATCTGATGATGACACCAAATGGTGTTGAAACTCGAGTCATCCTAAAAGGATTTTAAGAAACGTCGACAGAATGTAAATAACCTATTTTATAGTCTTAATCGTTTCTGGAGGCAAGAAAAATGTTTAAAATAATAGCTTTTGAACGTGAATATCTTCTTAAGATTAAGATAGCTATAAACAACATAATTTTAGAATAAGTGAGCCTTTTTAAACATCTCGGATGTGAAATATGCTATGGGTCCGAATCTGATATAAAGTACAAGGTAAATAAATTTAGAAATATCTGTATAACGATTCATATAAATCTTTATTAATAAGATTATAATACTCTAAGATATATTATTATAATAATATATAATAGTAATCAGATATAATATTAAACTATGAGGTTAATAAGATCCATATACATCTAAATCCGTTTATTTAAAACCAAGATAATTTTAAATCCGCTTATTCCAGTCCACATACCATAGCATGTCCATGTTTTCACTGCTTAGCACGATTTAAAAGTAAATACGTTGAACAAAGGAGGAGAAATAGATAGATAGATAGACGTATAAAGAAATATACATCTATCTCTCTGGTAAATCTCGGTAGGTATATTACTCAGTAGATAGATAGTAGATAGGGGAATAGATAAAGAGAGAGGTAGTTAGATAAATAGACTGGCAGATATGAACGTAGATAGATAGATAGAGAGAGAGGGGGAGAGAGAGGGGGCAGACAGACAGATAGAGATAGAGAAAGAGAGAGAGAGAGAGAGAGACGCAGACACATACATAGTAGATAGACTGACACATAGATAGAGAGGTAATTAGATACATAGTTAGACTAACAGACAGAAACATAGAGAGAGAGAGAGAGAGAGAGAGAGAGAGAGAACACATAGTAGATATATAGATAACAGACAGATAGACAGATCGATAGATATATAGATATTTAGAATGATAGAGAATAAATTTAAATATAATTATATTTCACAAACGTTTGGAACTCGCATTTCGTTTTGATTTATTACTTTTACATTCGTTTTATAAGTAATCACTACAAGCTTACCGGTAAATCTCATTAAAACTTTTATATGTTTTTTCTCTAATATATATCCAACGAAATGTATTTCCGAACTAATTCTTGGAAGTAACCCTTTGTATCTAAAATTACCGTAGGAAAAAGGATTCGTTTGTTGTAGTAAAACGAGCAGCGACGAACTGCGTGTGTGTGTGTGTGTGTGTGTGTGTGTGTGTGTGTGTGTGTGTGTGTGTGTTTTCCGTACCGGCTGATAATAAAGCCGTAAGAACCTTTAGATTGCTTTACGTTAAATTAAAATTCCTTCTCTCGGTTCGTCGCTCGAATGAACACTTACGTCGTCAATTTCCAGTCGTAAAAAGAATCTGCTCAAGTCAAGCAGAAACGCAGACGAATTACCTCAAAATCCGCTAATAAACTTCAATGTACTTCTTTCGTGTGACAAAATCACCGTACCGTTCTTCTTACCTCGTTTTCTCTTTGTTACTTCTCTGCCTATCTATTTATTCAAATTCACATTTATTCTTGTGTCTTATTTTTAAAGATACTTTAGTGTATATAAAGTACTTACGTTATATTTCAATAGAAGTGGAAATTATAAGAAAATTAACGTTTGACAATTAGGGAGTCAAATTAAAAGTATTTTGATAGCTTTAGCTGTAAAGTTAAAATAATAAAAAGTTTATTTATATTTAGTATCCTATATACTATGATCGTTTTCCTACAAAAATACAAACAACAAAACAATTTTTTCTTAAACATTCGGAGTCTTGCATAATAAATAAATTAAATTAATAGTCAATTGAATACATCCATAGGCAAAATTGAATACATACTGATTCCTGTAAGGAGAAGAAATTTATATAATTTATGCACAGAGGATAATTTATTCCATGCAGTTAATAAGCTCAGATAACTGGGTAAAATGATAGATAATAAAGAGGTACATGACGATACATGACAGGATACAAGTAAGAAATATTTTATATTGTTATTAATAATAACAAAACTTTTTACAAGAATAAATTTTTATTATTTTATAAATTACAATGTTTCGACAGTGTTCAACTATCGACATAAGATATTAATAGTTGATAGTTACATACATCTGATGATGATAGTTGAATACTATCGAAAAATTGTAACTCACAAAATAAAAAAATTGTATTCTTGTAAAAAGTTTTGTAATTATTAATAACAGTATAAAAAATATATATAAGAAAAATGGTGAGCATTTACCAATATAAATAGGAAATAGGACATACTAATCTCACAGTAGACTATAGAGAAGCAAACTCATTATTCATAACACAAAAATAACAATATATAAAACACTTATCACACCACTTGTTACTTATGGTGGCGAGACATGAATGCTGCCAAAAAAAGAACAAGAAACAGTAAGAAGGTTTGAAAGAAAGATCGTAAGACGTGTTTATGGCCAGTTTAAAGAAAATGACGAATGGAGAATAAGAAATAACCAGGTGATAGATAAGCTATTAAATCGTGAGTTCATTGTAAGATTCATGAAGGCTGAAAGAATACAATGGCTAGGCCACCTAGAGCGGTTGGATGATCAGCGTATGCCAAAGAAAATTTTTAAGACCCAAGTTTATAAAAGCAGAAAGTGGGGCCGACCTAGAATTAGATGGTTGGATGCTGTACTAGAAGATTTAAGACGAATGGTTGTAAGGGGTTACACTGCGATGGCAATAGATAGAAGACTTTGGAGAGAATTGGTGTTGGAGCTGTAGTGCTGAAGAAGAAGAGCCAGTTGAGTACCTTTATGTTAATGATAACCAGAGAAAAATTTAATTTGTTTTTCATTTTATTTCTAAAAATTTAATTCTAAAGTGTATCTAGATTTAGTTGTAATGTGAAATATTTATGATTTATTTATTACTAAAAATTGTCATCAACTGTCGTAATAATTTAGTTCTATGTGCAATAAATTTAGCTATTATGTAAAAGCGTACTAGATTTGTTTATTATTGAAAATTCTCCCTACTGCCGAATATTAGGTTAATTACTTTGTATTATTAATAAGAACTACCAATACTACATCTTAAGTTTAAAGAAGATTTATTTCAGTTAGTACGAAGTCCGTAATATAATTAAAACTTTGTGTAGCCTGCATGAGGTTTCAGTGACTGCACCATGAATATGTGACAAAAATGTTTAACGATAAGAGCTAATTGGATTTATGGAAGATGCGTATAAGTTGGATAAAAATATACCATAATATACCGCGATTTTCACTGCCCACAGTTTGTGGTGAGCAGGCAATTCCCAGTGCTGTGAATGTAACAAACATTGGAAACTTCGATAATGGGAATAAAGATATTATTATTGTTACTTTTTGTGCGCGGTCGTCTGTCTGTGAGGATTGTAACTCGTTGACTGTTTTCAGCAATTTATTGTCAATTTACAAAATATTGTTCTACCTTAAACAAATGTTCATATTTCATTAGTATTGTCACGATAATTACGGGACGGTCTCGGACAGTCGAGAGCGTTGTTCTGACCGTGTCTCGGCTACCGAACAGGTGCGTGTACTAAAGTAGACCTCTAGACCTTTCGAATGCTTGTTAACGACGCAAATTATATTGACATGGAAAATTATTCTGAAACATCTCTTATATATAAGCAACAGCGACCTCTAAGTTAGTACAGCTGCTGATTTATTCAAGTGCTGATCAAGTGTTTGTGGAAAGTGAATACTGAATTAGTGGGGAACTCATTGACAGTTAACATTATTATCGCGTGTGGACAAAAAATTTAACTTGCACTATTGTATGAGAGTAATTTGTTGATTTCAAATTGTTATTTGTGATTAATTAAAGCTGGTAATTAGTGACTTCATTGGTGACTGTGTTTTGTTACCACTGAACGATCCGTGAGACCGTCGTAACAGTATGAAATTAAATAAAAAAAGTAAAGTTTTTGTAGTATGTTCAAGTAAAACAATGCCACACGACACAATAATAACAAAACAAAGAAACGTTTTTGTAGTATGTTCAAGTAAAACAACTCCACACGACACACAAATAACAAAACAAAGTAAAGTTTTGTAGTATGTTCAAGTAAAACAATGCCACGCGACACAAATATAACAAAACAAAGTAAAGTTTTTGTAGTATGTTCAAGTAAAACAACGCCACACGACACAATTATAACAAAACAAAGTAAAGTTTTTGTAGTATGTTCAAGTAAAACAACGCCACACGACACACAAATAACAAAACAAAGTAAAGTTTTGTAGTATGTTCAAGTAAAACAACTCCACACGACACACAAATAACAAAACAAAGTAAAGTTTTTGTAGTATGTTCAAGTAAAACAACGCCACACGACACAATTATAACAAAAAAAAGTAAAGTTTTTGTAGTATGTTCAAGTAAAACAACGCCACACGACACAATTATAACAAAACAAAGTAAAGTTTTTGTAGTATGTTCAAGTAAAACAACGCCACACGACACAATTATAACAAAACAAAGTAAAGTTTTTGTAGTATGTTCAAGTAAAACAATGCCACACGACATAAATATAACAAAACAAAGTAAAGTTTTTGTAGTATGTTCAAGTAAAACAATGCCACACGACATAAATATAACAAAACAAAGTAAAGTTTTTGTAGTATGTTCAAGTAAAACAATGCCACACGACATAAATATAACAAAACAAAGTAAAGTTTTTGTAGTATGTTCAAGTAAAACAATGCCACACGACATAAATATAACAAAACAAAGTAAGGTTTTTGTAGTATGTTCAAGTAAAACAATGCCACACGACATAAATATAACAAAACAAAGTAAAGTTTTTGTAGTATGTTCAAGTAAAACAATGCCACACGACATAAATATAACAAAACAAAGTAAAGTTTTTGTAGTATGTTCAAGTAAAACAATGCCACACGACATAAATATAACAAAACAAAGTAAAGTTTTTGTAGTATGTTCAAGTAAAACAATGCCACACGACATAAATATAACAAAACAAAGTAAAGTTTTTGTAGTATGTTCAAGTAAAACAATGCCACACGACATAAATATAACAAAACAAAGTAAAGTTTTTGTAGTATGTTCAAGTAAAACAATGCCACACGACATAAATATAACAAAACAAAGTAAAGGTTTTGTAGTATGTTCAAGTAAAACAATGCCACACGACACAATAATAACAAAACAAAGAAACGTTTTTGTAGTATGTTCAAGTAAAACAACTCCACACGACACACAAATAACAAAACAAAGTAAAGTTTTGTAGTATGTTCAAGTAAAACAATGCCACGCGACACAAATATAACAAAACAAAGTAAAGTTTTTGTAGTATGTTCAAGTAAAACAACGCCACACGACACAATTATAACAAAACAAAGTAAAGTTTTTGTAGTATGTTCAAGTAAAACAACTCCACACGACACACAAATAACAAAACAAAGTAAAGTTGTGTAGTATGTTCAAGTAAAACAACGCCACACGACACACAAATAACAAAACAAAGTAAAGTTTTTGTAGTATGTTCAAGTAAAACAACTCCACACGACACACAAATAACAAAACAAAGTAAAGTTTTGTAGTATGTTCAAGTAAAACAACGCCACACGACACAATTATAACAAAACAAAGAAACGTTTTTGTAGTATGTTCAAGTAAAACAACTCCACACGACACACAAATAACAAAACAAAGTAAAGTTTTGTAGTATGTTCAAGTAAAACAATGCCATGCGACACAAATATAACAAAACAAAGTAAAGTTTTTGTAGTATGTTCAAGTAAAACAACTCCACACGACACAATTATAACAAAACAAAGTAAAGTTTTTGTAGTATGTTCAAGTAAAACAATGCCACGCGACATAAATATAACAAAATAAACTAAAGTTTTTGTAGTATGTTCAAGTAAAACAACGCCACACGACACTAATATAACAAAACAAAGTAAAGTTTTGTAGTATGTTCAAGTAAAACAACGCCACACGACACAATTATAACAAAACAAAGAAACGTTTTTGTAGTATGTTCAAGTAAAACAACGCCACACGACACACATATAACAAAACAAAGTAAAGTTTTGTAGTATGTTCAAGTAAAACAACGCCACACGACACAATTATAACAAAACAAAGAAACGTTTTTGTAGTATGTTCAAGTAAAACAACTCCACACGACACACAAATAACAAAACAAAGTAAAGTTTTGTAGTATGTTCAAATAAAACAATGCCACGCGACACAAATATAACAAAACAAAGTAAAGTTTTTGTAGTATGTTCAAGTAAAACAACTCCACACGACACACAAATAACAAAACAAAGTAAAGTTTTGTAGTATGTTCAAGTAAAACAACGCCACACGACACAATTATAACAAAACAAAGAAACGTTTTTGTAGTATGTTCAAGTAAAACAACTTCACACGACACACAAATAACAAAACAAAGTAAAGTTTTGTAGTATGTTCAAGTAAAACAACGCCACACGACACAATTATAACAAAACAAAGAAACGTTTTTGTAGTATGTTCAAGTAAAACAACTCCACACGACACACAAATAACAAAACAAAGTAAAGTTTTGTAGTATGTTCAAGTAAAACAATGCCATGCGACACAAATATAACAAAACAAAGTAAAGTTTTTGTAGTATGTTAAAGTAAAACAACGCCACGCGACACAAATATAACAAAACAAAGTAACGTTTTTGTAGTATGTTCAAGTAAAACAACGCCACACGACACAAATATAACAAAACAAAGTAAAGTTTTTGTAGTATGTTCAAGTAAAACAACACCGCACAACACAAATATAACAAAACAAAATAAAGTTTTGTAGTATGTTCAAGTAAAACAACGCCACACGACTCAAATATAACAAAACAAAGTAAAGTTTTTGTAGTATGTTGAAGTAAAACAACGCCACACGACACAAATATAACAAAACAAAGTAAAGTTTTTGTAGTATGTTCAAGTAAAACAACGCCACACGACAGAAATATAACAAAATATAATCTTAGGACGGTCGCACTGATTGTCGTGTTCAAACAGAGGAATTGAGTTATTGAACACCAGAGAAGTACATAATTTAATTACAACTTTAATTACAGTAGAAATACACAGAATTCTTGAATACAATTATTCTTAAAGTTTACAATTTTTCAACAGTCACTAAGGTAGTAACAAACAATAACGAGGTTGCAATAAACAATTCAAGGCACCGTAATAAATAAATAAATAACAACTTTTAATTTAAATTTTTAAGCAGAAATAATTTTACTAGGTACAATATTATGGAAGTAAGCTCGACGTAATACGATTCTTATGACAAAAGAAAGCTATTGCCGACGTTATTATTACAAATTGTAAGATAGTAAACAGCACGCACGGAACTGTACAAGGAAAGTAACTTATATAAGATATAACTTATATAAGATACAAATGAGGTATCTTAAACATTTCCACCGGTTTCATATAGACAGGATTGCTACGCATATGAAATTATATATACAGAGGAATAGAATAACTGTAAATTACGTGACTGATTATCATGTAAAAATGTTAAAAAACGTTAAAAAAATAATCATTTTTAAACGTTTTAGGACTGAATGTAGTAACGCTTAAACGGTATGTTATTAATTATTGGTAAATCTAAGCGTGTGATAAACTGTGTGGGGTTATTGGTAAACCTACCTAAGTCCGTTCCTGTGAATTTACGGAAAACTGAAATTAAAGGTTTCCAAGTGCAATTATAAATAATAAAACTGATTTTCAATGTTAATTTTTATTATTAATAGAGTTTTTTATTGATTACGTAGACGTTAATAAAAAGAAAAAGAAAAAGGTAAATGCATAAAGAATGTCACTTTTTAGTTATCTTGAAACATCAATACAACTTGGACTTTAAACTTAGTTTTACCACTAATCCCTCGTTGTAACGAACGTAAAATATAAATCATCATTGCGGTGTGGAGGGACAAATTTCAAGGCTAAAGAGTCTGGACGGGGGACTCACTTCAAGGAACTGCCGGGAACCTGAAATATCCTTTAAATACAACCCTGCATTAGGCTGAGAAATAGTTTTTAAATCAAGCCGTACAAAAAATATTGTTTCGACGCTCTAAGTGATCGTCGTATGGTACAGTGGAAAACAACAAAATACAAGACACCAATGAAATCACTAATAACCAGCTTTAATTATCACAATTAATAAATTTTAATCAACAAGATAGTCTCTTACAGCAATTCAAGTATTGTCTACACGCATTAATAATGTCAACAATAAAGAATTCCGCACTAATTATAACAGAACAACACTACTCTAAAAACATTGGATCCGCGCTAAACAAATCACTCAACACCACTGAACTGACAAGCCAGCTGCTATAACTTTTTATACGTACCACACGCCCTCTAGAAATCTTCCATTCTCAAAGTGCACGCCACTTAATGCGTATTCAAGTATACTGTACAGTACTCTGGAGTGTACTTGTACGCGGCCTTCAATGAGGCAACACCTGCCACATTTGGCGGGGGACGGGTCGAGAACGCTCTCGGATATTCTAGGTGGTTCCATTCGTTTCAGTATAAAATAAATATAAAAGTGTTTAAAAATGTACACAGGCAAAACAAATAAAATAATAATAAGGCACAAAAATATGTGAATATTATGGTTATAAAAACAATAATTAAAATGACTCTGTTCATTTTCAAGTAACATGTGTTCATTTCTAAATAACGTGGTTCGGATACTTAAAATGTATATATGAAAATCCACTATTCCGTATTGTAGCCATTGTTGTAGAAATGTCAGTAATAAAGTGTAGTCATTATTGTAGACAGTCCCAATAATAATAAAGTATACTCATTGTTGTGGGCAATGTTCTCTGAAAAACAGTTGACAAACGTAAATTTCGCGGGGGCGGGAGAGAGGATGCTGAACAAACCAACGGGATGTGCTAACGACGTTAAGTGGCACCAGTCATAAAAACTGAAACCACATAACAAAATCAAATAAAAATTCAACAGCCCTCAGTAAACGGTCTTCCAATCTATACAATTTCTCGTATTGAAATGCTTTTCTCATTCTAAAAACGACGTGTATTTGTTTCCTCTTGTTTTGTTCCAGACTCGTAGCATCCAGCGGCAAACAGCGGCATCTCTTTCGGCTATTCTATTTTCATGATTTGAAGTATACTGTAGCTTAAAAATAGTGCTTTATGAATTTTTTCTAAAACAAGTTTAGTATATTTTCGTTCCAATTTTGAATTATTCGGTAGAAAAATTAAAAGTTCTTCCTGTCTATTATGAAATACAATTTTAAATGGAACAGTATCGTTAAATTTAAATTCTTATGGTAACATCTCACGCATACCCTATGAAAAATGTGTTTTAAAACAATGTACAGTGCCGTAATTATTATTTCGAAGTTGTGTAGTTTTATAATTTTATTAGTAGAATATTTCAATTATCTTAGACGTGACATTACTTATGACCAAGATAGATATAGACGAATCTCACAAGAATGTGTGGAACGATTTGGAGAACGTTGAAAAATAAGTGTAGAAAAGAAACCCAAATAAAATTGTATAAAACAATGGCATTAACTACACTACTGTATGGCTCTAAAACTTGAGTCATAAAGGAAAAAGATGAACAGAAGATACAAACAGCAGAAATGAAATTTTTGAGATCAGTTAAAAGGTGTAATAGATGAGATCATGTACGAAATGAAGAGATAAGATGTGATTTAGATATTTTAGCAGTTAATGAAACGCTTACAGAATACAGAAGAAAATGAATTCAACACATCGGATGGAAGAAAGTAGAGTACCGAAGGTGGCGATAGATTACAACCCTAGAGGCAGAAGAAACGTTGGTAGACCTAAGCAAAGGTACACTGTGGAGTAGGAACAGGTCACTAAAGCTTAAAACCGTTAAGAAGATGATGATGATGATTATCAGAATACTAACAATAGAGTATACTTTTAAATATAATGTAATTACCCTAAACTATCTATATTAATTAATTATTTTTAATGTAATTTACTTTCTACATTTATTTTTTTAAATTATTATGGGAAACACAATTTTTCGCTATTATTGTATGAAATTAAATTTTTTCAGTTTATTTTTTGCAATTTTAATGAAACTTGAATTAAGTCTTTTATGTTATACGATTTTGGTTGGTATTCAGAACGAGCAAGAGAATTGCGTAAACCGCGGGCGTTTCCTATTTATTTAGCGTAAAAGCGTTTTTCCTAAACGGTACTGTGGGATAATGAAGATAAACTGTATTAGATATTAAAAAAATATGACGGAAAAGTACAGGTCACTGTGTGTGTGTGTGTGTGTGTGTGTGTGTGTCCGTAATGCGGAGAGCATAGCGCAAATCCTCAGGCTATTCGCCGTTAAAATTCTCTTGCGGATATTTCACGTTAAGCAAACTTTTTCAGAACGTAAAGAATTTTTAACGGGTAAAGAAATATTGGAAAATGTTGCTTCAAGAGTGCCTTAATACACTTCTTTGACTACAGTTGACTTAATACGTAGTAACCCTCTCTTTGCCTTTCTAAAACTCAGTTCATTGCTTTTTTCAGTTTGTAATTTTACTCTGTTGCGACTATCCGTTTTATCAACATCATCCTTCTCTCTCTCTCTCTCTCTCTCTCTCTCTCTCTCTCTCTCTCTCTCTCTCTCTCTCTCTCTCTCTCTTCTCTTTCTCTTTCTCTTTCTCTATCTCTCTCCCTCGCTTTCTTTCTCTCACTCTATTTGGGTACACTTTAGTTACCTGTAGTTTATGAAACATCGTCACAACGATACTCACTGTAGTAATTGAATTCACACACACTAAGCGTACGGTTACACGAGTGTTTTTCCGGCCGCGCACGCGTGTGGAGTTTGTGAAAACGCACAGTAGTCACACGTGCATTTTTTCTCGTACGTGCACGGACGTGCATCCCTACAGCTCTGACTATAACGTTTAAACGTGTATATGAAGGTTAAAACCCAACTGGACAGAAACGGTTAGACTAAACAAAACATTGGTTATCAGTATTAAATAAATCATTATTGAGAAATTTGTTACAATACATATTTTTTTTTAAAGATGTCAACAACACCATGGAGACCAAAATTAATTACTTTACCATAGTAACAAGTGAATAAACAAATAATATTTTAGCGGCATCTTTGAGCAGTCCGTGAGTAACTCTCGTGCGTGTTAAAAACGCAACAGGTTGTGTTCCGATGCGGTGGAGACCTTGAAAACCCAGCAGAGTTGACGGCCCGTGCGTTTTTTCTACGTCCGTGTGAGCAATTCCATTTCCGCCTGTTTGTTAAAATCAATGCGTTTCCCAACCGCTTGCACACGGCCGGGAAAAAAACGCTGGTGTAACCGTACCCAAATTATGACACACATATGTTCATCTATTCACTATAGCACAATACGAAAAATTAAAACATTTTTAAAAACCCACGAGATAGTGAGCATGAGCGGCAAGTGTCATTCGGTCGGCTTCCAGTAACTACGCAATTATTCTCGACGCATGGTCTGAAAACCGGTACATTCTTCACGAACCTCGGCGGGGTATAAATATAAGCGGCCAGCGGTGGAGAGGGAAGATTGGTACGCCGTATTTTGGTACGCCATCGGATTTGCTGTTCTTGTGTGAAGCCCCCGAGGGTAGAGGCCTCATGGTTTCGGGCGAGCCTATACCGCCATTCGCGGTGTCTGTGATATCTGCCTTCCCCCACCTGACCGCCCGCCGACTCATCGCTAACCCGTGGTTGAACCGGTGGTATTTGGATTGGATTAGGACCGATTGACATCGGGCTAAGGTGGATGTCTGGCGAACGGGAACCAGGGTTTCGACGTCACTGGCAAGTAGCCGCAGTAGGAAATCACCCCTTCCCCAGTGATCCAAGCTTAGAACATGTGCGGTGACCCCCCGCGGAACGACCGTCTACTGGTGGGAGAGGGCCGTGCAGTGCGCAACGTCGTGTGACTGACTGATCCCGGGTAGTTGTGAGATGTGCCTATGCCGCTGATCAGCGATGGCTTCGTCTCCTTCCGAGATGCCCAACCTGGCTCACGCTACCTTACGGGGCGCTGGGTTAGACGATTTTCAGCGGTATCAGGGCTGGTGATCGAATAAAGCGTGCATCACCATCGTTAGGAAGCGAGACTCGAGGCTCAGGGTCTGTGCAACCTGCACTGCTGGAGCCTGTACCTGACTCGCTTGAGGTGACTGGCATCCGACGTTTGCTTCTCTGAGTACCGAAACACCGCCTCCACCTCCACTGGGCAACGTTGTGTTTTGTACAGACATTAGAGTCTTTGCATTAAACAACAAGGACAAATGAGAAATTCAGAATTCATCCCATATAATTTTAAAAGTACATTTTGTAAATTCTTTGTTCTCAAAGTTTTATTTTAGTAAACCTACATGAAATATCCTACAAACGAAACACGTTACTTACCAAACATTAAGTGATTTTCATTATTCAGAAAAGTCAACATTCTTTTATTTATTTATCAAATATTATAATTCCTTTGATTTTTACAATTGCTTAAAAAAAATGTTATTTTAAGACAAGCAACTGCCTTATAAATAAACAGGCCTGCGATAAGTGATTATGGAAGTTCCATGATAATTCCGAACCACTAGTTAGTATTGTTACGTAACACGCAACGTTCTACAAGTATCTTGGCTGTCCCAGCAGAGCCCAGCTGTAATGTGTGCGTGCGTACATATTGCTACTACTTTGAGATGGAAGACAATTACGTGACTCTTACCATGCGCCAACAATCGGGACCATTCCAGACCGTACCGGTCGGCGCACTGTGTTCAAGGCCAGACAGTTTGCACGGTTCTAGAGCGTTCTGTAGTACGCAATTTGCTCGACACGTCACCCAAAGTGACCGATTATCCTGGCATCTCAGCGGGGTATAAATATAAGCATCCAGCGACGGTCAGTCAGTTTACTTCAGCGATTACTCAGTCCGTTTAAGTGGCGATTTATTCAAGTGAGGTCTGAAGTATTTTGGCGAAGTATTATTGTGTTATTGTATATGCAGAGGAAATCCTAAGTGAACGTCAAAGTGGATTTAGAGCCGACCGGAGCACAGTCGATCAAATTTTCGTCATGAGGCAGTCACTCGAAAGATGTTTCGAATATGGTATTGACATCCATATACTGTTTATAGATTTCAGGCAAGCCTTCGATAGTGTAAATCGAATAATGTTGCGAATAGCATTGGAAGAATTGGGAGTACCTCAAAAGATTGTGAGACTGGTACTGCTCAGTCTGAACGATTTCAGGGGAAAAGTAGTTCTGGGAAGAAACAAAAGCCGACATTTTACGGTTGGTACTGGAGTGAAGCAGGGTGATGCATTATCTGCGACCCTCTTTAACTTGGCACTACACTATGCTATAAACAAGATAGACTTCAGAGGACACATCTTCAAAAGGACGAGGCAACTAGGAGCATATGCGGGTGATATTGTGCTGGTAGCCAGGAACAAAAATGTATTAAAAGACACCTTTATTGAAATAGAGAGGGAGGGAAGTGAGCAGGATTGGTTTGGAAGTCAATGAGGCTAAAACAAAATACATGAAAGTGTCTGCGAAGGAAAATAGAGAACTGCTAGACCTTCACACAGGCCATTACTGTTTCCAAGGAGTTACAAAATTTAAGTACCTAGGTGTTATTCTGAATAATGAAAACCGAGTGAGCAGCGAAATAGTAAATAGAATCATAACCGGCAATAGAGCCTACTATGCAAACCAATCATTACTGAAATCAAAGCTTCTAACTCCAAGAACCAAATTGATGTTATATAAAACACTGATCAGACCTGTTGTTACTTATGCATCCGAGACATGGACTCTCGTAAATAAGGATATAAGTGCACTAAGAATTTTTGAAAGAAGAATTTTGAGACAGATATTTGGACCGGTGAAGGAAGGGAATATGTATAGGATCCGAAATAAAGGTGAAATAAATGAGTTGATTGGTGGACAAGACCTGGTGAGACACATAAAATCAGCTAGAATTAGATGGCTGGGACATGTATTCCGTATGAATGTTACGAGGATGCCCAAAACTATATTAAGTGGAACGATACTGGGCAAAAGAAGAAGAGGAAGGCCTCGAAGAAGATGGCAGCAGGATGTGGAAGAACATCTAAGAAAGATGGGCATTAGGAACTGGAGACTGAAGGCAGTGGACAGAGATGAGTGGAGACGGGTCGTAGCGGAGGCCAAGGCTCACCATGGGCTGTAGTGCTGGAGAGTAGTAGTAGTAGTATTATTGTGTTATAATTGTGCGGGACTCTATTAGGTGACGTTATTATTTCGTGTGGCCAATTTTTGCTCGGATTATTGTACAAGTTGATTATAAACTGTATTTGTGATTAATTAAAGCTGGTGATTAGTAACTTTATTGGTGTCTTGTATTTTGTTTTCTACTGTACCATACATACGATCAGTGAGACCGTCGCGTCTTAGCAGTGTATAGCTCTTGGGAGAGAAATTTATTACCCTGATCCCTCACCCCCAAAGTTACGCCACTGGTCATATATCTGTGAAGTTTTGTATACTGAACATCATATAGATATATGATACTAGATCTATGATATATAGGTACTTAGAAAGATAGACTGATAGATTGACAGAGAGAAATTGATAGAGAGGAAAGCAACGAGAGCGAGAAAGAGAGTAAAACTGACTATTCTTGTAGACGTATGCTTGTTCTGATATTTCTGCTTGGATCGTATGGACTGATATTTACCATAAACTACACTGCTCACAAACAATTTATAAAATAATCGTCTATACACATTATCTTATTCCGAAGCTGTGACAAGGAGAAAAGAATTATTTTTACGATAACGAAAACGTTTGTTAATAGTAGCATTTATTATTAATAGTTTTTTAAATCTTTAAATGCTAGGTGTTTTTTCATTCGGCTAATCAAAAAATCTGAATGGTTTACATTAACTGTGATGAGTAACTGAACTATATAGCATAATGTACGTGTCTGCATGCCTAATGTAAAAATACTGTATTTAGTACCTTTATTTTCCGATAGATGTCAGCTGTTTAGTCATTGATTAGCATTTAATCAGCTGATAATATCTAACCTACAAGGAAGCATAATTTTTGTTCTTTTTGAGCTTAGTTTGCTTATAGTCATTACAGTACGTTTCGAACTAAAATTATTTTTCTATCATCTGTGGTATGAACTTATCAATATGTTAGTATAATTATAGTAGCGTGGTGTAAGTGCACTGTATTTATTAGGGCTGTTATTTAGCAAAAAAGTATTATTAATTTAAACAATTTTCAAAAATTATTTGGACTTATTTACTATTTTTTCTTTTATCTACACAGGGAATAAAACAGGAATAACAAATTTAAAAAAAATAAATAAGTTGTAATGAATATAACGGCTAAAATTAATAATTATAAATCAGTTCTAACTTGATGTGTTAATTTGAGTTTAAAAATCGTAATATCAGACATAGAGATACGTTTGTACTGGTTCGCATAGGTCAAAAGTTAGAACTAACCATTGGTGACGTCACTGCCACTTCGTTAATCACAATCGATGTGATTAACACCGGCTGCTAACGACAGATGTCGTTACAATAACTGTCACATGATATCAATTGTTGCGGTACCGAAGTAATCCGTTGTCATTTATTAGGTTTGTTTAATTTTAACACGATTTCCGCCGATGATAATATTGTCAAAATAACATTATATAATTCAGTGCTTTATAAAGCAGTAAACATTTTATAAATTAACAAACATTTTATACAGTCTCGTGCTTTAATTAAAATTTTGTTTGGTACTAAAATTTACAATCAGAATGATCACTGTTGCACACCACTATATAAAAATTATCCCGATTAGCGCTTTCAAGCTATTTCCGATCTGACGATGGGCTGTGAAGCTTGAAAGCGCTAATCGGGATAATTTTTATATAGTGGTGTGCAACAGCGATCATTCTGATTGTGATTTCAACCACTAACACAAATTTCTTCATTAAACGTCTACTAAAATTTAATTAAACAAGGTCTGGGAAACACACCATCCCTGCCTAACTCCCTTATTTATTGGAATGTCACCTAAGAACATACCAGGACTAAAGATGTAATTTTATAAAGCATCATAACTGAAAGCGTTAAATGCTGTGGATATCCTCTTCTATCCATCCATAATACAGCTTAAGAAATCAAACAGCTTTGTATGGGTTCCAGGCTATGTGCGAATGACACAGTTTTTATTCAAGAAAATGAGGACGATTTACAAACAGCAATGTTTCAGTTACGGCAAGAGAGTACTCACTGACAATTTTAGTGAGAAAGACCAAAACCATGGCTTTTGAAAGTAAATATCCAGTGAGGACTAAGACCGTTATAAACAACAGCACTTTAGAACAAGTGAGCCGTTCCAAACATCTCGGCTGTGCAATAAGCTACGAATCTGAATAAATTTAGGAATATTTGTGGTGAAATTCATAGAAAACTAAGAAATAAAACAAGACACAGCAGAAGGATTAAATTTTATAAGACGATTGCGATACCCACGTTGATTTATGCGAGTGAGGCGTGGGTCATGACAGAAAAAGAAACCGGCAAGATTCAGAGGGCTGAAATGCAGTTTTTTGAATACTTTAAGTTATACATTGCAAGATATAATAAGGAATAAAGATATCAGAGCAGACCCCGAATTATTTCAGTTTACAGAAGGCAATGGTTGGATCATTTGCAAAGGATGACAGAGAATCAATTGCCGAAAGCGGCTCTAAACTATAAAGTCATTAGTAGAAGAGACGTGGGTCGTCCGAGGATGAGATGGGTGCCGGAACAGGTTTATATAACTTAATTCTTGAACAGGAGAAGAAGAAGAAGAAGAAGAAGAAGAAGAAGAAGAAGAAGAAGAAGAAGAAGAAGAAGAAGAAGAAGAAGAAGAAGAAGAAGAAGACCAAAATGTATTCTTTTTTTATTTTTAAATTGTTCCGTGTTCTTTGTCGTTGGGATTAAGGTTAATGGTAATAATTTTCAACTATCATCCCACTCATTGTAAGGCAATAACATTTTTATTGTGGCTGTTCTAATATTATTATTCAGAAGAGTATTGTAATATTGCTCACATACTGTTACGTCGGTCACACGCATCGTTATGTTGAACAGTGAAAACAGAGTAATTGAACACCAGTCGATTCGTTGATTACGGAAATCCAGTACCTTTTTCATCATCATCTAAAGACCATGCCTTACCGAGTTAGCCACGGCTCTCTCATTGTCCTCTTTAAATTGAAATGCGATTGAAAGTTCATATCCTTTTCCATGTGTTTGAAGAACGCTGCTCTTGATCGTCCTCTTTGTTTCCCACAACATCTTACCTTCAACAATGTTAGGTAAGAATTGACTGTATAGTAGCCCTAACACATGCCTGATCAATTTTGCCCTTCTTCTTCTAATCATTTGTAAAAATGATCTATCGTCGTTCACTTCTGCGAGGACTTTGCTTATTACTTTTCTTATCCATGCAAATCGTCCTAGTCCTTCTCCTCCAGACCCATGTTTACATTGCTTCTAGCTTTCTCCTTCCTGTATTTTGCCGAGGGTCCACGCGTCACACCCATAAGTTAAAACACTCCACAAAAATGTTTTTGAGAACCTTTTCCTTACCACCATACTTAAGTGATTATTGGTAAGTAAATTCCTTTTGTTCTCAAATGCTTGCTTTTCTAGAGCTAATCTTCATAATTTCTAATCTATACACATACATATCACCAGGTATGGTGTTTCTCAGGTAGCAAACATTTTCAACCTGTTCTAAAATTGTACTACCCAATTTAATGTCGAGTTTTACATTCTCTGTCTTCGTCCCTATTGCCATTGTTTTTGTTTTATTCTTGTTAATCTTTAAAATTTAAGTTTTCCTAGGGTTTCAGACAAGATTTCCAACATTCTCTTCGTTTCCTTTACCGAGTCTGCATTATTACTATATAATCTCCTAAGCAGATTCTATGAATGGGCCTTCCATTAGTCTTAATGCCTTTGGTTTTTTTCTTTCATTCATACGATATCTTCCTCAATAAATAAGTTAAACAAATTTGGAAACAAAGAACATCCTGATTTGATTCCTCTTCTTATTCTGGCTTCTTTTTTGCAGCTGTTTATTTCAATTTCAGTCTTCTGCAATTTGTACAAATTCAAAATCAGTTTTCTATCCCGCCAATCAAGTACAAAACTCCTTATTGCTTGAAATAAGAGCTCTCAATCAACTCTATCGAAAGCTTTTTCCAGGTCGATGAAGGTCAAATACGGCTTCCTATTAAGGTCTATTCTCCTCTCTACTATCAGTGACAGCGCTAGTATGGCTTCTCTAGTTCTCCTAGTGCCTTTATGGGACCAACAAAAAACAAATAAAATTTTATCTTCTACAATTTTCCATGTTTTCCTCTTTAAAAAAACATATAGTTTTGTATGTTTTATAGTTATTTTGACGTTAAAGAAATAATACATTAAATGAAATGTGCCCTATTTAACACATCATCTACAGTTGTCATCTAATATTTGTCCGATACGAAATGATAGTTGGTAGAAGTGCAATAAGGCAAAAGAAGATAGAACAATCTACAAACATGAGCACTCCCTACCAGGATAAGTAATGCAAGCTGTTAAGCCCATACATTCTAATGAAGATCTCTTAAAACGCTGTCTTCACGGAAAAACTCAGAACCCGACCGAAAGTTTCAATAGTTCTATCTGGTAAAGACGTCCAAAAACTGTATTTGTAGGCCTGCAAACACTCAAACTTAGAGTCACAGATACAATTATATCCTTTAATGAAGGTTGTATTGGAAAGGCAAATGTTCTTCAAAGACTTCGGATCAATTCTGGGAAATTTTTGGTTTCAAAGGTCTCAAACAGATTAACGCAGAATGTATACGAAAGGCTGAAAAAGAGACTCAAGAACAAAATAAAAGACAAAGAGTGAGAAGAAAACTGTTAAAAAGAAGAGAAAAAATATGAAAGTAAAAGTTGTTGTCCTGATGGATTTTAGAGACATAAAATTCTGTAAAGTGTGTTTTCAATTTTTAAACCAGCTTTTCCAAAAGTTACAATTTTTTCAATTTTATGTACATTTTCTAAAAATTATAAAAACTTTAAGCCCGATATTTTTCAGACATGTTACATACTCTTATACAAGTTTGCCTTACCAGAATTATAAAGAAATAATTAGTAAAACTTTTAATAGAAATAGGTTTAATTTAAAATTTTACGCGTATATAATTTATAAAAGTTTTTTTTTCAATCGTAACCACACATAATACTTTATTGAATCTTCTGCAGTACCAAAGTTAAGTGCGCTTAGTATTTGTTAAAAATTGTATAGAGATTAGGATTAACCGTTTTTGAAATAACGGTACCTAAATTTAGCTAATTCCCATTTAAATAGCATTAGATTAGAAAAGGTACCGACTCACCTTAATTACAACTTTAATGATAATCATCACATCATCATCATCATCATCATCACCCTCAAGGTTTAAACCAAGAATTGTTAGTTCCGATCCCAAGCCGATAGACTACAGCTGGTGACTCCAACGCTTCTTCGGACGTCCCACACCTCTCCGTCACCTCGGCTTATAGTTCCATAGTTGTTTGGGGGTGCGGCAGTCATCCATTCGGCAAAGATGTTCCCACCAATTCAACCGATGATAATTATGATAATAACATAATAATTAACTTGACTATAATAACTTTAATGATAATAATGAACAAAATAACAACAAACATTTGTATGAAATTTATTGTTAAATGTCTCAAACAGATTGACGCAGAACGTAGGCTATACAAAAGGCTGACAAAAAGGTTCAAGAACAAAATAAAAGACAAAGAGTGAGAAGAAGACTGTTAAAAATAAAGAGAAAAGAATATGAAAGTGAAAGTTATTGTCCTGGTAGATTTTAGGGACATAAATCTCTACTTGGAGACAGTTCATCAAACTTACTATTGTCAAACACGCTAACTTAACACACAATAAGTATCCCCTATTTTACACTGTTGAAATACGTAATACAAGTCACTAGTTACAGAATTCCCCACACAACAATTTTCTGTAATCAGTTTGCAACAATGTGTTTTGCATTATCATTTATAGTTATATTGTTAGATGTAACATTAATAGGTGTTTGTTTAGAGTTTTTTTGTTTTATTTTGTTTTATATTTTATTGATCGTTTTTATTTTGTGTTTATTATGTTTTCCTATTTCCTTGATAATACTTCATCTTTAGTCAATTAATATGATTTGAAGGATTTGTTATATTAAGGAACTGAATGCAGCCGGTCTCCGGCCTGTGAGGCCGTTGTCTTCCAACTTCTTCATGGCGACAGATGTTAATCGCTCGACCAGGCGTTTCGGCCTCAAATCTGAAGGCCATCTTTTGTGTAAGGACTTTAAAAAACCAACAAGATGTACGTCGGTTTTCAAAGTCCTTACACTGAAGATGGCCTTTAGAGGTGACATGCCGAAACGTCTGGTCGAGCGATTAACATCTATCGCCATGAAGAAGTTGGAAGACAACGGCCTTACAGCCCGGATAATAATTCTATTAATTGTTTAGCCACTTTTTGTTGGGATAGACGGCTAGAATTATTTAGAGTAATCAAATTAATTGCAAACGCTTTTCTGTACATTGGGTATAAAAATTAGTTTATATCTGGTTGTGGTTAATTGTTTTAAATGACTTAAAATTTGTTTTAAGTTTGCCGTATTGTAAATACTTGCAATCCTATACTTTATATTCCTTTTTACTGTTATATTCCGTAAGGAAATGGAAGTATGGTGGTCGCGAAAAAAATCGTGTTCGAGATTAAAGCAGATTCTAATTGTACCACCCTCAAAACATGAAGAAAATTCACTTTCCCAAAGTGTCTGTGTGTCTGTGTTTGTGTGTAGAATTTTTCCTATGGTGAAGGATAACTGCCGAAAATTCAAACAGAATAAAATATAACTTTTTGCATATGCGGCCGAGTTGTAGAGAACTCAAGGCCTATTGATTTTGGTGAACATCGTTAAGGGAAAGGGTAGTTTACCTTCAACGTTTTATGTTTTAACAAAATTAAAGTACTTAATTTTAACAAATAAAGTATCCTGAAATGAGGTCGTAATATTCCACTGTAGAAAGGTAGATGAAGTATCTATAAATGAAACGGGTAGCTGATGGGAGAGAGGGTAATTTTGTGTATTGATGTTATAAATTTACTCGACCGAAAACTTAAAAATTTCAATAAAACATTAACAATTGATATCGTTTCATGCTAGGTAACCACGGATACGTAAATACATAAACAAATCAATTTTTCGTTTTCAGAAAGCACAGAAAACAAACCCTGGGCGGTGTTCGCTTTTTTTCGCGTTCTTTAAATAAAAGATAAATTTATCAAATTAATTCTTTATTTTTAAAATACTAGAATTAACAAATAGGCACAATTCGTATTTTAATTATCTTTCTCAGCGTTTTTACCAAAAGCATGCTGAGACTACATATTTGGTTTCGTTCTGAGTTTTTGTTTACATATTAAAAATAATTTGATAATTAATTAGGACATGGAAGTTATGTATGGTTCTCCATACCCATTTTTATACACAGTCGTTACACGATCTTTGTAACTATGATGATTAGTCGAAATCGTTTCAATTTGAAACATTATTATCGTTAAATATTTTAGAAACAAAACTATCGGAAAACTTTACAGAGTCTACACTACACAAAGAACAATTTTTCCTTTCAGTCTACCTTTTTCTATTTTATTATCTTACGTCGCTTGTAGTTTTCCTGAAGTGGTTCAGATAATTATCAGATTATAATCAATTTAACAAAGTTCTCATCTCACCTACAGATTTTCTTACTCAATATTTTGAGCGTAGTGTATTACGGGCGGTTCTTGAACCATTTACACAGTCCCTAATAGATATCCATTTAGCACAGACTCTTCTCTAACGGCACTCACTTACTTTTTTTTTCTCAGTCTTCTTAGCTAAGACTTGGTTTTTTACAGCTGCCAAGGATTTTCTCTGATTATGTACTACGAGGGTCAGTTGAAAAGTTTCTAAAGCGACGTCTTTAGCTCAGTGGTAGAACTAAAATCTTTCGTGTGCTGCAAGACGTACATTTCGTGTGAACACCTGTTAATTTCAAGACACTCGTATTTCTGTCAATTTATTCACTTTTACCGGCTGTTTGAAATTTTTCTGTCACAAACTTAAACATTGTGTTATTTAGTGCTAATGGAAAATTAATACTAAATTGTAAATGTGTTAGGAGATGCTGTGTCTGTAGAAACAGCGGAAAGTAAAGCACACTTGAGTTTAAACGAGGTCGTACAAGCACTGAAGACTATCCTAGCAGTGGGCGTTCAAATAGTGCAACAAAAAACGGCATTACTGAAAAAATGTATAGTTTGTTGGAGATCCGCAGATTGAGGAATGGATGACGTTGCTGAAATCATAGGCATCTCATATGAGCGTGTGCATCATACTTTAACTTAAGAACTTGGTGTAAAAAAGCGTTGTACAAGATGACTGCCTGTACATCTAGAGTTGTTGCATTTTTTGGGCGTCGAGTGCGATCACGTCTTCAATGTTTTGAAGTTCTGTTTCAATGTCTTCACGTTGGCTTTGAAGTCGCAGTATCTCCTGACACATTTACAATTTAGTTTCAAATTTCCGTTGGCGTTAAACAATGTTCAACAAAGAATCACACCACGATGTTTGATTTTGTCCGTTTTTCAAAACACGCATGACATGTTAATTATAAACGGCTTCTAAACAATGAATAAATTTATAGATTTGGAAATTAAGTGGAGTTCACATAAAATACAAATATTACAGTACCCGAAAAATTTTAGTTTTACCGCTAAGCTATAGCCTAGTTATTGCTCCGCGAAATTTTCAGCTGACCTTGGTATAGTAGTTTCCCCCTTTGTTTTCAACCGGCAGCAAGATTTCCTGGGTACACACCTCGGTTACATATTTTCTTTTTTGAATATAAGTGCGAAACAAATATGAAACCAATATATACTGCAATACTCCGTAGTATGACATTGAGGAGATGTATGTAGCTATTGTTACGAAGGTCTCCTGTACGGTACAGTGGAAAACAAAATTCAGGACACTAATGAAACCAATAATCACCACCTTTAATTATCACCATTAACAATTTGTAATCAACAAGATATTGTCTTACAACAAATCAAATAAAAATTTCCACACGCAATAATAACGTCAACTAATAGAGTCCCGCACAATTATAAAACACAAAATTTCGTCACAATACTTCGTACCTCACTGGAATTAATTGCCACTTAAATTGAAACTAAGCGACATCTGTCGTTGTGTTTAAATAGATAGCACATGTGTTCTATAATAATCCATAATACGCATCTACACTACTAGAAAACACTAGAGCGTAATTGCTTGTGACCTTGAACACAGTGCGCGCGGACCGTTGAAGTCTGGAACAGCCTCGGTGGTTGACGCGTGGAAAGCGTCACGTAATTTGTCTTTCTCAAAGTAGCAGCAATATGTACGCACGCGCGCACACATTACAGGTGGACTCTGCCGAGAAACATGCAGAATATTCTGTAATGACGTAACACTATGATAACCTGTGGTTACCTGACGCTTTGTTTGAGCGGCACGATTACGCAATGCTCGCGCTCCTTTTCGGTCTTTCCACACGTTTGCAGATTATTCTATCGGGATCCCGGTCAGTTTGGTCACACACTACTCCACACGGCTTAGGCATAGATAAAGTATTCGTCGGCGGCAAGTCAGTTGTTTTAAGACTGCGATTCAGGATGCAGTCGTGTGTGTTTAATTCACAGTGACAATAATTGTGAATTATTCGGTGCGGAAATTATTATAAATTTCCACTGGTTAAACACGACGATTGTTTAGACCGTCGTAATAATATTGTATTCACCAGTGGCTGCTGGTATTATGGTCGCAGCGTTGCATAACCACGAATATAGAATAAATTAACTGTAAAATAATATACCCTGGAACAAGTTAACAATTTTGAATACCTGGGCTACAGTGTGTCTTATAATGCAAGCAACGACATTGTGCATAAGTTCAACCTTATGTGCGGGACCATCAGGCTAACCCTTAAGTCAGCAAGTAAAGGAACACGCATAAATTTTACAAGGTGATGTCTCTTCCCACACTTCTTTATAGGTCTGAGAATTGGACTTTAACGAAAGGCCAGGCCAGTCGCATCAAAGCGGCTAAAATGAGACTTCTCAGGCACGTGGCAGGGTGTACTCACCAAGATCATACAAGAAACACAGATATACGGCAGGAACTGAATATTATGAGTATACTCGACAGGATCGCCCAGTATCGGCTGACTTGGTGGGAACGTCTTTGCCGAATGAATGACTGCCGCATCCTTAAACGACTATGGAACTATAAGCCGAGGAAGCGCTGGAACGACCACCTCTAATCTTTGCCTATTTGAGACCGGAACAAACCATCCTTGGTTTAGTCCTTTGCAGATGATGATTATGAAAATAATATACAAAACCATGCAGTTAAAAGTGTCATCAATTTCAACAAAAGGGTATTAGCTTCTATACGGCAAAATTCACGTACAATTCAAATGTGACGCGCAGGTTTTGTTGCAGTAAATGGTGGACCAAACAGATGGGAGGACGTGCGTTACTGCCCCAATGCTGTTGTGAGTTCGATGGTTCCAAACCTTTTTCAATGCTCCAGTAGCAGCGTTGTAGCGCATCCTTAGTTGTGTCATGAAATCGGCTGTGTCCGGTTTGGTGTTTACGTTAGTTGATGGTAAACGTTAGTATTTGGTTACTACAAAGTTAGTTAGTGATGCTTTTAGCAACCATTCGTGAGTTTGTGGGAACGTGAAATCTGCCATAGGCAGACACACCTATAGAAGTGAGGTCATTACATTGTCAATGGCAGCTCTCTTTGCGGGGGGGGGGGGAAGAGTAACTTTCTATATTTTTATATTTTTCATATGACAGCACTGTGTATGATGACCATATGTAGGTCTGCCTTCAGTTTAAAAGCGTTCTTTTACCTCCCCCCCCTCCCAAATAATCCAACCAACTACTGCAACCACTAGCCGGCACTGGTATGTACTGCGCACAAAAACTCAGGTAAACAATAACTATGGAACGCGCGCGCCACTGTGGATGTGCAAGGGAGGATTTTCATTACAGTCCCTTGTCAATGTTAATAGTTTTAATAGGTCGATAGAGGGCAGTAGCCAACGAATCGTCCTATATTCTACGTTGTTTCATCTTCGAGAACAAAGTGTAACAGAGATCGATACCGTGGCCAAACTGAAACCACAACAAAGCCAAAATTAACTAATGTCGATATTGGCTGAAACATTTTGCAACACGCCAAGAAACTGACTCAAACGAACCACTATCTTTCGTTACACTTTTAAAAAATGAAAGTGCTATTTTAAATGAAATACGAGGATTTTTTAATAGAAACACGTTTGACCTGCGCAGCCGTGACTTCGCCGCAAAGGTAAAGGAATTCATTCGTCTATATAGTCTTTTTAAATACTAGTGACGCGTCTGCCAAAAATACTTGCAGTTTGCTCTTCTCTAAGCGTTGTGACTCTGGGTTGAAAAATGGCATCTATGATAGAAAATCCGTCCAAAGATAATCTGCGTGCCGTTATTCAGTTTTTGGCCGCTGAGGGACGTCAGCCAATGGAAATTTAGGCCTATACAAGAATGTAAGCTGTATATAATGACTATAGTTGTTCTCATACGTCAGTGATGAAATGTTGCAATAAATTTCGATAAGGAAGAGAAGCCACTAAAGATTTGCCCCGTCCCGCACCTGCACGTGTTGCAGTATCAGATGAAAATGTGAGACAGCTGGAAACTGCTTTACGCGCAAATAGGCGCAAAAAGTTAGAGAACTTTCTCAAATGTTGAGCATCAGCGTGGGAACTGTTCATTCCATCATACATAGTCTTGACTAACACATAGTTGCTGCTCAGTGGATTCCACGACTGCTTACTGATGAGCAGAAAAATTTGCGTTCGGCCTTATTATTACAGCATTTGATGCGCTGTCAGCAACAAGGTAATGCCTTTCTACACCGAATCGTTGCCGGTGATGAGTTTTTATGTTATCACTACGAACCAGAATTCAAACGTCAAAGTATACAGTGGAAGCATGCGCAATCTCCGAAGCCGAAAAAATGTCGGTCACAACCTTCCGCAGGAACCGTAAGGGTGACCGTATTTTTGATTATCAGGGTGTGCTGCTCTTAGATTTTAAAGAACCTGCTGTGATGAGCGATGAGCGATGATGCAGACACGCTTACGACGCAACAAGTCTGTGACTTGTTATACTTAAACGTTATACTTAACGCTTACGAGTTAGCATCAAGTATAAACGTCCCGGGAACCTAACAAATGGTGTTTTTCTTCTGCATGATAATGCTCGACCCCATGTAGCCCAGACGATTCAAGACCTGGTTGGTCGTATCAAGTGGGAAGTCTTACAACATCCACCTTACTTGTCCCCGTGCGAGTATCATGTTTTTGCTTAATTAAAGAAATTACTAAAAGGACGGCGGTTCAAATCGGACGCGGAGGTAGAGTTTGCTGTTAGCGAATTGTTTCGCAAACAGCCGCAAGAATTTTACCAGGAGGGAATCTACAGTTTAGCGCAAAAGTGGGACTCATGCCTTAATGTTAATGGAAACTTCTTTTAAAATCGTTGAATTAAAAATTCTTTACAGCCTCTAAACCTGTTTCTACTGAACAATCCTTGTACATTCGTTATTATTTAAATTTCAATATTAGACAACACTGGCACGACGATGCGCAGCGCGAGGACGCGCATCGCTGAACACAGGAGGGTCTGTCTACAGGAGCAGTGGGAGAAGTCGGCGCTTGCTGAACACCTTCTGGCCAATGACGACCACGTTGTAAAATTTGAGAAGACGAAGATCCTATCCTCTACATTGCACTATCCTACGCGGCTACACCGGGAAGCGATCGAGATATATAAACAACACAATAACAGCCTCAACAGGAAGGAAGAGTGCTTAAGGCTGAATAAGGCCTGGTATCCGGCACTTAGAGGTTCTCGGATCGCTACCACGGGTATGACGTTTAACTCCGCCATTGTTTGTTAACATAGGCGAGCAATGGGATTGGCCAAGCTCTAAGCCAATCAGATAACAGCACGCACCAGGATACTATGTAATTGCGAAAGTTTGGGATCGCGTCGTCATGACGCCTCCCATAATTTAGTAAATAACTTAAATACAGTATAACTCAACCAGACCCAGTGGCAGGTCTGCCACTTAACTCAACAGGACGTAGCATGAGACACTTTTTCCGAACTCCAGTCCATGTCGCCACTTCTAATATCATTCCGAAGTGTGACTGCAATATCTTGGAGTCACCCTTGACACTACACTCACCTGGTGACAGCACACCAAAAGATCCGCTGCCCAAGCCCGTGCCCGTATCCGATCGCTACGTAGAGACGACCGTTGCTGCAGTTCCTTATGTCAACAAAGCATGCCTTAGACCGATTATCACATATGAGCCGATCCTGCTGACCGTAGACCCAGCTAGACTCGAACCCTATAGGATCACAGAACGGCGAGCTCTACGGTTAATATACCCCCGTTCTCCCCTCACCAAACCTCCAGCACTGCTTTATACATCCTAAACAAAACATTTCCCAACCTATACACCTTTCTTTTAAAAGCAAATTGGAAGTAGGCCTATGCCAAAATAGCAAAAAATAACTTCCGCATTACAATACATCGCCTCTCCTATCATTAGAACCGTCAGAAACACACAACGCCCACTCTTCCTCCTAATTTACCGCCTTCTAGCTCTTGCTAATGAACCTCTTCGAAGAAATAGCCACAGAACCCGCATCAGGAGAATCCCCGGGCCCAACTGACGAGACAAACAGGTAACAGTAAAGTCAAATAAAATCAAATAAACAAAATGCATAATAAAACTTTACTGCCCCATTCACAACCCACATAACGTATCCCCAAACTCAGCTGAAGAGTAAAAATAAAATAAAGTAAATGAAATAAAATAAAAATCCTGCTCAATATAAAACCCACACAAACTGTGTTACGACGGATCCTTTACGGACGCCATTTTACGACGCTTCCTGCCATCTTTAGCGTCAAACGCTTTCCGTCCCTGACTGTACTAGTCTTATAATTTGGCACTAAAACACCCCCGCACCCTCTCCAATAGGCTGTCCCACTATATCACACACAGCCACAATATACTCCACTATCTCAACGGCCGGCCTGCACTGGCGTGCGTCTCCACATATCCTTACCAAATGGCTGAAGGGGGCATGCCGCAGAGACTGGTCAGCCTCGAACAATTCAAAGCAGGAGTCCTAACTGAGATTCAGGACACTGCACACCTCGTGTCGCATCGTCATTGATCGATCAGAGAGAATTTAGACAGAAGAGACATCGGATTCTGTATCTAGCTAGTGAAGAGCCAACGTAGGAGAGGACCAGCCTCGCCCTTGGTCTTCAAGAACAATGAAGAGGCAATCCACGCCTACGGCGGCAGGGAAGGAGAAGAAGAAGTCGCAGTCTCAACACGGAGTCCACACAACGGCAATGGACACGGACGCTCAGCCATGCAGCTTATAGCAAGAAGACATCAAACGCGCCAAGCAAACCGGATAGTGTTGGTAAGTCGGCTAGGTAGAGCTACCCAGCGGCAACCGCGGAGCCCGAGATCATGGCTAACCAACAGATATGCCGATTCCGTCGTCACTGTGACGGTATCACAGTTCAACCCCTGGACACCCGCTGGGCAAAGAGCTGAACCAGTCAGCTGTTAGTGCCTGTCAGCCTTATTGGACTGTGCCACAGCGACGAGCCCCCGGCCGGCCACTTGGGCCAGTCGAGAACTCCCCGACTTGCGCGGCAGCGCTGTTCAACCCAACAGAAGATCGCGATCGGTCCTTGTTAGGGTCAACATCGGCCACCGCTAGCCAGCCGGCCAGTCAGCCCAATACTCTACAGGAGCCTGATCTCTTCGTCATGGAGACCTCGGCTTCGCCGAGTGGGTGCTAGTAGGACACGGCGGGAAGGTTTCCTCTAACGCTTCGCTGAATTTGATTCAGAATTCGGCGGAAACTCAAACCTCCTTTAGGGTCGCGCCTAGTCGCACCTACGAAGTTTGGAATCCGCCGATATTCGTTGCAATATGATTAGCTTTTCAGGCTGGCAGAGAGCGCATATATTTGTACATACACTTTGAAAGGATTAATCTACAGTTTTCTAAACGAATTTGTTGCCCTTAATTTTACGAATATTATTAGCCTACTTTAAATAATTTTACAAATTTCTAATTGCATTTTAATTTTACATGTTTTAAAATCCAATATGGTTGCTACTTATGTTATTATTTATTCCGGCTGTACAATGTTCACGCATTTTCCGGAACCGAAGATTACAGCAGTGATTGAGTTCTCATCTTCCATTGGTGCTTGTCCTTCCAAAGATCTTCAATTTCTCGTTCCCTCAATACAGTCTGAAATTTTTCTATCCATATGATAGGTGGTCTTCCTCTTTTCCTTCTTCCTGGTGGGGTCCATACCACCATAACTCTCCTTGGCAATCTTTCCTGTGACCTTCTTTTCGTGTGTCCATACCATTGTAATTTTTTTGTTTGCCTAATATCAACAATTGAATTTTTCACATTCATTCTGTCCTTAATGACTTAATTTCTAATTTTCTCACGTCTGGATACTCTTGCCGAACGTCTCCAAAAGTCCATCTCTGCTGTCATTAATTTAATGACACCCCGTGCGGAGTTGCTAGTCTCCCATCGGGCGCCTCCCCAGGTGGCAAATAGGGGAATGCTCACCAGATAAGGTGGGTACCGAAACTAATAGCTGCTGCCTTGTAGTTGGATATTGGTTTATCAAAGGCTAAAGAAAGTAAACCTTGATTTACAAATTGCCTGGTCCTCCAGGTTGGGGGTTAATACAATGGGCCAACTCCCCATTCATTGAAAAAATAAAATAAAATGTTAAAAAATCAAATAGATTGCCACTTTTGTTACTTTTATAAAAAATAAACATTAATAATTTTTACAAATTATCTTATTTTGGTAGAGTCTATGTACTGTTTAATTTACAGCAATACAATATATATATATATATATATATATATATATATATATAAAACTGTAGGAAAAATTGTTGATTTTGAAACTAGTATCCACTCTTATCAAAAGTTATTTTAATACAGTTTGTACCCGGCGTTTATAAGAAATAACGTAAACAAATTAATACAGTAAACATGATCTCAAAAAACGTTTTGTTAAATTAAAAAAAAAATGTCTGGCGTCTTTAATATAAAACGGACGCAGTAAGCGAAGGAAATGTGTATGTGGGCGAAGGCGACGATGCATTACAAACTGTAGGAAGGGATCGAAGCCACGATAACGGAAATGGCGCTGCGGTCGGACCACGACTGTAACCCATTGTGACACGACATGTTTCTGTAATACGTAATACAGTGCAACATTATACCGCGAGGCAGCTAGCTATCGGTCTGCGTTTAAACGGACAATAACCTCCCTATTCTGTAACGTAATGTTACGCTTGTTATCGTAGCGTTGTTACAGAAAATAGTGTATTGTTAACATTAGTTTTGTTTTATAAAGCTTCTTATTGTTGTTGACAATAATACATTATCTTACTTCTTCTTCTTCTTCTTCTTCTTCTTCTTCATCACTACAGCTCAACGTGAATTCTGGCTTACGACACCAGTCTTTTCTAAAGTCAGGTGTCCATTGACATATCAGTGTAACCCTTCACATCCATTCTTCTGAGATCTTCTACCACCTCATCTTATCTTAGGTCGGCCCATCTTTGTGCTTTTATAGACCTGTGACCTCAAGATTTTTTTTAGCATACGCTCATCATCCATCCGCTCTAGTCGACCCAGCCATTGTATTCGTTGAGCCTTTGTAAATCTTACAACGTACTCGTAATTCAATGGCTCGTCTATCTTCTGGTTATTTCCGATTCTAGATCCGTAATCTTGTTTAACCTGGCCATAAAGACATCTTAACACGTTTCTTTAAAAACTCCTCAGTGTTTCTTGTTCCTTTTTTATCAGGGTTCATGTCTCGCCTCCATAAGTAACTCCCGGTCTGATAAGTGTCTTATTAATTTTTATTTTTGTGTTACGAGTAATGAGTTTGCTTCTCAATAGTCTACTTTTAGCATAGTCTGCCCTATTTCCTATTTATATCCTGTCATGTATTGTCGTGTTATTGGAACTTTCATTATCTACAGTGTTACCCAGGTATCTCAACTTATTAACTTCATCAAATGAATTATGCTCTAAGCATAAATTATATAGAGCTTCTCCTTTCTGATGCAGAAATCAGCATGTATTTACTTTTGCTGATATTTACATTGAGTCCTACATTTTCTTACATAATAATAATAATAATAATGGCTCCCACGTGTACCACCGAAACAGCTTAGGAGTCAGGCAGGGTAGGCTGCCATATGCGAGCAGTACGGGATGCAAGGAAGGCAGTGTGGTCAGCATTACGCTTCAGCCGCCCATTATTATCCCCAGGATGTTATCCCAGATACTCATTTTAAACAGGCTGAGTCGACCTGGGGGATGAAAGGAGGTCCGATTACTCTAGGCGTCGAACGGGCATGGGCCCAACCTCAGTGCTGCCCCTGTGGCAAGCCACCCTCCGGTTCTCCGGAAACGTTCCCTTGAACTAATTTCAAATCCGACCATTTAAATAATACATTTTCTTACATATTTGTTTTAAATTTTTAAGTGAACTGTGACAACGATACTGCATTTTTTTTTATTTTAGCGTTTCCTACACAGCCTTACAATCTTACTTACTTACTACTTACTAGCCAACGCCCACCCTTGACTGTTGGGCCATTAGGCGGCGCGCTGACCAGTAGAGACGTGAGAGCCTTGCCGTACCATCTTCGTCTTGGACTTGCGTGTCTGAGATCAAGGCTGGACATGCAATTAGGTGATACGCATTCATGGAAGCGTATCCACAGAGAACACATTCAGGAGACGACAACACGCCGATGCGGTGCAGGTGGGAGGCCAGGTAGTCATGACCGGTTGTAGTTCTAAAAAGAGCAACACTAGTTGCTCGGGGTAGAGTTCTGTTGATGGGGCCGTCCGTAACCAATGTTGCCCATCTTTTTCCCACACAGGCTCTTAATTGTTTTTCTTTTAGCTATAGGCTTATTGAGGAGTTTATTCTTGCTTTCGCAGATGCATATGAGCTGGGGGTCTCCGGCTGAGGTAGTGCTGCGCCTATTTTGGCGAGGATGTCGGCTTTTTCATTTCCCATGATGTTGACATGGCTGGGTACCCATTGCAGTTCAATCTGCCAGCCTAACTGTACAAGGTTCTGCAGTTCTCGCCTACACTCAATTGTCAGGGAGCAGTTTGTGTCACCATTTGAGGTCACGTTTTGAATCGCTGCAGTCGAATCTATGAGGAAGACGGCTTTGTTAGGTGGTGAGATCTTGGCAAGCTCAATAGATGCTGCCTTTATGGCTGCTACCTCTCCGTCATAGTTGCTTAGCCGGCCTTCAAATAGAGGTGGCCTTACAATCTGCCACCCCACCCTCTGGGACAGAAGGACACCCAGTAGAGGAACAGGAAACAGCGGGTCAAGTATGATAGACCGGTCCATAGAACCTTAGTACATCAAACTTGAAGAAGTCATAAATCTAAGGGATTTATTGTGTAAAGTAAGACGAAGTCTGTGACAAGAAAACAATAGAAGACTTTGCAAATTCTAAGTGCTACGCCTCTAATAAGGCATGCCACAAAATGAATGTGGCAGGTTAAACACGTGCAGTCAGAAAACACTGCCTGTTGAAACTTCTTTCTATATCCCACTAAAGAAGTCAGCATAGAGGTTTGCAACTTCAGTGTATCTCACAACTGGACTACATGATCTTACACGTTGTTAAAAAACTGGTGTTCGGTTTTTAATATAAGTTTTAGACTTGGAATTGTAAGTTTTATTATTGTGTTTAGCGGACGTATTTAGTGGTTCACTCGTTGTTATGAAAAGCGTCTGGTAGCCTGTGTGCCTTACCTGTCCCTTCTCACTCTTTTGTAATTCCCGATAGGCGCCAAATTGTTTTGCGAGAAAACAATTAAAAGTTTTTACCTGTATGGTTTTACAGTGTATTAGTGTAAATTCGTATAGTTCGCCGACTGGCCTGAAACCGATTCTCGTTTGAGTGGGGGAAACGTGTTACCAACTTGAAATAATGTTGGTTATGTTGACTCACTGCTATTAAACAAAACATACATAATATTCTATTCTCTATAAATAAATACTGGACAGTTGTTCTCGGTACACACTTTTTTATTAGGCTCTGAATTGTTAATTCTTGTTAACGCTTTATACAAAATAGTAATTGATATAATAATTTTAGCCTCGGCAAAATATAGTCGTTCACTCAGCGGATTGCTGGGTTGGCAGTACAATGATTTGCTTCGCTACAGGTCAGCGTTGGTTATTATTCACAAAAATAAATCTGCCTATAGAGTCCTTTTAAGTACGACACAGAAGTTTTTATAAAAAGATAATAAATTATAATATATCACTTAATGTTCGTGAGCATTAAAATCAAACAAGGTTTACTGTAAATTCAATATTGTAGTGTTAAAGTGTGTGACAGTGTCGTTGGTGTAGTACATAGGTTATCATTAGTTATTCAGTGTTTACAAATTACCTTTTTTATTTATCAATCCTTGAAAAATAATACTTTTAGTGATAGTGAGAGTTTCACGGTTTAGTTATAAATTGAAAGAGAATTTGTTTTTTAGAAATCAATGAATTCAGCAATACTTAACGTTAGTAAATAGTAGGTGTATTGTCAGTAGTCAACGTAGGTTAATTGGTTGATGTCGAGTCTTCTTTCTTCAATCTTGGGCTTCAGGGGTGTCCGGTGTCTTCTTCTTGTTAAATTCCATATATTATAGTCATCTGGATTAATTTTGAGCTGGTCCTTGGTCTAGGTTGGTTGGAACGTCCTCTCATCGGTTGGTCTGGTCCTTCTTCATAACGTTATGGGCACTTATACTGTTTTAAGTCAAAAATTTGGGCCCTTCACGGCGTGGCGTCTTTCTAGTTAAGCCTCACTACTCAATTTTTTGTTCCTAACTGAAATTAGTCAATATTCGGTTGTTGTCATGGTAACTCAAAATTTCTGATTGGTTAAAATTGGCTTAAGACCATTGTTAGGATATTTGAACTTTTATTTAAAATGGTTACAGATCTTCTGAATGTAATTAATCTTCACTATTCCCTTTTTAGTATTAAATATCATTACCACTGTTCATATTTTGGTTCAATGATTAATTTGACATCCAATACTATTGTGTTTACTTAGGTATCAACATTTTGACAGTTTTGTTGATTTTATTTAATTATACTGTTTTCTTAATTCGCATGATTACTATTACATTTCTGTCTTAACATGATTGTCTAATTGTCTTTTATTGTTTATATGGCTTAGTCTTACTAATGTTATTATTTAATTCTCAAAATTGAAGTTTTTTGTCGTTTGACAGTTGGGAATTTGCCTAGGCTTAAACAGCAATTGGCTATTTTTCTTTAATTACATAGATTACATTTTATTTTCCCCTTGTATGGGTCCTGGTTGGTTTTAATACACGATTTTGGTTATTTTTTCAAAGGTTTTAAGTCTGTTCTTGTAATTGTGTGTGATTTTACTGGTTTCATATTCTAGTTTGTCTATTGTCATAACTGCCTTTTAGTGTTATTGTGTTTGTCTGTTTTTATCTTGTTTCTTGTTTTGTTTTTATTTGTTTTTAAGTCTTATTTCTCATTATTTATTACATAACATATAACATTTAATCTTATGGTTTAAAATTCCATAGATATAATTCTATTCATTATAACATAATTATTTGAGATATAATTCTTATTCATTAAAACATACTTAATTACTTTTCGTTACTGATAATGTTCATTTTCATCACCTACTCGTACTCTTTAGTGAGCAATAATTATTATATAGTATTAATAAAAAACAAACATATAAACATTGATTAAATCTTTGAACAAAATTATATTTCTTATTACTAATCTTATTTGACACTAGGTCATTAATCAGATACTCTAATAATATTTTACTATGTTTTTTACTAAAATCTTATAATGATTATTAATTGTCTTTCCCTTATCAATTTTGGGTGAATAACATTTGTTTTTATCTTTCAGTATTTCAGAAATTCTCTATACGGTGTATTACACTCTAATAGTCTATTTTTCTTACTCTCATGTAATTATATGAATTGTCACTTATAATATTAATTGATAAAAATTTAAAACATGATAATTAATTATTACTATTGATAACTTAATCCTACTACTTTTAGTTTATTTTGTTACATTTTGGTGTCCACTTATATTGGCTTTTAACTATCACAGTCCTTCCTGTGTTTATCCATTATTAGCTCTCACTCACTTTTTGCACTTATAAACTTTTATCACTGTCTTATCAGTGTTTATCACTATTAAGGGGGCTTATTTTCACTTTGGGGATATTAATAATAACACCTTGCACTCAATAAGGATTAAGTGTTACTGGTGGGCAAAAATTAGTGTATTGCTTACTAAAAATTCTCTTTCTCATTTTTATTTTTAAAATGTTCATCATCATTATAACTTACTATCTCTCACTCTATGTGGTTTGATTATACAATTAATATGTTAGTGTCGTGCTAGTGTGATTTGTCCTAGTTTTCTCTATTTGTTTGGGTTAGTGTACCCTTCTACATCTTAAGTCCTTAACAATTAATACTTCTAATATTTAGACTGCTTGTCTGTTTTTACAATCATCGTTATTATATACAATTTATCATTGATTAGTCTTTTTTTCTTGGTTTAACACTAGTTTCGTACTCTTTCACTGTGTTTACTTCACTTTGCCATATTTTATATATCACTTCCTTGGTGTTGTGGCTGATTATATCTTCACACTTCCATTCTAATTATTTATTCATCATTATTCTTATTATTTATACACTCTTCTGTTAGTGTGGTGGCTAGTTCTAGTTCGCACTTACAATTGTCATAATTTATTTTATATTCTTGGTTTTTTGGGGCTGGTTCTACTCTCTCACTTACTATCTATTGGGTCATTGTGGTTAAATCGCCATGTATTATCGTATTTAACATTTTTGTTCGTTGTTTGTTACTTTTTTATTATTAGAGGTTACTTTTCTGATTACCTTAATACGTTTGATCGTGTTATTATTTATGAATCACCCATTCTTTAATCTCTGATTCATCCCTTTTTATTCTAGTGTTAATTATTTTAAATAACTTATTTTTCATGTTTCTATTTTTCATTATTGTTAGGTGAAGATATGTACCATTACAACGTCCATAACGGAACTTACACGAACTGTGTAAGTAGGGATCTTTAAACCAATGGTCACGGGCAATCCACTAAGTGCAAGAAGAACTCTAGAAAATAGAGCATTCCTGTATGAGATTTCCAGTCAAGAGTGAAGGAAGGCCAACAGCTTTCGTGACTTTCACATCACCACCCGATATGTTAGATCTGTTGGTCGTCCAGTGCAAGAAACTTCTCTGAACTCCCTCAGTAGAGTTAGTTGTGTACTCATAGTCCCTGATCCTTATCTCACTGAAGCATAGAAAATACTTTTAATAATATCAGTCAATAATTCGTAGTACAAACTCTTCATAACAGATGAAAGTAGCTTCCTTAGTATACAATACTCTTCATAACAGATGAAAGTAGGTTCCCTAGTATACAATAATCTTCATAACAGATGAAAGTAATTTTAACCTTAACACTCAACACTGGTGTGTGTGTGAGTGTGTGATGTACCCCTTTCTAAATATGCATTTTTCTGTAACGATATGCCTATCGAAATTTATTTAAAACTCAATCTATAAACTGTATAA
Source organism: Magicicada septendecula (assembly GCA_034769895.1). NCBI lineage: Eukaryota > Metazoa > Arthropoda > Insecta > Hemiptera > Cicadidae > Magicicada > Magicicada septendecula. The sequence continues at coordinate 2,309,726 of CM068374.1, forward strand.
AAAATAAGTTACCTTCCTTAGGTTTTTGGAAACAAATACTGAAACAAGATATGACGGATAGATAAGACCTGCCCGATAGATAATAAGGAGGCGATGCACGCGCATGCTCACTCACAGTATACTATAAAGATCCGTAAAAGTCTATCCCTAAAAAAGTATAGCCTACTAATTTTTTTTTTTTTTAAAGCTTCATTTAATATTAAAATTTAACACGTCGGCAGTACCATGAAAAATTATTTTACAACAAAGTAAAAAGAAAACGATCTCACAAAACACAAAGAAGAAATAATCACTAATACAAACAGCAAAACTAAGGGCAATGACTCTGTAAATCTACAACGAATTTGGTAGATAAAAACGACAGAATAGGCTGGAAAGGGTAATAAAAACAATAACATCAGACACTGACTGGCAACAAAAAGTAAACTCTTTGCAGCTTTTCAGATAATCAAAGACAAAAACACAAAAGAAAATTCTCTGAGAGGACAATATTATTGGCTGTAGTGCACTAATGCGTTATATATTTTCCGTCTTATATTTTAAACTCGAACGTGTAATAAGCTTTTACAAAATTATTTCTCTGACAGTAGAATTGTATTAACTGATAAACAAACATTTCAACATGAAATCTCTTTTATAACAGTATTTTTGATATTGTGACTGTTTATTATAGCTCAGGATTTACAGGGTTTCTATGAAAGCGCTACTGTGTTTACACGAAAACCTAAGAATCTATAATCCTAACAGGCAACTTATTTATTTACTTTAGAGCTTTTGTAACATTTTCGAGGAAGTTAGTTTTGTTGCATAAGAATACTTTTGTACAAAGGAAAATAAGGCCAAAGACAAGCCTTTAATTCTGTATTAGTTGCTTGCGTTGCGTTTTCTCCCGTCCTTTACTACACGCCTATTTCTCAACAGTACGCCTGACAGCCTTTATTCCCTTTTGACTGCCTTTTCTATAGTCCCGCTCTTTCCAAATAAAACAAACTACTACCCTGCCAAATGAGTATACAAGCCTTTCCGTGCAGGACAATGGACATTTATATTGTTACGACGGTCTCGCAGATCGTTGGGAAACAAAATACATACAACAATGAACTCAATATTTGCCCACACGCAATAATAATGTCAGCTAATGAAATTTCCCAGTAATTATAACACAATAATCATTTTTCATAGAAAAAAAACTCAAATAAAATTTTGTAAAACAATGGCAATACCTACACTACTGTATGGTTCTGAAACTTGAGCCATAAAGAAAAAAGATGAACAGAAGACACAAACAGCAGAAATGAAATTCCTTAGATAAGTTAGAAGGTGTAATACACGTGATCATATAAGAAATAAAGAGATAAGAATTATTTAGATATTTTTGATTAGATATTCTTTAATCTTTAATGAAAGAATTAAAGAATACAGAAGAAAATGGATTCAACACATCATTAGAATTGAAGAAAGTAGGATCTTCGAATGGCGAAATATTACAACCCTAGAGGCAGAAAAAAAGTTGATAGATCTAAGAAGAGGTAGACTGTGGAATAGAAACAGGGCGCTTAAGTCTAAAACCGTCAACAAGATGATGATGATAATCACTTTCTGCTAATCAGAAAATGTCACTTGATCCGCACTCTAAAACTTCGCCAGGTGTAACTAACTTCCAAGCCGGCTGGCTTATATAGGTCCCGCAGATGTTCCAGAATAATTTTCCATACTGCTGGCCACGTGCTAACATAAATTTGCGTAGCAAAGAGTGCTCAAACAGTCTGGAAGGTACTTATGTACACGGCCTTGACACTGCACACTGCACCTGCACCTGTTCGGCTAGCCGAGAATGTCTAGAGGTTGTACGTAACTGCACCTGCCGACTTTCGAAAGCCAATTGTCGTACCAATATTACCAACTGATAAATTATTTCGGCGAACGTACTTTTAATTTTTAATCACAACGTTTTGCCAGATTCCATCGGTGTCTTCAGACGTTTCCCATGTTTTTAAGCGCAGCAGGGATTAGATTCAGGAATTTATTACGGCAAACGTGTGAATTAATGAATACATGTACAAATTAATGAATAATTGGCCTACTACGATTTACATTTTTTGATTGTTGTCAGTTTTGTTTTTTATATCAGCTGCTTTTACGGTATATTGAGAAATTTTAATATATGTATTTCATTTATTTTATTAAATTTATAAATTTTTAATAAATCCTCTTGTCTTGTTTTCATTTGAATGTGATATTCATGTGCAAAAAAAGAGCCGTTGGAAAGTTCCAGGTAAACGGTTAAACAAAGGTGCGTCTTCTACTGTTTGGAACAAAACGAAGTGCAATTACTGGATAATTGTGAATCATATTTCAATACGCTATTGTGTGAAACAATTTTCAGGAAAATAAAAACTATGTTTAGAACTATGCCAAGTGTTTATTTATTAAACTCAAATGTTAATAGAATATTCTAGCAAGTGTAGAGTGACCAGTCGATCAGTTCAGAATATTGTTACGACGATCTCACGAATTGTTCAGTGGAAACAAAATACAGTCACCAATGAATGCACTAATTACCAGCTTTAATTTGTTACAGATAACAATTTCTAATCAACAATGTATTCTCGTCGATCAGTTCAGAATATTGTTACGACGATCTCACGAATTGTTCAGTGGAAACAAAATACAGTCACCAATGAATGCACTAATTACCAGCTTTAATTTGTTACAGATAACAATTTCTAATCAACAATGTATTCTCGTCGATCAGTTCAGAATATTGTTACGACGATCTCACGAATTGTTCAGTGGAAACAAAATACAGTCACCAATGAATGCACTAATTACCAGCTTTAATTTGTTACAGATAACAATTTCTAATCAACAATGTATTCTCGTCGATCAGTTCAGAATATTGTTACGACGATCTCACGAATTGTTCAGTGGAAACAAAATACAGTCACCAATGAATGCACTAATTACCAGCTTTAATTTGTTACAGATAACAATTTCTAATCAACAATGTATTCTCGTCGATCAGTTCAGAATATTGTTACGACGATCTCACGAATTGTTCAATGGAAACAAAATACAGTCACCAATGAATGCACTAATTACCAGCTTTAATTTGTTACAGATAACAATTTCTAATCAACAATGTATTCTCGTCGATCAGTTCAGAATATTGTTACGACGATCTCACGAATTGTTCAATGGAAACAAAATACAGTCACCAATGAATGCACTAATTACCAGCTTTAATTTGTTACAGATAACAATTTCTAATCAACAATGTATTCTCGTCGATCAGTTCAGAATATTGTTACGACGATCTCACGAATTGTTCAATGGAAACAAAATACAGTCACCAATGAATGCACTAATTACCAGCTTTAATTTGTTACAGATAACAATTTCTAATCAACAATGTATTCTCGTCGATCAGTTCAGAATATTGTTACGACGATCTCACGAATTGTTCAATGGAAACAAAATACAGTCACCAATGAATGCACTAATTACCAGCTTTAATTTGTTACAGATAACAATTTCTAATCAACAATGTATTCTCGTCGATCAGTTCAGAATATTGTTACGACGATCTCACGAATTGTTCAGTGGAAACAAAATACAGTCACCAATGAATGCACTAATTACCAGCTTTAATTTGTTACAGATAACAATTTCTAATCAACAATGTATTCTCGTCGATCAGTTCAGAATATTGTTACGACGATCTCACGAATTGTTCAGTGGAAACAAAATACAGTCACCAATGAATGCACTAATTACCAGCTTTAATTTGTTACAGATAACAATTTCTAATCAACAATGTATTCTCGTCGATCAGTTCAGAATATTGTTACGACGATCTCACGAATTGTTCAATGGAAACAAAATACAGTCACCAATGAATGCACTAATTACCAGCTTTAATTTGTTACAGATAACAATTTCTAATCAACAATGTATTCTCGTCGATCAGTTCAGAATATTGTTACGACGATCTCACGAATTGTTCAGTGGAAACAAAATACAGTCACCAATGAATGCACTAATTACCAGCTTTAATTTGTTACAGATAACAATTTCTAATCAACAATGTATTCTCGTCGATCAGTTCAGAATATTGTTACGACGATCTCACGAATTGTTCAGTGGAAACAAAATACAGTCACCAATGAATGCACTAATTACCAGCTTTAATTTGTTACAGATAACAATTTCTAATCAACAATGTATTCTCGTCGATCAGTTCAGAATATTGTTACGACGATCTCACGAATTGTTCAATGGAAACAAAATACAGTCACCAATGAATGCACTAATTACCAGCTTTAATTTGTTACAGATAACAATTTCTAATCAACAATGTATTCTCGTCGATCAGTTCAGAATATTGTTACGACGATCTCACGAATTGTTCAGTGGAAACAAAATACAGTCACCAATGAATGCACTAATTACCAGCTTTAATTTGTTACAGATAACAATTTCTAATCAACAATGTATTCTCGTCGATCAGTTCAGAATATTGTTACGACGATCTCACGAATTGTTCAGTGGAAACAAAATACAGTCACCAATGAATGCACTAATTACCAGCTTTAATTTGTTACAGATAACAATTTCTAATCAACAATGTATTCTCGTACAATAAGATAAGTTTTTGTCTACACGCGATAATAATGGCAACTAATAGATAACACACTAATTAATTATAACACAATAATTAGTTATAATTAATTATAACAACTTCCGCACTAATTATAAAACAATAATAGCTTTCCACAATCACTTGATCCGCACACTACAAGATTCCAGGTGTATCTAACTGAGTAAGCCGGCCACTGTTGCTCACAGAGATCTCTCAAATGTTCCAGAATAATTTTCCATTCTTCCGGTGGCTTGCCAACGTAATTTGCTTATTTAAGAGTGTCGAGGGTAGACTCCAACTATTAATAAAGACGTACTAAAAAATGGTACCACGCGATCGTGAACCGACACGGCCGGGGTTTCTGTCTTCCTCCGGTGTTCACGAGTTGAGGAATGGTTTCGTTGTGGCTTTGGTTGACCCAGCTAGAGTTGATATTTCCTAACACAGATCTTTCTGAGAGTTTGGGTGTGTGTGTTTGGCAGTTCTGTGACCTTTGGACTCTTGGCTCTTCATAAGAAATTCTCCTGAGTCTACGTTTGCGTCTTCTTCCGCGATCGGGTATGCCTGAGCCCGACATATGCCTGGGCTAAGTAAGTAACAAGACACACTTACACTACACACACACACACACACACACACACATCCACATTCTAGCATAACCATCTTATCCTAGGTCGGCCCCTGGTTTTGTTTTTACAGACTTCCGCCCTCAAGATTTTCTTTGTCATACGCTGATCATTCATCTGCTCTAGGTGACCTAACAATTGTATTCGTTCAGTCTTTATGAATCTTACAATATCCTCGTGATTCAATAGCTCATCTATCTCCCAGTTATTTTTTATTCTCCATTCAGGGGTTATGCTTGAAGGGAGAAAAATTACTTTTGCCCACCAAGTCCGGACAGATAAAATTACTTAACCTTTCCTGCACAGATATTCTGTATTTGCATTCTGTCTAGCAAAAAACTAAAATGCAACTTGTATATTTCTAACATTGTATTCTGACAAATAATTACATTGCAAAAGGAAAATCCGATAGTAAACACAGAGTCTACATAAGAGGTTTAAGAAGCAACACAACATTAGAGCGCTTTGCCTTGCAAAATTGTTTCTGTTAGTCACTTCGGCCTGCCTCAGAAATACGTAATACCGGTCTCCGTCCTTGCTTTTTCTTCTCGCTAATAAAATTCTATTATTTTATTCAGAAGAAAGAGCGTTTAGCTTTGTTTCACTAAGTAAGTGTAGTCAGTTGCAATATTTGTATTTATTTAACGACCAAGTTAAATGAGATTTTTCTCCATCACTTTGTAACTAAGATTAATTAATGCTCTGTTTGTAACATTCCATTAACTATTTACTTTACGCGCGACTTCTAATGTTGCGCTAACGTCGAGTTAATTGTCTCAAATGAACAAAATTTTTCAGACAATGTTTGTTACATTACGCGCCCTGGGTGTGTGTGTTTGTGTGTCTGCTGCGTGTAGTTAACAAGAAGACTAGAAGTCGCTGTTTAGACACAAAGAGATATAGCCAGCAGGGACGGCCCGGCAAATTGAAAAATGCCGATAGCCTTTATAACACTTAGGTTTAGACGGTCAGTATTTTCATAGAAATACTGTAAGTGTGTTATTCATTATAATCACACTTAAACTGTGCACTTTAATATTATTTCATGATTACAGAGTTACATCAGGGGTCGACTTAGTGAGGACTAAGATAGTTATAAACAACAGCGCTTTAGAACATGTGAGCCGTTTCAAATATCTCGGATGTACAGTAAGCTACGAATCTGAATGTGATATAAGGATGAAGATAAATAGATTTAAGAATATTTGTAGTACGATTCATAGAATTCTTAGAAATAAAACAATACACAGCACAAGGATTAAATTTTATAAGACAATTGCAATACCCAAATTGACATATGCGAGTGAGGCGTGGGTCATGAATAAAAAGGAAAGCGGCAAGATTCAGAGTCCTGAAATTCAGTTTCTTCGAAACACTTTAAATTATACATTGCAAGATAAAATAAGGAATGAATATATCAGACCAAAACTCGAAGTAAAGGATATAAATGAAATTATTTCAATTTACAAAAGACAATGGTGGGATCATCTGCAAAGGATGACAGAGGATCGATTTCCGAAAGCGACACTAAACTATAAAGCCATTGGTAGAAGAGACGTGGGTCGTCCGAGGATGAGATGAGTGCCGGAACAGGTTTATTTAACCTAATCCTTGAAGAGGAAAAGAGGAGAAGAAGAAGCTTACAGCGTATCAACAAGAAAAGTTTGTTTTTAAGTTTGTTTTATTTTATTTTTAATATTACATTTCAAAAACTAATGATTTAACAATGCGACATGCTTTATCACATTTTTGTAGTGATAAATATGTTGTAGATTATACGCACTGAATAAGTCAAATTCAGATTTTAATATTTACATTTGTTTTCTTTTTTAACTCTGATAAGAAAATTAGAAAACAAACTATAAATGTTTTTTTATTATTTTTCTGTTTGTTTAATTCTACAGTTTCATTAGTCCAAAACATGTCTCTAGGGTCCTCATGTTTATCTTGCTTCAGGAGAAAATCTTGACCTCCCACCTTTCTGAAAAGAAATATCTCTGATCGGGTTGTTCTCGGTCTTTCATTCCATACCTCCAATCTAATCCGGATCCTCCCACCTCCCACCGAAACAAAGTATTGGCTACGTTGGATAAGTTGTTGGATACTTGGATGTATACATAGGCAGACAGACAGTTTAATAGATATATAGAAAGTCAGAGAAATTGAACAGACAGGCAGACGGGCAGGCAGGCAGGCAGGTAGGCAGGCAGGCAGACAGACAGATAGATAGATAGATAGATAGATAGATAAATGAGAAAATAGATAGGCAGGTCGAGAATTAGATAGATAAATGGTTTCATATACTGACTGATAGATAGGATGTAATATACGTAAAAAGATAGATAATTACGTATCTCGGTTAATGGCTAGATGAATGGATGGTAGACAAGCAGGTAGATAGATAAGTAGATAGATAGACAGACAGACAGACAGGCAGGTAGGCAGGCAGGAAGGCAGGCAGACAGGCAGACGGGCAGATAGAGAGACAGATAGACACACAGATGGCTGGTTTGATGGCTGCATAAATGGATGCATGCATGAATTGATAGATGCATTAATGGATGGATAGATCAATCAATCGATCGATAAATAAGTGAACAAATAAATAGACTGATAGATAAGCAGTTAGGTTGATGGATAGATTGAGAGAGGATGGAAAGAATAAGTAAAAGATGTGTAACTACTTCTATACTTTTAAGAGATTGGAGCTTCTACTTCTTTCAGAGCCCTTGATTATCTTCTGTAAGAAATAAGTCTAATAAGGGGAAAAAGAGTTGATAAAAAGATTTGACTGGAAAGTTGCCAGATCTAGTTGAAAATTTGTTTATTTGATCTGGACCGATCCATTTGAAGCATATATCCAAAGAATCTTACTCTTTTCCTTCGGAAAGCGGTTTCCAGATCTTCCAGATCCCTTTACAGCTCTTCTTTGTGTCTGTGTCTGTACCCATCTTCGGTTTTCTTGGGGCCATAAACTTTCCGAAGAATTCTTCGTTGAATTTTAAGAAGAGGTTCCAAATTTTGAAAGCACATTGTTTCCACTCCATATATGATCACCGGCCTGATCACAGTGCTATAATGGCGGACTTTCGCACTACTGGAAAGGTTTTTCTTTGCGTACAGTTCCCGTGTTAGAGTAGAGACCTTTGGTAATTTGAGTTTCCTTATCTTAAAGGATTCTTTGTCCGAGGCGTTTCGGGATATGTTTTCCACAAGATACTTAAAATTGCTAATATATTTTATTTCTTCGTGCGTAGTGTTCAGGCATGTTTTTGGGAATTTAAATAGGGTGGTCATAATTTCCGTTTTAGCAAAGAAGATTTGGAGGCCAGTTTTCTCCGCTATCTCTTTGAAACCTTCTACTTGCTTTCTTGCTTCTTCTTCTGAGTTGTTGCTTTGCTTATTTAAATGAATTTAAATTATTGTTCAGAGTGTTACGAATCTCACTAAATAATGCGTTTTTAGGATCAAGGATAACTTTTGTAACAGACGTCAAAGTAAGTAGATTTCAAAGAACTGTGCAGTGATTTTTAAATCTCAATAGTCTTGAAAAGAGAAGAATCTGTATGAACGCGTAGAAGAAGTACTTGTAACGATCCAAGAACAGAAAGATTAGAAACTTTCTGTTAACATCCAATTCGTTTCATTTTTGAATACAGTGTCACGCAAGCGTTAAGTAGAGGAATCTCTCTCTCTCTCTCTCTCTCTCTCTCTCTCTCTCTCTCTCTCTCTCTCTCTCTCTCTCTCTCTCTCTTTCTCCCTCCGTGGAACTGTGCCAACGATTTGTCGCTCATTCCCAAAATGCTTTATAAAACGCATCAAGATCTGTTATCCAAACCGGTCTCACTGCTTTCGGTAGCCTTGAGTTTATTCTACAAAAATGGTTTTCTTACATATTTTTACTTGTAAGGTCCCTGCTATCTCTCGCTTTTTTTTAAATTTCCCTTCTAATATATCATTTTGACGTTACACAGGTCAATGGGTGTCTGTAAATGTAGACGAGTAGAAAATTTATTAACATGATAAAAATAGAAATACGATTAAGTATTGATTATGCGCTAACAAACTTATCCACGGCAACCCGCGGACTTTTTTTGAAAGCGTAAATAAATTTCAGATGAATGATAAACCTCCTGATATACTAATCTTAAACACAATCTGTTACTAACTACCGTTAACAATATTGTTTCACAATTATAGAAGTTATGTAAAGGTATGTCCGATGGACGTAGTATGACACCGCTCACCGACAGGTACAGTATTGTTTGTCGCTCGACAGTTGGCTAACATGAGTCATCCGGACACATGGGTTTTACTGCGACTGCGGGAACATTTAATTTTCTCAGCAAGGTACGTTTGTCTACATATTTACGCGGTATAATTGAAATCTGTTGAACTCTACTAGGTTATTTCTACTAGTAATTTTATACAAACCACTATGTTGTCTTTGGTATTGACGAGCGCTTTCGGCAGTCAAGTCATCTTGAGGTCATTTACCAACCTGAAGAAAATTACCTCAAGGCTGGTAAATGACCTGAAGATGGCTTGACTGCCGAAAGCGCTCGTCAATACCAAAGACAACATAGTGGTTTGTATAAAATTACTAGTAGAAATATTTGAGACCACTAACACTCCAATACAACAATAAATCTACTAGGTTAGATAACGGTTGTGAAAAATTGGATATTGTTGTTGAACGCCACCCGTGATGTTTGCCGACAGGTGAGCAGTGACTTCACTGACACGTATTCTTCTCAAATTGTTTAATTAATACGTTTGCGGTAATTCATTCCTGAATCCAATTCCTGTTGCCCATGAGAACGTGAGAGACTCACTTGGATTTTGTATAGCCCTATGTAACCTTTGTACGTATACAGGCACTAACTCCAGAAATACTCAGTGTAGATGACACAACGATGATAATTAATCAGTACAAGTTCCTCTGGCGAAAAGTCAGTTCGTGTGAATTAGTATTTAAACTGCATAGAAAATGTGATTATTAGTTGCACAGTTCGAGTCCGTCTATGTATTGCTACTTGATAACATTTAACTTAATACGCGGTTTTCACGAGGTTCCTTGACGAGCGTCTTAACATGGTTTAGTGAATCGCTTTACTTTAAGTAAACACCTACTGTTAATCAAGTATTTTCATTACTTCTTGCCCTTTGTTATACACATAGAGTATTTTCCGCGGCGTTTGCGCCAAACAATTCTGCACACAATCGGGAGTTAACTGTATTATAACGTGTCACGGCATAAGCAACGTGCTGCCTGTTCCACCTTCAAAGTTCTTCTACACATCTCTTCCTGGGTGTGCTCAGGAATATATAGGTGTATATTTCCATATTTGTTTGGACAGTCTTGAAACTCATATTCTTTCTAAGTGTTCTTTCCACTGTTGTTTAGGATCTTTTTAATTTTTTATTCAAGTTAACAATTTGTAATGCTTCTCTTATGTCGTCATTCTTCATTCGGCCAAAGTTAGAACAGATTTTAACTCCTCTTAAACACGCCACATCCGAGGCCTCTATTCTACTTTCTTGTTCTATTATTCACAGTGGTAGGCAGTACATGAACTAACGTTCTGTACCATAAACTTTAATTTTGTGTCATAAGGTTCCTTGTTTTTTAAAAGTAAGGTTAATTGTCCCATGGATCGTCTGGATCTTACCAGATTTAACATCAATATCATAATTCTTATCATAGCCAATATCATATCCTAAATATGCTCACCTGATCTACAATTTGATGATTAATTATAATGTTATCCTATTGTTTCCTTGCTTTGAAGTAACATTTGTTTTTCTAGTTGAGATTTTCATAGTGTATTGTTTGCAAATCTGATGAAGCTTAGAAACAGATTTTTTGGAAGTTTGTTTGGAATAATTGTCCATTGTGTGACATTTTCCGAGAAAAATTCTGTTATACAAACTTGCGTCTCAGAATAATTTCTTTCAACCCACAATAAGTGTCAGTTATTGATATTTTCTCAAGTATATATTATATTTTTTAGTTACATAATGCAATGGGTTCTGCATAGTATAAGTATGTTTACTATACACGGACGAATAATAAATGAAACTGTTCTCCAGCGATGAGACATGGTGCACCGTAATGACCCCGCCATACATTGTATAAGGTACAGTATGGTGAATTCAACTCGAGGTCATATGTACCGTATACATGACAGTTAGTTGTAAACTAGTTCACTTCAAACTGTTTGGGATATCGCCGCGTATGATTGACCATACTATTGTGGTGACAAGTTGTATATGGACAACTGTACCGGACGAAACATGTTGCTATCATATATGATTGATCTGTCAATTTATTGTAGGAATCGTTAGGAATAACAAATTATTATTATCAGTTTTATATGATGATAACCAATAACCGCCGTTACGAAAGAAACATGTTAGGCTTGTTGTGAACTGCAACTTGTATTTTGCTATACCAGCAAACAAATCTTTCGTGTCACCAGTAGCAGCTGGTGTTACGGTTGCAGCGTTGCACAACCACCGACCGATAACAACTAAACTATAAAATAATATACGAAAACATTAAGCAGCTAAAATTATCATAAATTTCAACGGAGAGCGTATTAGATCCAACGCGGCAATGTTCGCGTACAATTCAAATGTTTCACGCAGGCTGGTGATTGCAGACCGCTTGCAACTTTATCAGTATATGGCAGGGCTTACTACACGAACATATGGGAGGACCTTCGGTACTCTTCACAACTGGCCTATGTTCCCAATGTTAGCTAGGCGGTTGCAAAGTTTCTGCAACGCTCCACTAGTAGCGCTGTAGCGCAGCTTTGTGTCATGAAATCAGTACAGCCTTCTTGATTTATAAGTTATGTCAGGTTTAGTGTTTACGTTGGTTCAAGGTAAACGTTATCCTTGTTTGAGGTTATAAATTATGGTAATCATTTTGTATAACTGTGATTATGATAGTTTAATGTCTCTTAACCGATCTACCATCCACTCAACCAACTACTGCAACCACCAAAATTTGGAACCGCCAGCCGCCACTGCGTGTCATTTAGAGCAAATCTACGTGGGTGAGTTAATAAGTATCAGCAATTTTGTTATAACCATCAGATGCTTGGCAGTACCACTTAATGCACTTGCACGACGATAGGTGGCGCCGTTATCACCCCTTGTGGACTGTCAGACCGTCCATTATATCAATCAACTATGGACTGTTGCACGAAAATAGGGCTGCACCTCTCTCTCTCTGTTTCTGTAGTCTGAAGTTGTGTCAGAAGCCGAAATTTACAGAACAATTTCAAAACAATATGGGGATAACATTTTACCACAGCAAAGTGTATACGAATCGACCGAAAAAATAAAAAAAAAATTTCCGATCTGACGATGAGCTGTCAAAGCGCTAATTGGGAAATTTTTTCTGTAGTGATGTGCAACAGTGATAATTCTGTTTGCGATTACTGTATAACCACTAACGCAACTTTCTTAATTAAATTTCTAAAAAAAAAAGGCCAGACAAGCGTCAAGGACAAGGAAATATCAGAACCACCCAAGCACTTCTACTACTGATGTCATTCTTCTTCTTCTTCTTCTTCTTCTTCTTCTTCTTCTTCTTCTTCTTCTTCTTCTTCTTCTTCTACTCCTCCTCCTCCTCCTCCTCCTCCTCCTCCTCCTCCTCCTCCTCCTCCTCCTCCTCCTCCTCCTCCTCCTCCTTCTCCTCCCCCTCCCCTCCCCCTCCCCTCCTCTTCCTCCTCCTCCTCCTCCTCTTCAAGGATTAGGTCGTATAAATCTGTTCCGGCACCCAGCTCAATCTCAGACGACCCACGTCTTTTCTACAAAGAAGCTTTATAGTTTAGTGCCGCTTTCGGCAATCGATCCTCTGTCATCCTTTGAGAAGATCCTACCATTGTCTTATGTAAATTGAAATAATTTTATTTATGTCCTTCACTTCGAGTTCTATTCTGAACTCTTCATTCCTTATTCTATCTTGCAATGTATAATTTAAAGTATTTTGAAGAATTGCATTTCAGCACTCTGAATCTTGCCGCTTTCCTTTTTTGTCATGACACAGCCTCACTCGCATAAATCAACATGGGTATTGCAATTGTCTCGTAAAATTTAATCCTTTTCCTGAGTTTCCAGACCTTACTCCGAGGCTGTTTTGGATGCTACAAGTATTTCAAAGTTTTACATGAACAGGTTACTGGCCTACCAGGAGTTTTGCACAACCCCCTACCAGGAAGACCAGAGACTCTTCTGTCAGGATTACCATATCGTACTCGAAGAGCCCCTGTTTTGGAGTGCAGGAGATTCGCTCGCACCCTTTTCTTTCTGGGATATGATTTGGTGGTTTTGTATCAATTATTCTGATACTGAACGTCTGATGTCATACTGAACAAGTTAATGCAATGATTCAGACGAACTGAAAAGTGACTATCGATAAAGTGGCGTAAAATCTACAAATTTTTCATGGTTATACATGAAATCATCCATAACAGGCTTGGATTTTGTAAAGCCTGTGTAAAATGGGTCCCAAAACAGCTCTTTAAAGAGCACAAGCGTAATCGTGTGACCATCTGTCAACGCTTACTAGACCGCTATGCTAATGAAGGTGAAGCTTTTCTGAAGCAAATAGTCACTGGAGATAATACGTGGATCCATCGTTTTGGGCCTGAAAGCAAACCCCAGAGCATGGAATAGAAACACCCCGAATCCCCAGTCAAAAAGAAAGTCAAGAGTCAACCCGCTGCAGGGAAGATAATGCTCACAGTATTCTAGGCCTCACAAGGGCCAATACTGCAACAGACCTTGGAGAAGGGCTCGACGACAAATTATGCAACTTACAGTGAGATTCTGTCCAACGAACTGAAGTCTGCAACTGCGATCCGAACGCCGTCAGAATGAGTTGCCAGTTGGAGCGCTTTTGTTGCATGACAATGCTCGCTCACATACTGTCACCCACACTGTCCAAACCCTTGAAAAATCGCGTTTTGAGATGTTGGAGCATCCTGCATGCAGTCTCGATCTCACCCCGTCGGATTACTATCTCTTTTGTCAACTTAAAGACGCCTTAAAGGGCCATCGGTACTCTAGAGCAAAGAAGTGAAGGAAGTGGTGCATACGTGGTGTTCAGTCAAAAAACTGTTTTCTGGGGACGTCAGAAAGCTTGTGTAACGATGGACCAAGCATATTGAAAAAGCAACGGGATTATGTTGAAAACTGAGCAAACTGTCAGATTTGTATTGTTGTTATAATAAATTAGAAAAATTGTTTGCTGATACTTATTGATTTACCCTTGTATAAATTGTCACCGGACAAAAGGCTTGTCACATGACAAATAGCGCCAATCGTACAAATCTTCGTTATTTTGGTGGCTACTGATGATGTTGTTGAAAGGATAGACATGATGGTTCGAGAGCGCCGTCGTTTCACAATTACTGAAGTTTCTGCTGATTTTCCTAAAATATCTATGTCTGATCTTTATGATATTTTTACTCAGAAGCTTGGGTATAGGAAACTCTGTGCTCGGCGGGTTCCCAAACAACGCACGACCTCACGCAGCTGCACTCACAGAAAACTGCTTCATGAATTTGGTTGGGAAGTCCTTGATCACCGATCTTATAGCCCAGACTTGGCACCAAGTGACTACCATTTGTTCACTGACTTGAAAAATTGGTTAGGTGGGCAGCGGTTTGACTCCAATGATGAGTTAAAGTCTAGCGTGGCATATTGGCTGACTACTCAGGGGCGAACATTCTACAACATGGGCATAGCAAAGTTGGCCTCGCTATGATAAGTGCCTCAACAATGGTGGTGACTATGTAGAAAAGTAGTTTACATATATATGAAACTTTGTATATAATAAAATTATTGATGTCTTTCATGTGTCTGTTTATTGGTCTATCGGAGGTTGAAAAACAAATAGCCCTCGTATTTATGGCTTAGTAGTTAATACTGTTTTAACTGTAACTAAAAATGAGAGTTATTATCTTACGAGTGTGTAACAAACACTGACGAGTAATAAAGTCTCAAAGTTTGAGAGCACACAATAATATTGTTTACGTTTCTGTAATGTTCCCAGTTTGATGTAAGAGCCATTTCCGAGCTCCAAGTTAATGGCGTTATAAACAAGTTTTGTTGAATATACTGTGTCATCAAAACGAGGGCTACTGTCGAATATTCGGTTTCATAGCTAAAGCCGTTTGCGCGCTTCTGAAGGCCAAGCAGTAAAAGTAGAACAAATTATTGATTTTCTTGCCGAGACCTGTGACATATGAACATGATAGTTAATCTAAAACTTTACAATTTGTTGTTTTCAAATTTAACAAAAACCGTTGGAAGAATTATAATAGTAGTCGCCTCTTCGTAATCGCCTGATAAAAGAAACCACTTTTTTTCTGAGGTCATATAAACTAGTGCTGGAGAACCCGCCCTGGAGGACTCGCTTACCATTTTCAACGGGGTTCATTTATTATTAAATATAGATAAATACAATCACCTGAGATCCGTCATATGACTTCGTTTTTGTGTTAAAATGACGCGTTTCAGAACAGATGTTCCATCTTCAGATATAAATTGGTCAGTCGAGGTCGTAATTGTTAAAATCACATCACTTTGTACTTACACTCGTCCGTATGGGTGGGCACTTTGAAGGCCGACCACATACTGAAGTTGTCTATGAATGTTTGTGCAAGTTCAAGACTATTTATCGTATAGCGGGTTCGATTTAAACTTCATATGATCATTCAGTATAAAATCCCGTCTGTGCATGTTATTGCAAACTTTATAAATGTCAAACTCCTGCAAAGCGATTATGTATTGGCGTTTAATGCAAATATGTAAGGGTTTAAAATTAGATGTAAAATCGGTATAAGCTTGTTTCCTTAAAATTAAATGGCGTGCGTAGTTAGATTTTACGTTATTTAGTGAGTTCAGATTTTTTGAAATTATGTTTCGGTGTGTGTTCGTTAAATCTCTTCAGAAAACCCCTCCCGGTTTGACCGACATAAAAACAATTGCAATCATCACACGGCAATTTATATATACCTGTTCTCCTCTCTAATGGTGTGATATTATTATTATTGTGGCAGAGTATATTCAGTATACTGTTATTTGTATTGAAAATTGTAGTGATGTTAATTCTACTTAACGTGCAGATTAAATTTGTTAAGTTTATATCAGTATAAGTGGTAAATTATCAGAAAAATTACAAAAACCCTGATTACTTCACTATTCTTTTAATTAAATAACAATTTTAAAGCACACCTTAATAGAATTAACAATAAAAATTTTAACTACAGTATTGTTTTCTTTTTATTGTACAGCTATAATCTGTATCTAAGGCTTTGACGGTCGGCGCCAACTGTGTTAGAATATAATAATTAACTTATCTCCGGGCAATTAGGCCGTCGTCCACTGCTGCCGCTATAAAGAGACGTTTCGGCCTGTCAGTGTCTGTAGGGCATCTTCAGTATGAGAACGATTCGGTAACTGACACGGTCTTCGCCAGTTAACCACTGCACTGTGGCAAGGCAACAGAAGACCACTGTAACATCTTGTGCGACAGTACTGTGGTTAAATGGCGAGAACCGTGTCAGTTACCGAATCGTTCTCACGCTGAAGATGGTCTCCAGAGGAGAGACTGAAAAGGAGTCGAGCAGGACCTAATAGCCCGGAGCAGCAGGAGTGGAGCAGGACCTAATAGCCCGGACATAGGTTAATTATATTCTAACGGAATATACATACATATGTATATATATATATATATATATATATATGTATGTATATATTGCAACAGAACACAGGATGATAAGATATGCTGTTTATACCAGAGTACATGAATGACGGGCAGATTCTTGTTTAAATTTGTTTAGTGTAATATTTTGTCTTTTAGTCATAAGTTTTGTATTTAAAAAATGATAAGCATATATGTTACACCAAACTCTTCATAAAAAATTGTACTATATTGTCATGTATTTTTTGTATGAATTGGTGCACGTGTGCGGGTGTGATAATCTGCGATCGATATAGCGGCAGTGGTAGTTAACCGATTTACATGAAAATTTGACAATGAATTATTTAAATAAATAGCTCGATTTGTGTATACTCTGAGGTTTGTAATTATTTTAGAAATATGATTTTTTAAGTAAAGCAAAACTCAAGTGTAACTCTTATCAATGATAGGGTAATAGTAATTGTAGATAATTTCCATGCAGGACTGTGCAAAATTATACAAAGTTTTTCATGAATTTTGTGTATCTGGTTGTTCCATCAATCATGTGACTTGGGCTTGGCCTATCAAATTACACCAAATTCAGTGAGATTCATACGTTGCAGAGCTAGGTTGAACACAGTCTGTCTGTCGACGTTGCTAGGGGAAGTTGTGCCCCGGGTAAGAGAGTTATTCTCTTACAAACGTAAAAAGATCTTATATAAAATAAACCATAAACCTTAAAATTCTTAACGAAGTTTTGCGGTAAGAACCAAGAAGGAATAGAGGAATATTTTATATAAAGTAAACTATAAACCTTGTAATTCTTAACGAAGTTTTGCGGTAAGAATCAAGAGGATAAATAATTAAGTAAAATTTAAAATAAAATTCAGTGCTGTGTCGTGTATGTTAAGATATCCGCATAGGGAACTTAAAGACACTACAAGATATCGTGGAAGCAGTTAAACATAACTACGAGGCTCTGAAATAATATCGCCGCTGGAGCCACTTGCTGTACAAGGACGCCAGGACGAAGAGGACACCAGGAAGGAGTGAAGCTGTAGAAGAGGACGACAAGACGGGACCGACGGGACGAGAGGAGGACGTTGCAGCAAACAAGTAAAATCGATTCATATTAATCGAACAATACAAACAATTTAATATACTATCAATACCTGACAATTTAAAATACATTATACATCTTTATAAACAATATTTGTATATAATAAATAATTTTTCAACTCCTCCATAATAGACTTTTTTCGATTTCTACACACTCACAATATCCTTATTAGAATAATAAAGTTTGACCTGTTGCAATAAATATATATATATATATATATATATATATATATTGCGACAGTACAAATAAGTGATGTACTGAGCATGAAATATAAAAATTTAAATTTACTTAATAAACTGTAAATAAGTAATAATATATTAGAAATAAGCATGTTATGGATTGCAAGCTTGACTCAGACAAAAATATGAACAGGTGTTTCGACCTGAATCAACGTGCACACACACACAAATGTAACTGAAAGTGTGTACACCAGTATTTTGCTAGTGTGTGTGAACGCAGGTCTCTGCAGGCAAGTTTGCCACCCCAGTATGAATAATTGCACAATGACTGTTTTTCCGTAATTATTCATAAACTAGAATTAAGAATTAAAATCCAAAAGCACCATAAAATGTAAATAAATTTAATAAATACTATGTGCGAAAACCACGCGAAAGTGACACGCCGTACAAGTGCAATAGTGAAATAACTGTGTACAAATCAAAAGGGTTAAGTTGCAATGTCCAAAATTACAATGAACATGTGTTGTAAAATTAGTTATAAGATAAGTATAAAAAAATACTTACAGGACTCTGCAATTGCAATTCGCAGAAATATAAAAAATAGTGAATTTGACAAAGAGTGGGGGAACTGACGCCAAAGACAGTTTCTAACATGTCGATTTTGTATCACTGAAGGGTGTCGACCAAGACATGGGTATAAATAGGACACGCAAGCTTCAGTGGTTCTCTTTCTTGAATCATCCACGATGCAGCGGGAGCTTATGCCCGTCAGCACGGCATATTTATTAATATTTTTATAAACAGTTTAAATTGCCAGTTATGTACAAATACGTAACCAAGCTATAAGACAAACATTGTAATTAATAACAGCATCACTGAAGAAGTTCCATAGCGATACGACGCTGGACAAGAGAAGCAGTTCCATAGCGATACGACGCTGGACAAGAGAAGAAGTTCCACAGCGATACGACGCTGGACAAGAGAAGAAGTTCTATAGCGATACGACGCTGGACAAGAGAAGCAGTTCCATAGCGATACGACGCTGGACAAGAGGAGAGGACGAGAGAGTGAGAGACAGCCGACGCTGGACAAGAGGAGAAGAGAGACAGCCGACGCTGGAGGCGAGACGAAGATGAACACCGATGGAACAAAAATGATCGAGTATGATTGACGACAATAAGGTGATAGACAATTTATTCATATCTTAATCATACACAGTATACAAAGACAGTTAAAGACATTAATATTTTATTTAAAAATAAGAGTAATATTTCTTGTATAGTAGAGTTAAAAATCATAGATGTTTTAGAAATACGATTAACGTAACAAGAGCTCAAATTAATATGATATAAAATGATTACAAAGAATATAAATAAAAACAATTAGTATTTGAGAAAACAGTACTGAGAAGTAATAACTATTAATCTTTTGAGTACGTACCATATATAGGAAAAAGATTTAAAAATTGATTTTGAAACATATTAATAGACTGAGTAGTCTAAAAATGAGATTTTTCTTTTATATACTATTTAGTAGCATAGAATGTTTAGTTAGTAAGGATGTATATATCTTAAGCCTTACGCATTATAACAAATAATAACTAATGTTTTTTAAATCGAAGTCAGTGCCATGTGCACATATTTTTTTATAGTATCAAATAAATTTTAATTACTGTTTCAAGTTCCGTAGAGTTCTTATTGCAGATACACCTGACCCCCTACTTAAATGTTATATGTTTAAAGAATTTGTCAATCTTGAACGTGAGACCGTTCACACCTATTTATGTAACGTAACGTTGTTTAAATTTGGTGCTCCAAGATCGAAGGACTCCACAAATTTAAATTAAATTAAATTTGCCAAATTGTCACGTTATATAAATTTGGCTCCCAAAGAACGTGGGGCTATACAAATTCAAATACATTTAAATTTGTTTAAATTCATAAATATATGTAACGTTACAATATATATATAAAATAATTTAGTCCTAGTTGTGAAACTTATGTATGCTTATGTCTAGGAATATGTGTATATATCTAACACATATCACAAATACACATAATGACGTAGAGTTTCTTTTTAACAAACTAAAAGTAATAAACTAATTTAATACAAACTACCAAAGATACTCTGTCTGTATTTTGTATTTTAAATAAAATTCCTCATAACTCATAACATAGATGGATTGATGGATGGATTGATAGATGGAATAGATGGATAGATGGATAGATAGGTAGGTAGACAGACAGACAGGCAGGCAGATAGGTAGGTGTGTAGGTTGGTAGATAGATAGACAGACAGCCAGGCAGTTAGATAGATAGATGGGCGCACTACACCTCCGCTCGACCGCTCTACAGCTCCGATCAGGTCTTATTTTATGATTTTAATCCCATACAACACCTCCGCTCGGGTTCGTAGGTAAATTCCAGAGGAAAGAGGGGAAACACGTCCCCCCCCTCCCAGCATAGTGAAACTAACTTTCAAAGTGCTTGTCAAACTTATTTCAATATTTTAAACTAAAATAGAAAGCATAATTTATTCACGCTTATTAGCGATCGTCAGTTGTCGAAATCCGCTGAGCGGAACTGCAATATATACTTTTTTATTTTTTTTATATAATTTTAAATTCATTTATATAATTTTTTATTTTTAGTAATTTTTATAATATTTTTATGAATGATTATAAAATAAAATCAGTACTGTTTCGTATCATGCATTGTACCACTTTGATATAATTTTAGCATAATGCAGCCTCGAAATATCTTGCCGCCTATAGGTCTACATGTCTATTGTCCTTTGACGCAGCTTTGTTTTACACTTCTACTTTTATTCGGCTTTTCCGAACTTTGGATTTTTAAATACGTTTCCATTTGTATACTCTGTAAGGCGTCTATAAAAACATACAAAGATGGATGACTATTGTAGAATTTTTGATTAAAATGACTATGAAAAGATTCACAGCCATTTGTTGTCCTGTTACTGTTTGCCGATAAAGAAGCCCAGATGTGCGTTGGGAATTCCGCTTCTTCGTCCACATACATTTCAAACAAATAATCTGCATAAGCGTCGACTCTACAGTCGTTAGGTTTGTTTCAGTTACTTCCATGGCGAAAAAGTCTCCCACTTCGTCAGGTTGTAAAAAGATCATGCCAAATGTTAATTTTAACAACTTTCCTATTTCGGAATCCCTGTTTTTATATTCACAAACCAAACCTGAGATTTGTATTTTTTTCCACCAAGAGTGTGTTAAGTGAAAACGGCAACCAATTACATGTGACTGAGGTAGAACTTCTTCGAGTGCGCGATGTATCGCTTTCCCAAAATCAATTATCACATTCCGGGGATTCCAAAGTAAATCTTTTGAATTACACGCCTCTTTTATTAAATAAAACGAAAGATTCAGTCGTCTTATTTTCTAAAACACAAAACACGAGTGGTAAGTAATGATTATTTCGGAAACCGTGGATTGTAAAAGTTGTGAAAAACATTTTGTACAACATTTAAATGTTCCGTCCATATAAATAGTAGCTGACTCGCACAAGAATTTTAAGTTCGTATAACATGTAAAAATAATAATATGTTTCTGTCTATCAACTACGTATACGAAATTTTCCGCGCGATTTGTTTTTACTTCCATATTCCTTAAGGAATGGAAGTATGGTGATGGCAAAAAAAATCGTGTTCGAGATTATTGCAGATTCTGATTCTACTACACTCAAAACATGAAAAAAAGTCGTTTTCCGAAAAGTGTCTGTGTGTGTGTCTGTCTGTCTGTCTGTCTGTCTGTAGATTTTTTTTTCTATGGCAAACGATAACTGCCGCAAATTCAAACAGAATCAAATAATTTTTTGCATACAGCCCTGATTTGTAGAGTACTCGCGACCTATTGTTTTTGGTAAAGATCGGTTGAGGGAAAGGGGTAGTTTACCTGCAACGGTTTTTTTTATGAAGGGAAATTTTTTTTTTTTGGCAAACGATAACAGCCGCAAATTTAAACAGAATCAAATAATGTTTTGCATACAGCCCTGAATTGTAGAGTTCTCAAGACCTATTGTTTTTGGTGAAGATCGGTTAAGGGAAAGGGGTAGTTTACCTGTAACGTTTTATGTTTTAACAAGGGTATTTCCTATGGCAAACGATAACAGCCGCAAATTCAAACAGAATCAAAAGATTATTTGCATACAGCCCTAAATTGTAGAGTTCTCAAGACCTATTGTTTTTGGTGAAGATCGGTTAAGGGAAAGGGGTAGTTTACCTACAACGTTGTTTTTGACAAGGGTATTTTCTATGGCAAACAATAACAGCCGCAAATTCAAACAGAATCAAATAATTTTCTGCATACAGCCCTTATTTTTAGAGTACTCAAGATCTACTGTTTTTGGTGAAGATCAGTTGAGGGGAAGGGGTAGTTTACCTGCAACGTTTTTTTATCAAGCGTATTTTCTATGGCAAACGATAACAGCCGCAAATTCAAACAGAATCAAATAAGTTTTTGCATACGTCCCTGAATTGTAGAGGTCTCAAGGCCTTTAGATTTTGGTGAAGATCGGTTAAGGGGAAGGGGTAGTTTACCTGCAATCTTTTACGTTTTAACAAGAGTAAAGTACTTGAAAATTTATTTAAACTTTTTGAAACAATGGTAATTGTTAAAAATAAAATAATTTTGTTGCCAGGCAATAAAATTATAATTTTTTCATTTTAATGTAATATAATATTTTTCATTTAATACAGCAATAAAAAGGCAGGTAAGACACAGCCTGGCTGTTTGGCTGAAAATGATTTTAAATATAAATCTTAGAATATGGAAGTCATGTATGGTTCTCCATACCGATATTTGTTCAAGTGTTTGTAAAACATCGAACAATTCGTCCGCACTTTTTGTTAATTATGGCAAAATTTTCCTCCTAGCACGGTAAATTGTTTGTCTAATAGCGCGCACGTCACTCACACATATGCTGCTGGAATCCGTATTTCGGCTGCGGAGCGGAAAATTTTGGATGGTCTTTCATGCACTTCTGCTTCAGCTTTTCGTTTCGCGGCAGCACTAATAATCTGACGTTGAATATCTTGCTGGTTGGATGATTATGGTCACCATCTCTTCTTAAAATTATTCTTTATTCTGTGGTTCCGATTGAATAAATTTTAGCGTTGTACGTTTTTCTGTTACATCTCCAGAGAGTGGGGAATACCTAAAAAGTGGTAAAGATTGGCGAGCGGACTTGTTATTATATCTCGTTTGGGGCCATTAACATAAGGCGAGCGGAGCTGTAGTATGTAATTATAAAATGTTTACCTGGCCGAGCGGAGGTGTAGCGCGCCCAGATAGACAGATAGACAGACAGGCAGACATATAGACAACTGGATAGATAGACGGAGAGCTAGATAGGTAGACAGACAAACGAAAACGGTCGAGTTAAAACAGAGAACTCGCTTCGATCGTTCAACAAACCGACGGCGTTTTTTTTTGCCGCAGAACAATATAACACAGTTGTTAGAATTTGTTTAGCTCGTCATTCAGTAATAATATTTACAAGTCTTTAAGTACTGTTTGCGCTGCTACAGAAGTGACATCCCCCCCCCAACATGTCAATTTGTGTAACGTGTAATTTGTCGTCATTTCTATCGTACCGTATACACAACATTTATTAATGACCATAGTACACTGCATTGGAGTAAACCTTATACCTTACATACGTTACCAACGGTCACATTAAGTATTTTTTTTTTTTTAGTATGCTACACTTCTTTTGTTGTTTTTCAAAAATCCGCTGGAATGGGACTCGGTGTAAATATCAGCAAAACTAAATACATGCTGATTTGTGCATCAAAAGAAGAGGGAAAGGAATTTATATAATTTATCCATAGGGGATAATTCATTTGATGCAGTCAATAATTTCAGATACCTGTGTAAAATGACAGATAATGAAGGGTCCATAAACAAATCAATGAAGGGTACATGACAGAATACAAATAGGAAATCGAGCGTATTACACCAACAGTAGACTATTGAGAAGCAAACTCATTAGTCGTAACACAAAAGTAATTATATATAAGATACGTATCAGACCGGTTGTTACTTGTGAAGGCGAGACATGGCCACTGACAATAGAGGAACAAGTAACACGAAGAAGGTTTGACAGAAAGATCGAAAGACGTGTTTATGGCCCGATTAGAGAAGATGACGAATGGAGAACAAGAAATAACCACGATACAGATGAGCTATTGAATTACGAAGACCTTGTAAGATTCATTAAGGCTCAACGAATACAATGGTTAGGTCACCTAGAGCGGATGGATGATCAGCGTATGCGAAAGAAAATTTTTAGAGCGGAAGTATATAAAAGCAGAAAGAGGAGTCGAACTAGGATAACGTGCTTATATGATATGCTAAAATTTCTCAGAAGAATGGATGTGAGGAGTTGGCAATGGACAAAAGACTTTTGAGAAATTGGTGTTGGAAACGAGGGCTCAGGTTAGGCTGTAGTGCTGATGAAGAAGAATACATGTTAGTGCTTACATAACTACCTTAATTTACTGATTATAAGTTGTGTTATGTGTAATTCTATTTTCTTGGCCCCGCAGGAACTTTTAGCGCCCCCCTACTACCCTTATTTAATTCTTGCCACTGTTCCCTCTTAAATACTAAACCCATCCTTATAGCTGTGGCAACTGCTAATAATATATAACATAAACAGAATAGATTCTCCTCAAAACTTTTTAAATCTGTTCTTGTAAGCACAGGCCAGTTTCATAGGTCATATCTATAAATCCTAAAAAGCATTCATTAATTTTGAAGTTGCTAAGCCTTCTTGGTTCATCTTCGGAAATTGAAACATATCTCATTATTTGACTCAGTTGACCTTTCCAGCTAATGTCACGTGTAGTATCCATAATTACAGATAAATTTGAGCAGATTCAATTTGTCACAAAAATATATTTTTAACTTTTGTTAGAAAACAATTGTATGTGTTCATTTTCATTTTTTTAGACTCATATACTTCTCCCATTTCTTTGGACCACTGTTTTAAATTATAGTTAAAAAAATATCTTTGTTTTGTAAAAAACGCAATTATTTCGATTAGAAATATTACAAAAATTGTAGGTTTTGAAAACTTACTTTATCTTACTTCACAATTTCATAAAATTTTTCAAAAATAATAATTATTATTAATTTATGATTTATGCTGATCATGTTATCTTTTAAAATTTCAAGTTACATTTTTAAATAATCAGTACTTCAGGAAACGCAAAATTCTTTTATTACAAAATGACTTCTATGTAATTTTATTTTTAGCGAAATTCTCTTATTCGTTTTGTAAAACTTTTATTTATTTTAGTTTATCTCTTTTGTCATGTTTTCCAGGATAATTTTTATTATTTCATAATAACTGAATATTTACTTTATATACTTGATGGTTTATGGCTTGTCCAAGTGTTAATAAACGCAGAGCATTAAACACTGGTTTGTAATAAGCATTTATAAAAATAAGTAATATATTTTATTAATTTGATCGTATTTTTATACGAATAAAGTCATAAGGAAAGGATTACAATGTTTAACTAGTATGAAAGACTACAAGATGATAAACAACGTTCGGAAAACACTTAGAATTCAAGAATGTCGAATCTCGAAAGAATGTCGGATTCAAGACCGCCCAAACTAGTCTGGAAATGTAAGCCTGTGGGACACAAGCGTGTGGATAGACCCAGGAATAATGTAAGCCTGTGGGGCACAGGTGTGTGGATAGACCCAGGAATAATGTAAGCCTGTGGGACACAGGTGTGTGGATAGACCCAGGAATAATGTAAGCCTGTGGGACACAGGTGTGTGGATAGACCCAGGAATAATGTAAGCCTGTGGGACACAGGTGTGTGGATAGACCCAGGAATAATGTAAGCCTGTGGGACACAGGCGTGTGGATAGACCCAGGAATAATGTAAGCCTGTGGGACACAGCTGTGTGGATAGACCCAGGAATAATATAAGCCTGTGGGACACGGGTGTGTGGATAGACCCAGGAAAAATGTAAGCCTGTGGGACACAGGTGTGTGGATAGACCCAGGAATAATGTAAGCCTGTGGGACACAGGTGTGTGGATAGACCCAGGAATAATGTAAGCCTGTGGGACACAGGTGTGTGGATAGACCCAGGAATAATGTAAGCCTGTGGGACACAGGCGTGTGGATAGACCCAGGAATAATGTAAGCCTGTGGGACACAGGTGTGTGGATAGACCCAGGAATAATGTAAGCCTGTGGGACACAGGCGTGTGGATAGACCCAGGAAGACATGGCTGGGCGACCTTCGAATAGGCCGCATCTTACCTATGTCGTGATGTGAAGATAAGGATAACAATAAATTTTATTAAATAATCTGTCTACACTTTGTATGTCATAATCACAAACTGAGCAGTATGTAGTATAGATAAAATATTGGTTTAAATATATCCTACTTTTCATTATCATTATCTTTCCCACAGCATAGGCAAGGTGCTGCCTGTTCCGCCTTCATGACCCATCAGCCATCTCTTCCTGGATCTACCCGCACACCTGTATTCTATAGGTTTGTATTTCCAGACTTATTTGGCCAGTCTAATATCTGACATTCTATCTAAGTGTTGTTTCCACGACTGTTTGTAATTTTTAATTTTTAATTCAAGTGAAAAACTTATAACTCTTCTCTTATGGCCGCAGTCAATATACGGTCAAGTTTAGACAACCTTTTATCTGCTCTTAAGAACGCCCTCTCTGAGGCCTGTATTTTACTTTCCTGTATGTGTTTTTTTTTGTCCAAAATTTACACCCATAGAACAGTACAGGTACTGCCATACTTTGTATAAGTCCTACTTTCTAAACGTGAAAATTTTAAATACAGATGTAAATTTGCTTTTATTTTAAATATTTATATACCAATAGTCAGGTTTGCATATCAGTATAATAAAAAATATAAGGTTTTTACCATTTTTCTGGGCGTTTCACAATTAACAACTGTTTCAATAAATATGTGAGTCGCGCGGTTTGCGGACGCAGGTCGCCGTTGTCATCAAAATATACATAAATTGCAAGCCTCGCAGAGACGTAGCCAGGGGGCGGGCCAAAGACGGCCAAACCCTCCCCGAAATACTGAAACATTTCTTAAGGTAGTGGATATATATTTCATGATGGAGACAACTTTCAATACAAAACTCTGTAATAATTAAATCGCATTCAAAAATAAACGATAGTATTAAGCAGAATAATGCTTTTTTTATGTGCACTTTTATTTTATAATCGCAGACAGCCTATTATACCAATATTTTTAAGAAAACTTTGTTTTGAAGAAGTCAAATTTAGGAACAAAAACTTGTTTTAAGTGACAGTAGTTCTAAATGACAAAATAATTATTTAACATAGAGATAACTTTGTAGTTCCTAGGAATATTAGTCCGTAAATTGTAGCAGTCTAGAAATAATTTCTGCTTCGATATTAGACGGAAGAGTTAAATAAAGGGTAAATGAATTTTGCTCCATGGTTAGTCAGGACGGAGATGCTCTTAGGGATGTGATAAGTCGCATAAACAAAGCAAAAGGAGCATTGCACAGTTACAACCAATATGGAGGTCACCCCATATACGGAGGAAGACAAAACTTAGAATATTTGACTCAAATGTCAAATCGGTCTTGCTGTATGGATGTGAGACCTGAAAAATAACAAAGAACATCATCACAAGGTTACAGACTTTCATAACCCGTTGTATGAGGTACATAATGAGAATTTGGTGGCCCAAGACCATCTCGAACAGAGACCTATTGGAGGCCACAAGTCAGAGTCCCATCCAACTACAGACAAAGAGAAGAAAATGGAGGTGGATCGGTCACACCCTAAGAAAAGTACCAGAAAATATCGCTAGACAGGCATTGAATTGAAATCCGCAGGGTAGCCGCAGACGTGGAAGACCGAGGAACTCCTGGAAGAAGACTATGTAAAGAGAGCTGGCTGGTGTCAACAAGACATGGAGGGAGGTGAAGGCCCCCTGCCAATAGACAGAATATGCTGAAGAAATTTCGTTGAGGCCCCATGTTCCAACTAGGAATTCAAGGACTTAAGTCAAGTAAGTAAGTCAAATAGTAGAAGTCAATTTAAGAAATTCAAATTTCATTATTTTGTTTGTTTACTCAAATCTGATTAAACAGTTAAAACACGCCAATAATTTTTTTATTCTATGTAATAATTCCGATTTTCCAGGATAATCTTAAAACCCCGACTTCATTCTATGTTGTTTCGGGAGTAAACCTCTGCTCCCCTCCACCTCCCACATTATGGGAGGAGGGAGTATTCCGCTGTCGATTTCACGTCTCCAAGTTGATACGGACTCTCCTCCCCAAAACGGTATTCTACCTACGTCCTTGAAGACTGGGTAACTACTCTCACACATCTAGTCCCTCACGGCATAGTCTGCTGCCTCGCAAAAGTATGTATATAAAGTTTCAACCATCAAAAGTAATTATAATTGTGATATTTGGACGAAGTCGCGATACGTATTTATGTTTCAGCCTGTAGTAACTCGGGAGACAGCGTAACTAAAACGTCACGATCGTCTGTGGTGTGGCAAAATGCTCTGAACTCTAGTTTGAGAGAGACAGTTTACAAAGTCGTGTCACGCGAACCGTGTCATCCTCTGGGGGGAAAAGCAACACCAACTGTATGACTTTTAACCTGAATGTAAAACACCGAGCGTTCAGAAAGCTATCCCAGAGAGAAACTCGAGACACTAATATGTGACAGTGACTGAGAGAGAGCGCAGTTTGCAATGACCCACTTCGCACAACACCGCAGGGTTTGTGGGACGCAGAGTTTTAATGAAGCTGGCGAGATACTGTACTGACTTCAACTAATACCAAAGTACAAAAACAATTTTAAATTTTGAATGCAAAGAATAATGAATATTAAACATAACATAATCACTGTTTCTTTACTTTGCAATTATTTAGTTATATTAGTTCTACAATAAATATGGTATAAAAAATCATACAAATTTATACTAAAGCGTATTGTGACCAGGTATGTAATGTGTTATTTTTAAGTGTATGTATCCTCAATCTAAAAGTACTGGAGAGTCTAGGAAATTCTAATATGAATCTAGACTTTTCTTCTCTTTCTTCTTCTTCTTCTTCTTCTTCTTCTTCTTCTTCTTCTTCTTCTTCTTCTTCTTCTCCTTCTTCTTCTTCTTCTTCTTCTTCTTCTTCTTCTTCTTCTTCTTCTTCCTCTTCTTCTTCCCCAACAAGGATTACGTCTTGGTGACGTGTTCCGACTTCATAGGATTTATTCCCATATTTCCATCTTTTCTTTGGCCTCCCTACGCTTCTTCTTCCAGCTGGTTTGTATCTACATGCCGCTTCTTGTAGTCTTCAATCTTACATTCGCTCCAGAATGATCCCTCCAATTTCTTTTATGGAACTCTATTTTCTTATTTAAATTGTCTTTAAGTCTCTCTAATCTCTTCATTTCTAAATCTGTTTTGTTTAGAACAACCTTTGACCGATCTTAGAAATATCACCTCCCCTGCTTGTATGCGGGTTTTATCTCTCTTTCTCATTATCCATGACTCATTTCCATTAAGAAGCATAGGGTCACCCATTACCTTGTACAACTTGAGTTATCTTTCCGCGACTTGTTTTTTAGTGTTCTTCTTTTGGCGCTGCACATCATTTGAAACTTATGTAGTTTATTGTCCACGTCTTCTTATGTGATATATCATTCCCTAGGTAGGTAAAGTAGGAGACCTGTTTAATTAGCTGGTTGTTAATCACTAGTTTGATTCTTACAGGATTGCTTCTCAGAAAAGCCATCACCTTCGTTTTGGTTGTGTATATTCTTAAGTTATACTGAACTTAGAATATAAGTCCCTATAGTCTTGTAAAAGGGATAATCCTGGCATTCAGCTCTCCGAGAGAGAAAGCGGGCAACGTGTGTTTAACAAGAGGCTAACGGACGTAAGCACCGAATATATCCCGGAATAACGAGAGCCCTTCTATCAAGTGCCAAAAGCCACCTCTGTAGGCGGTCGGGGTGCGGTTAGAAGATAGCGCGCTTGCTCCCTAGAAGTAGGAGTGGGGAGAAAGGGCACGCCTTCTTGCTCTTCTATAGGGAAACTACTCCTAAAGAAGGGTCAAGGCCAATGGCGTAGGATGCAAAGGACTAGGGGAAACCAGCACATTAAAAACCCCTTATGGTATCCCTAGCCCTACCCCATGCTTCCCTATGCTTCCCTAGTCCCCCCATGGTAGACAGAATAGTCCACGTACCCTCCCCCCCCACTACTGGGTATGCTGTCAAATATGGTAGTTCCTGCTGTGAAGCATCTTGGTCAAGGTCATATTTACGGGGGGGGGGACAAATGAGACCGGAACCCCTCCCAGAGGTTTGAAACCGTAGATGAATTTTGTTAATCTTTTACTTTTTATGCTGTTTTATTATTTTTTCAATACGCTATTATAGTATAATATTCATGTCTAATCTGGTATCCAAGTCAATTGATCGAATTAATAAATTAATTTACCTTCAATAATCAGCCGTGCATTTGGATCCGAAATAAAGCGGTAAAGTGGATTCTTATTTCGGATTATTAGTTATGCATCTGCATTACATGTATCCGCTGACACGACTATCCATGTTTCGCTTCTATACAATCCCTCTACCGCAGATACGAACAGGCTTTTCTATTTTCTTGCTTTGCTTTTAATGGGGTACTTGATGGGGAACCCGTATGAACAAAAATAATAACCAATTGTCAAGTTATAGAACAGGTTAACCATTTTAAATATTTGAGAAATTATACTGGTTATGGTAAGAATTATGATGGTGATGTTAAGTTCCAGACGATCTGTAGACAAATCAATCGTATTTTTAAAAGCAAGGTAAGTCGAGATACAAAACTAAAGTTGTACGAAGTTATGGCGGGCTCTGTACTTTCCTATGGATGTGAACTATGGACGACAACCAACAATGTACAACCATCGATGTATTATTGTATAAATAATACAATACAAGCCTCGAAAATGGCGTTCTTAACACGAGTTAAAGGGTTCTATACTTGATCGCATAAAGAATGACGCTATAGAAAAAAAGAATTACAAGTTTATAACTTGATTGAAAAATTAAAAGACAATGGTGGAAAAAACATTTAGATAAAATGTCAGATTCAAGGTTGTGTATGTGGGCTGGAGAGTATTTGAAGGCGGAACTTGTCAATGCCGTTATACGAAAATGATGATAATGACTTTTAAAAATCCACAAAAGACATTTTTTAACAAAGAATCGAACGCGATGTTTGATTTTGTTCCTGTATCGAAATACATAAATGGCACGTAAATTACAAGCACCTGGTAAACTTTAAATAAACTGAGACACATAGATTTGGACATTAAAAGGTACTCAGTCAAGAAAACAAATCTTATAACATAGGAAAACTTTAATTATACCGCTAAGTTATATTCGTTTCTTCCAGAACCGTATAACTGACCTTGTTACGTAAAAGGGAATTCAGCGTGTAAATTTTAACAAAACCTGTTCTATATTTTTAGTAAAATATAATAGATGTGCAATTACGTTAATATAGAGTTCCATGGGTCTTATTAAATGGCTGAACTTAAAGCGTGATATGAATACTTAGATTTGTATTTACTTTATTTAAGGGTCATTGCATTGTGGAAAGGACAGAATTCTGTTGCAAACGTAAGAAGGGGTTGCGTAGGCAGTGAACGTTGTGTTTATACAGAAGGCAGTGGGCAAGGTATAAATCCTTTCAGACAAATGGCTACACATGCCCACATCACGGTACCAACGCTATGTCCATTACATTCAGCAGGCCGCCTATTTAAATATAAGCAGAGAAACGCTGCAGTGCTGCTTTAAAATCACTTTCTCTGCCTTATCCCGACCCTTATAAACGTCACGTCACCGAATACTGTATTCAGGAATGAGAAAACGTGTGTATTTATTAATTATTATGTTAGTGTGGCTGTGTAAAAGATACATCACATTTATCTCCAATAAATATACACCTACGGTATTACAAAGGTTTTTAAAAATATATAAACACTTGGCACGTTTCACAGTTTTTATTTAACTCTAACAGCTGTTTCAGCTTATCAAGCTATTGTCAAAGAGATCAGTGAACAACTAAACAGAGGATGTTAGTATGGTGAACATCTGTTTAAGGGCGTGCGTCCGGACATGTGTGGGGTGTGAAGATCGATGGGGGTTGTAGGAGCTAAGGGAAATTCTAGTGTCTGTAAAAACTAAATATAATCTAAATGCAAAATATAAAAATTAACTAAACTAAATAACAGTTTTTAATAAAGGGGATACACAGAATTCAGTTTGTTCATTTGTTAAATTTTTGTTACTTTTTATTGCTTTCTAAATTCTAGAATTTCTAAAAATTACATTTTTTACCTTTTCGTATGTTGTGAAGTAGTGTTATGTTTTTTGTACCTATGAAGTCATTGTGTTGTAAACAATTATCTGCAAAACCTTTATTGGCTGTATTGGTTAAAATCGCCTTCTTATGTTCAGAAATGCGATATTTCAGAGCACGCCACATTGTCCGATATAAACAACATAGCATTCTGCACAGTGTATTTTATAAACTCTATTTTTCTTTAGTGTGTTTGATTTTTCTTTATTGTTGACTAGTAATGAAAAAAGATTAAGTTTGTTTACTGATACCATGTTAATAACACCATGCTTTTTTAACCTATTATTAATCCTATCTGTTATAAACGGAATGTAACTTGTTAAATAAAATTTTTTGTTACCCTGATCTGGCTCTATAATAAAATTCTTTTAAAATAATTTTGTTCTGTTTTTTTTTTTTTTAATTAAGGAGCCTATTATTCTTTTATCATAACCGTTTGTTTTCTGCTAGGACTCTAAACTTCATAATAGTTGATCAAGAGTCATATTGATATTGATACACTTGATCATAATGATTCTGAAGAATCGTTAAGAGTTTATGGTGTTCTGTAAAGTTAAGTGTTTACC
Organism: Magicicada septendecula; assembly: GCA_034769895.1. Classification (NCBI taxonomy): domain Eukaryota; kingdom Metazoa; phylum Arthropoda; class Insecta; order Hemiptera; family Cicadidae; genus Magicicada; species Magicicada septendecula. The sequence continues at coordinate 2,343,016 of CM068374.1, forward strand.
ATTAACAACTAAGAGTTACGAGCTGCCGTTTTAAAAGTTTTTTTAATCTTAAGGGCAAATAATATGATAAAGCATCAAAGCATGTTCCATTTCTAATGTCATAGGCATTCCAAACTTCGTTCTTCCACCTCACGTTTATGTATGAAAGCCCGGTTTTGTGTTAACAGTGGCGCTTGGAGTATACTATATGTAGCATGAAATATCGGTATGGAGAACCATACATGGCTTCCATGTTCTAACATTTATATTTAAAATCATTTAGTTGAATTCGGTTTGATAATTTCTAAAAAAATTCGCCTACCATCAACCTATTTTTTACTATTTATAGACATTTTTGTTATTATGGGGTAGTCTTTTATAATAATGTAATTTTAGAGTCACTTTATTAATAAAAATTAGGTACTTTATACTTATAAATGAACTGAACTACGCAGATAATAATCCCTCCTCCTCAACCGATTCCCACCACTAATAATATTTACACTTTAATAGATTAATAGTTTTATCATATGTAATTTCTAAGGTAACTTATCCTTTAAAATTAAATATTCGTATTTTACTTGATTTCAGCACAGCAATTTCAAAAAAATTCACCTCTTTTACCTTCACCTACCCAACTCTATTTATAATTATCGCATTTACCATTTTACAGTGGATTAATGTGACTATATTTTTGGGGCACTTATTTATTAATATTAAGTACTTTACACTTGTTAAAACACAAAACAATGCAGATAAACTACACCTCCCTCCGAACCAAACAACCTAGTTGCCTGGCAACAAAATTATTTTATTTTTAACAATTACCACTGTTTGAAAAAGTTTAAATGAATTTTTAAGTACTTTACTCTTGTTAAAAAGTAAAATGTTGCAGGTAACTACCCCCACCTCCTTAACCAATCTTTACCAAACTCAAAAGACTTTAAGTCTTCTAAAACTCGGGGACATAATGCAAAAAATTATTTGATTTTGTTTGAATTTGCAGCAGCTATCATAGAACAAATTCTACACACAGACACACTAAGACTCTTTGGAAAATGACTTTTCTTCATGTTTTGAGGGTAGTGCAATCAAAAGGAGCCCTTATGTCGAACACAATTTTTTTCACGATCTATATACTTCTATTTCCTCACGGAACATGGAAGTAAAAAAAAGTTTTGAAAGTTTGAAAGGAATAAGGTTATCTCGTCCTTCTTCTCTTCCAAATAATGACCGACCATTACGATGCGCTTGTTTTAAGAATTAAATCAACTCTACCGCAGCTTTCTCCTTTCAAGCGTTACCGCTTCGACGACTTCTCGTTAAAGGCTGATTGAGAACTATATTTCACACTGTTCTTTGTTACACTTTTGCTTAAATAATTTGTGTTTTACAAATACGCGTTCTGTACCGCAATTTGACAAACTATACGGTGTTCCAAAACGGATGGCACCTAAGGCATTAGAAGACCTTTATTCTCGCACGCGCATTCACAACCGGCCCGGCCCGGCCAGGCACGACATGGGCGGTTAGCTATACAGGCCAATTCAAAACTATAAAATTTTTAATTTAGCTTACAATCCAAATTAAACTATAACTTTTTTAATCCCCGTAAAATTGTGAGAAAAATGAGGCCAAACAACACATAACTGCGATAAATACTAGTATTTTGCAAATTAAATAACATGTTCAAAATACTAATTTCTAAATTACTAATACTAATATATATTAAATTAGACTTAGTTGTAAATCTAAACTATATCACAACCACGTCAGTATTATTTTCTTTTTTAATTTTATGGAGATTACAAATATGCTAAGCTCGTTTCTTTAAAAATTCCTATAATAAAAGTTGCAGTTACGTAGTGGACGCCCCAGTAGATGAGTCAAATTCCAGATGTACGGGCCAGCTGCGTTTGTGTGTGTGTGTGTGTGTGTGTGTGTGTTAATAAGGCTCTCCTAATCCCTCAGGTGCCATGCAACTTGGAACGCCGTCTAATTCAGAAAATTAGACACAAATAAGTTACATGTATAGAAAAAATATGTTTCGAATGAGTTGTAAAACTTTAAACACCTATGAAAAACTCTTTAAAAACTATTTGATAGCTTTTAAAGCAGGCACAAATCTTTGGCGGTGAGAAAGGTTTGTTAAAAGGCAGTAATATAAAACTCCATAATCTTATACGCTAACATCTGTTATTTCTGCCAAGAAAACTTGTAGCTCTAAGCTTATGCCCTCTGTAAGACTTTCTGATAAAAATAGGTTTATTTCTAGTCTTACTAAAACATATCGCCTTACTAACGTTGTAATCTGCTTGGTACACATAGACAGTGTTGGGCAATACCGCCCATTTAAGCACACATTATGACGTCAAAGGTTTCCGCATTTCATCTTTCTGCCTGAAGGATGTGTGCCAGTGTTTAGGACATTTCAATTTATCGCTACTTGTTGGTGGCTGCCGCAGCAGTCGCCGAAACGTTATAAAGTTGAAGAGACGCCATTTCTTTTTTTTACATCATGACCAATTAGCACGAAGGTTTTAGAATATTTACGGTTAAAAGCCCTGTGGAAAGATATTGAAACTTAAATCGTGACTATAATTCTCTGGAACAAGTACGGATCCAAAGAGTTTTTATAAAATCAACAAGTGCCATTGGAATTTCAAAAGCAAACCCGTATGCTTTAATCCTTAATTTCGTAGTGACCGTCAATCAATAAATTTTAACGATGAAGCGTTTGCGAGGATCGGTCAAAAACGTGTAATACAAATTTTAAATTATTTGTATCGACGTTTCGACAATATTTGTTGTTGTCATCAGGACCTGTGTACTGATACAAGACAAAATATCAAAGACAAGAATATCATACAGGACAAAAAATAAATTAGCTGAGTGAATGTGTTTGTTTATTTGAGTGTCCGCGCGCTCCCGTGTGTGTGTGTGGGGGGGGGGAAGAGTTGAAATAGTTTGTTTTACATCATTAAAATAATTGCATTATTACATATTGTTTTCCTTAAGTGCATCGAGAAAATTATAATACCTCAGAACATAATTTATACCATATTACAATATAAATAACTGAAAAAGTAAAAGTCCCTTAATGGTACTTTGAACGGTTCTTAACAGTCCCTAGTAGAACTTCCTTAATGGTTCCTTTAAAGTTCTTTAATGGTAATTAAAGTATGCTTTAATATTTTTATAAAAATAAGCTTTGACAAACTCGTATTTAACATCTACATTTAAGTAGGCTTCCTCGGCCGGTATCCATTGTGATTTTGAAGTCTTCTTCCGATATGGACCGCGTCACAATTGTCTTGTATGACAACGTTTCACCCATATTATAATTAGTACCGTCAGGTCTATCTGACCATGAGGCTGGCAAGCGATCTCAGTTATATAGTGTAGAAGTGGCGGGGGGTGGTCCGTAAGTGGGGGACCCTGCCATGCAGATGTTACGCTGCATGTATTATTTGTGCGGTCAGCCAACTCCCGTATAATCAAACCAGAGGTTTTAGAATGACGATAGTGAAACGTTGCCGTACAAAACATTTTTCACGCGGTCCATACCGGAAGAAGACTTTAAAAAACATAATCTACATTTAAATACTCAAACGACGAAGAATTAAAATCAGAAAGGTAGAACCCATTCCTTTTGTCTCGTAAATTTGCGTCATTTGCAAAATCCCAAGATCCGCTTTTAGTAAGATCAAAAGTGAAAATTATTTACGTATATGAAAGAAAACAGATATACAAAAACGTTCTTACTTACCCGCCGCATAACACGAAGAGAAAACGAAGACGTCTTCATTTTTGTGGAAATTCTGAACTAGACTAGACTGAAGAAGTGCAGACGGTCACTTTTGCTGTGAACAAAACAAAATATGTGAATTAAATATACCCACTCTGAAAAATACTCAATGAAATTAGCACTAAATGTTTACAGTATTTAAAATAAAAGTAATTTCCAATTGTATACAACTTATAATTAGTAAATTAGTAATGTAAGCAATAACATGAACTTCTTCTTCTTCTTCTTCTTCTTCTTCTTCTTCTTCTTCTTCTTCTTCTTCTTCTTCTTCTTCTTCTTCTTCTTCTTCTTCTTCTTCTTCTTCTTCTTCTTCTTCTTCTTCTTCTTCTTCTTCTTCTTCTTCTTCTTCTTCTACTTCTACTTCTACTTCTACTTCTACTTCTACTTCTTCTACTTCTTCTGTTTCTTCTTCTTCTTCTTCTTCTTCTTCTTCTTCTTCTTCTTCTTCTTCTTCTTCTTCTTCTTCTTTTTATTTTTCTTTTTCTTCTTCAGCACCACAAACCAACGTGAATCCTATCTTCCAACACCAATCTTCTCCAAAATATTCTGTACATTGCCATCTCAGTGTAACCCCTCACATCCTTTCTTCTCAGATCTTTCGGCACATAATCCAACCATCTTATCCTAGGTCGTTATCTGCCTTTAAGATATTCTTTGGCATACGCTGATCATCCATCCGCTCTAGGTGACCTGGCCATTGTATCGTTGAGACTTTATGAATCCTACAATTTTCTCCTGCTCCAGAGTTCATCTATCTCCTGGTTATTTCTTATTCTCCATTCGTCTTCTTCTTCAACCGGGCCAAAAACACGTCTTACGATGTTTCTTTCAAACCTTCTTAGTGTTACTTGTTCCTTTCTTGTCAATGTCTATACCTCCCCTTCATAAATTAACAACCGGTATGACGAGTGTCTTATATATTTTTATTTTTGCGTTACGATTAATGAGTTTGCTTCTCAATAGTCTGCTGTTGGCATAATATGCCCTATTTGCTGTTTGTATCCTGTCATGTATTGTCGTGTTTATGGAGTCTTTATTATCTACCATGTTACCCAGGTATCTGAACTTATTAATTGCACCAAATGAATTATACTCTAAGCATTAATTATGTAGATTTCTTCTCCTTTTTGATGCAGAAATCAGCATGTATTTAGTTTTGTTAATATTTACATTGAGTCCCATTCAAACGGATTTCTAATTCAGCTCCTTGTATACCTCAGCTAGCCGTTGTCTTATCACGCTATTATCACGACATCCAGAGGCGTAGCTAGGAGGGCCAAGGGAGCAGCCGCCCCGGGCGGATTAGTCAGGGGGCGGCAAAGTGAGTGTAGACTTGAAAAACGTGTTTTCTGTTTATAAAACTATAAACAACTTGTTTCTTTGATATGACTATTCCTTTCATAAAACAACCATAAGCAGCCAGCTTGTGTGTTGTCATAAACCTTGCGTGATAAACAGTATTAGTTTATTTACACTGAAGCATCGTAATTACGGTTCAGTATGATAACAAACTAATCTCGAACAGTGGCTCTTTGTCAGCGACTGTTACAATACATTTATTCAATAGGATTATAAGCCTACAAAACACTAGCAACAGCTTTATACCTATTTCTTACTTTACCAGTGCCTGTTTCTTCTTGTAAAAGATCGTTTAGTAAACATAAATTGATTAAAACGTACCTACGATCAACAATATCTCAAGGCAGGGTATCAAATCTAGCGATACTTTCAATTGAAAACGACATTGCTTCGTCTGTAACTATAATGATTTAATAGCCGACTTTGCAGCAATTAAGACCAGGACAATTATATTATAAAATGTCTCGTTTTAAATATTCATTAAATATTAAAAATAAATATTAAGTGTTTATTAAGAGAAGACAGAACAATTAACCCGTAATTGTAGGTGATTTATTTTATTACTTTTAACGTAGTCCTTTGTTTAACTTTATGTTGTTTTAGGATAGTTTTTGACGATGTCCTTTAGACATACAAGAAATTTGCATGTTTATAAGAATATTTTATATTATAAATATTTTATATTATTACATTTTTTATATTCTACATTTGTTACTAAAAAATGTACACAAACTAAATACCGGTAATATTATAATATGTAATTTCTCAATTTTGTCTTGACAAATATTCTTAACACGTTTTATGGACGTGCTTTCATACAAAAATCTACATATTTCCATATTTATTACATACATATTTATTAGGTACTTTGTTCACTGGAGGGACCTTTATTTTTTGCTCTTTGTCCCATTTTAAATGTGAAGGCTAGGCTGCCGACAATCTCGTTGCCTCGGGCGCCAAAAATCATAGCTACGCCACTGACGACATCGTCAAATTTTCAATTGTATACACGTTATAATTAGCAAATTAGTTATGTAACCACTTACACGTATGGTGTCTTTCACGTATGGTTTTTTTAGTAAAGTAAAAAATAAGGAGAAAATAATCTAAAAAAACAAACAAACAAAGAGGTGGTTATTCTGTCATCTTAGAAAGTATAGTCTCTTCACTTATGGCTCTGAAAGTCGCCAGATAAACCAAAGATATTCCCAAAGGCTCCAAGCAGTAAATAGAGAGTTGTGAACAAACTATTGTTACGACCGTCTAGTGATCGTCGTATGGTACAGTGGAAACAAATAGAAGACACCAATGAAGTCACTAATCACCAGCTTTATTTATCACAATTAAACAGTTTGTAATTAACAAGATAGTTTCTTACAACAAATCAACTAAAAAATTGTTCACGTGCAATAATAATGTCAACTAATATAAAACACAATTGTATTACAATTGTCCCGCACAATTATAAAACACATAACACTTCGCCACATTACTACGAACCGCACTGAAATAAATCGCAACTCAAACTGAAACTGAGAGTCGCTAAGTACTTGTATTTATACCCCGCCTAAATACCAGAATATTCCATACTACGCGTCAAGAACGCTACTAGAAAACACCAGAACGTAATTCGCTTCGGCCTTGCACACAGCGCGCGGAGACTGGTGAAATCTGGATAAGTCTCCGCGGACGCGTGACTAGTGTCACGTAATTGTCCTTCATCTCAAAGTAACACCAATATGTACGCACACACACATTACAGCCGGATTGCACTGGAATAGCCGAGAAACACGTACCATCTTTTGTAATGGTGCAACACTATTCCGCATTACGTAACAGTATACTAGCATGTCCAGGTTCGAGTACAACGGAAACGAGGATATCGGAGAGCAACTTTGTGCTGACAAACAATTTTGACACCATATATATAAAGCGTCTTGTATGGCGCAGCCGCGTGGAACGGGTGTCTGGTCATCGATGACCCAAACTTTGCTAGACTGGTTGCCACCTAGACATCGGAAATGGAGTAGATTCAGGAGATCGTGGAAGAAGATATACCAAGCAGATGGGGAAAAGAGGCTGGCTATGTGGTCATTAGTTCTACATTTTGTCCTGAACAAAAGACCCTGCCAGAACAGTGAACAGGAGACTCAAAATGGATGGATGGATTGAATAAATAAATGAATGGAAAAGATGTATGTTAAATGGTTTACAAAACTCTGTCGAAACACGTAATTTCAGAGTGCAAAACCTCAATGGTGAGACAATAAGAGACCAAAATTTATTTTGTACAAAATATAAACAATCCGTGAATGTTGTTTAGTTCTGATCCCGAGCTGTTTGACCGTGCTCCGGTGCTATACTCGCTAGCCGACGTTTTGACTGTGCCATTGACGACCAACATCAGTGCAATTTTAAGCTTTCGACAACGTCACAACGTTAGTGACCACAGAAATGTGGTAATGTACTGTGTTTTTGAGCCATTATCACAGTACTGTGGCCACTAACTTTGTGACATCTTACTTTAGCGAAAGCTCAAATTTTCACTGATGACGACAGTCGATAGTACGGCCGAAACGTCGGCTAGCCAGTATAGCACCGGAACACGGCCAAACAGCCCGGGATCAGAACTTAACAACATTGACTCTGACCGTGTAAGCCCTACAACTTAATCCATCAATTGTATTGAAATATCTACCGGGCTGTTTGGCAGTGGTCCAAGGTTTACATTCGAACCACACGTTTCAGCAGCAGCACTGGCTGCCATCTTCAGTGGATATTCGAGTCTACCTAACGCGGGGTGTCGTACGTCAGGCCCACAGTACTGTGCTGAAGGTTAAAGATGTCCCGCGATGTGGCTAAAGCCTTCACCACAGTACTGTGGGCCCGACGTACGACACCCCGCTTTAGGTGGACTAGAATATCCACTGAAGATGGCAGCCAGTGGTGCTGCTGCTAAAACGTTTGCTTTGAATGTAAACCTCGGATCACGGCCAAACAGCCCGGTAGATACTTCAAATGCAACTTTTTTTTATTTATTATAATGCAGTTTTACAATCTACTCATTTCACAGGGTAATAAGGAAAGTGATGTATAAGTCGTCACTTGAGGTGGAAACCATCAAGCGATGGTTACCACGTTCACCGGTAATCTGGCCACTGTCTCTTCAGCCTTCTTACATCCAGTGATGGATTGAGGAGCTCGTTGATCAGGTTATTGCTGTGTCCTATGTTGCGGTTCCTGTACTTAGCGGCGTGCATCTTGATGACATCAGAAATGTATGGAATGTTGAGGTGTTTGTGAAGAGTATAATTAGAGATGAACCAGGGAGCATTCGTTATGCAACGCAAGATTTTTTACTAAACTGTCTGCAGAATCTTTGTGTTGGAAGGTTTAGAGCAGCCCCACAATTCTATACCGTAAGTCCAGATTGGTCTGAGCACAGCTTTATATATGATGACTTTGTTTGCGAGAGATAGTTGAGATTTTCTACCTATGAGCCAGTACATTTGCCTAGCTTTTAAGTTGAGTTGTTGTTTCTTAGCCTGAATGTGGGCTTTCCATGTTAATTTGTCGTCCGAATGCAGCCACAGGTATTTAACTTCTGATTTTATAGGTATGGGGGCACCGTTTATGGTGACTTGTGGACAAGAGCTACCGTACGTTTCATGGTGAAGGTTATTTGAGTGGATTTTGCAGAATTAACTCGGATCCTCCACCGCTGGAACCAATCCGCTGGACTTCAAATGCAACTGCCACAGGCCGTGAAAGCATTAGAACAATATTATCATATCCATCAATTGTTCATAAATATCGCACAACCACTTTTCTGCAATCTGCACTTTCTTGATTATATCGGCTGTTTATAAGACTATAATCTCAATACACAGCTCTGCTATATGTGCCTTAGTTCCCCTTGAAATCGGTTATCTAATAATTACAGCTTATACCGTCACAATCAATTTAAAAAAAATTCTTTAATTGACAAATACAATTACCCCTATAGGTTTCCGTACGACTACTTTCTAAGTAAGTTTCTCATGTCAAGCAAAAGATTCTTCAGAATTCGACTACCAACCGTCCGTTTGAAATTGATACTTTACATCTTTGATGCGGTATTAAGGCTTAGTTACTATCCAAACCAATAGTTCTATGGGTGTGAATTATGGTCAACAACCAAGAGACAGGAAAATAAAGTACAGCCCTCCGAAATGGCGTTCTTCAAAGGAGTTAAAAGGTGTTCTATAAACTTGACCGTATAAAGAATGAGGCTATTAGAGAAGGCACTTGTCAGATTCCAGACTGGCTAATCAAGTCTGGAAATAGAACCCTGTAGGACGCAGGAGTGTGGGTAGACCCAGGGAGAGATGGCTGAAGGATCTTTGAAGGCGGAACAGGCATTACCTGTCGTGATGTAAAGATGATGATGATGACATCCTGAATTTTGTATATTGAAGTCACAGGAAAAGTAAAAGTAATAATGTGAAAGAAAAAAAATGTGTAATTTTTAACAATTAAAATTATAGATCATAAAGTCACAGATTGTTTACACGAGATGCGAACTACTAACTGACATTGGTGTTTGTATATTGAGATTCTCTGAACAGTAGAGCTTGCTGACCTCTCTTTATTACAGTCAAACTGCTGTAATGAGTACTGATGGCGGACAGAGAATGGAGACGCCTATAAAGCGGGGGAGTTTGCCCAAGGGTGTATTTTATTCCCTCACACATAGCAACGCAACGTTGGCAGTAAAAATGTTTCCGAACCGAGTCCGTATAAGAAATAAATATAATATTGTCAGCTTTGATGACAGCCCCAGGATTGCCAGCTGAACTGTAGCTGTTTACTGTTTACTACCTTCGTCAACTATTAAAACAGTCGCCTTTATTTGAAATTCATTCTGCAAAATCTATAATACTTTTACATGGTTAATGAAACACGAACAGTTCGTGTCGTGAACAAATATTTCTTAATAAAATTAGCTCACTTTATTAAAAATTATGACATAGTTGTTATTCAAGAAAATGAGGCTGATTTACAAAGAGCAATGTTTCAATTACAAAAAGCGGTAAGAGAGTACTCACTGACAATTTCAGTAAGAAAGACCAAAAGCAAGGCCTTTAAAAGTAAATATCCAGTGAGGACTAAGATAGTTATAAACAACAGCACTTTAGAACAAGTGAGCAGTTTCAAATATCTCGACTGGCCAGTAAGCTATGAATTTATATATGATATAAAAGAGAAGATAAAAAAATTTAGGAATATTTGTAGTACGATTCATAGACATAAAACAAGACACAGCACAAGGATTAAATTTTATAAGACAATTGCAATACCCACGTTAATTTATGCGAGTGAGTGGGTCATGACAAAAAAGGGAAAGCGGCAAGATTCTCAGTGCTGAAATGCAATTTCTTCGAAATACTTTAAATTATTTATTGCAAGATACATTAAGGAATGAAGATACCAAAGCAGAAGTCAAAGTAAAGGATATAAATGGATTTATTTCAATTTACAGAAGACAATGGTGGGATCGTCTGCAAAGGATTACACAGGATCTATTGGCGAACGCGGCAATGAAGCATAAATCCATCGGTAGAATAGGTGTGGGTCGTCCGAGGATGAGATGGGTGCCGGAACAGGTTTATATAACCTAACGTTGAAGAGGAGAAGAAGAGCAAATTATCTCATCGTAACGACGATGATGAACTTGTTGCTAAAACTTAATAAAGTTTCCTTGTTGCTTAACGACGAAGTGATCCAACGACAATTATTGTCGTTAACGCCAAGAAACAGGAACCAAATAAATATTGTTACGACATCACAGAACAATCTACGTGTTTGTCGAATGTGCCAGAAGAATCTCGATGTAACGCGTGTGGCGTACGTGCTTGTCGACGCATTTTCGAGAGGTTTCTCGAAGGCGTCAGCCGCGCGGACTTTGTCAAGGCCGCAGTTAATTACGTACTTCACACGTGCGCTAAGACGCAATTAGGAACATTCTGGTCTGTGAGCGCAGGTATAAATACATGGCGGCAGCGGCCTTAAGTTTCAGTATTAGTGCGATATATTGACAGCGCGGTTCGAGAGTTATTGTCGGGCGAAATTATTGTACACGTTCAAATGGTTATTAGTTAAGTGTTGTGTTTTATAATCGGACGGTTATTGTAATACAATTGTGTTTAATTTTAGTGGACATTTTATTGCGTGTGATCAATTTTTATTTGATTTGTTGTAGAGACTGTGTTGTTAATTACGAACTGTTTAACTGCGAAAATTAAAGCTGGTGATTAGTGACTTAATTGGTGTCTTGTACTGTATTTTGTTTCCGCTGTGCCTACGACGATCGAGTAGACCGTCGTAATAATATTGTCAAAATGAGATTTCTGCGAAAGTCGACTTAATTCTTCCCTATTGCGTGTCCTGGTTTTCCAGTTTCTTATGTTCAGCTTTCCGAGGTCCTCATCTATCTGATCTTTGAATCTACTTCGGCGTCTTCCCGTTGTTCTACTACCCATTGGTTTCTGGTAGAAAATATGTTCCGTAGGCTGTCCTTCCTCTATGTGTCCAACCCACCTTATCCTGATAATGTCAGGCTCTTTGTAAAAGTAATACATTTCATAATTATAGCGCCTGCGCTACATTTCATTTTCTTATATTCCTCTAAATATTGTTCTTTGAATCCATCTTTCAAAGCAATCTAGAAGTCTTTTGCTCTTTTATGTCATCGTCCAGGTTTCTGAAGTACACAGTAAATGTAAATTAAATAGTAAATGTTTTGTAACTTTTGCATTTTGCGCTCCTTGAGATGAAGCTAGACGCCAGGTGGTTTTTTTAATCCATAATATGTTTTATTTGCAAAGTATATTCTTCTCCTTATTTCAGTGTTGGTGTCAGTGCTGTTTACCTGGAGCCCAGATATATGAACTCTTTTACGGCCTCTATATTGTTGTGCTTATTTCAAGGTTTTGAAGGGTTGGGTTTAGTGATAGTTTGTTGTTAGAGTACATATATTTTGTTTCTCCAAGTTCATCTGTAGTCCAATTTTCTTTGAGGCTTCCTCTAAAGCAGTAAAGGCGCTTATGAGATCTCGTTTTGTCGTGAATTTAAATAATTACGTGCATAATATTTTAACGAAACAGTTAACGATAACAAAATGGCTTTTCGTGGAATTGATCCCGTACGGGCAAAAATTGTTATAGATGGTACTGTCCTGGAATAAGTTAGCAATTTTAAATACCTGGGCTGCAATGTGTCTTATAATGCAAGCAACGACGTTGTGAATAAGTTGCATAAGTTAAACCTTATGTGCGGGACCATTAGGCAAACTCTTAAGTGAACAAGTAAAGGAACGCGCCTAAAATTCTACAAGGTGATGGCTTTATGGGTCTGAGAATTGGACTTTAAAGAAAAGCTGATCCAAGCGGCTGAAATGAGATTTCTCAGGCACGTGGCAGGGTATACTCTCCATGATCATAGAAGAAACACAGATATACGGCATGAACTGAATAGTATGAGTATACTCGACAGGATTTCCCAGTATCGGCTGAATTGGTGGGAACATCTTTGCTGAATGGATGACTTCCGCATCCCCAAACAACCATGGAACCATAAGCCGAGGGAACGGAGAGATGTGGGAAGTCCGAGCAAGCGCTGGAGTGACCTTCTCTAATCTTTGCCTGTTTGAGAACGATGATGATGATGATGATGATGATGATGATGATGATGATGGTGGTGATGATGATGATGATGGTGGTGATGATGATGATGATGAGTTAACGATAAATCGGTTTGTAATAAAGAGAGCAACAGAGTCGATTAGCCGGATATTGCCTTTTAAATAGACACCTGAGTAGAGTGCATGAAACAAGACTGCAAGGATTTGATGTTTCAATAAAAGGTGCGGCGCTTTGAGATAAAACGTTTTAATCATTTGAGAACTGCACTTGGGGGTTTTTACTGTTGAAAAAAAAAAAAATCGAGATAAAAGAATAAAAACCACCATTCTTGTCGAGGCTCTGTGTGTGAGTTAATTTCGGCGTGATGAGATTATTCAGCTTTGCCGAGAGCAATTACGTTTGCTGGTAATGATTTATGCAGTCCGCCGGTCCCAACACTATAGCCTATATTCAATCTATGTGGTGCTGCGACCCCACTCAAACTGTCATTAGCGAATTGTATTTTTTATGAACACCTTCTCTCTCTCTCTCTCTCTCTCTCTCTCTCTCTCTCTCTCTCTCTCTCTCTCTCTCTCTCCCTCCCTCTCTCTATCTTTTCACCCCCTACCGCATCCCTTTTACAAAATGCACCGAGGACACAAAAAAAGCCGAGTACACATCAAAAGCGCGCCGTCGTCGACAACAATTCGTAATACACAGTACTGTGTTCCGTTGTACACTATATCATCGTGTTTTAACGTGCAATATACTGTTGTAGTATTGTTCTTAAACTAAAAGCCGAGTACAAATCAAAAACGCGCCGTCGTCGACAACAATTCGTAATACACTGTACTGTGTTCCGTTGTATACTATATCATCGTGTTTTAACGTGCAATATACTGTTGTAGTATTGTTCTTAAACTAAAAGCCGAGTACAAATCAAAATCGCGCCGTCGTCGACAACAATTCGTAATACACTGTACTGTGTTCCGTTGTATACTATATCATCGTGTTTTAACGTGCAATATACTGTTGTAGTATTGTTCTTAAACTAAAAGCCGAGTACAAATCAAAAACGCGCCGTCGTCGACAACAATTCGTAATACACTGTACTGTGTTCCGTTGTATACTATATCATCGTGTTTTAACGTGCAATATACTGTTGTAGTATTGTTCTTAAACTAAAAGCCGAGTACAAATCAAAATCGCGCCGTCGTCGACAACAATTCGTAATACACTGTACTGTGTTCCGTTGTATACTATATCATCGTGTTTTAACGTGCAATAATACTGTTGTAGTATTGTTCTTAAACTAAAAGCCGAGTACAAATCAAAAACGCGCCGTCGTCGACAACAATTCGTAATACACTGTACTGTGTTCCGTTGTATACTATACCATCGTGTTTTAACGTGCAATAATACTGTTGTAGTATTGTTCTTAAACTAAAACAGTATTTCAAAGGATAACAATTTTGCAATAATTCATGGAAAACAATGTTGATTTATTATTTTGTATTTAACTGTTAATCATTTTCTATACACGTAATTCAAAAATTTTGTTGAAATATATGTTTCCAAGAAAATTAATTAATTGTTTTTAACGTTTACTAAATTGGTTATAGGAATGAGTTACATCAACATGTACGGTGTTTTCATCCATCATTTTCTATATTCGTAGCTCAATTTTATATGTACGATTTACTTACCAACCTCTGATGAGACTGACATTTTTCCGTGAAACGTGCGTTAGGTATTGAAACGACAAAAACGGAATACAAAAGAAACTAAATTGAATAATATCACAATATTATACTAACTGTTAATGAATGTACTGTAATTAATGACTAATAATTATTTGTGTGATTCGTATAAACACGGTTTAATTTTAAATTTCTTTGTAGATGATTTCCACAACGAAATTTGTACAAATTGGAAGGATTAACCAAACGTTTTTCATTTGATGCAATTAATAAGTTAAGATACTACCTCGGTAACATGATAGATAATGAAGGGTCCATAAACATGACGATACATGACATGATAAATTAGAAAATAAGTTATATTATGGTAACAGTAGACTACTGAGAACCAAACTTGTTAGTCGTAACCTAAAAATAAAGTATATAAGACACTTATTAGACCAGTTATTAATTATGGAGACGAGAATAGACATTTACAAAAACGGAACAATTAACACTAAGAAGGTCTGAAATAAAGGTCGTAAGACATGTTTATGGCCTGGTTAAAGAAGATCAGGAATGGAGAATAAGAAATAATCAGGAGATAGATGAGCTATTGAATCAGGAGAAAATTGTAAGGTCATAAAGGCTCAATTAATCCAAAGGTTAGTTCACTTAGACCGGATGGATGATCAGCGTATGCTAAAGAAAATCTTCAGGGAGCGTGTCTATAAAATCAGAAAGAGGGGCCGACCTAGGATAAGATGGTTGGATGATATGCTAGAAGATCTGAGAAATGTGGATGTGAGAGATTATGCCTACAATGAGATGGCAATGGACAGGAGACTTTGGAGAAGATTTGTGTTAGAAGTCAGTGCTCACGTTGGGCTGTAGTGTAGATGTCTCTATGAACTGTCACCGGACAAAAGGCTTGCCGCATGACAACTGGCGCCAATCGTACACTCTAGTTATTTTGATGGCCCTAAAAAGCACCGAGTGGCGAGAACGGTGATGTTGGTAGTGCCGCGCTGAGGTGTTCGGCGGCTGCGCCCGCTGTTCGTGGCGTACTGCAGTCCTCCTCTTCTTTCGGCACCGGTTGTAGAGTCGGCTGCCGGCCCAGTGGAATCCATCGCTGGCGCGGAACTGGAGGGCGAAGACGCAACAACGCCGGTTCTATTCTTCGGCCGTTTCTTCCGGCTGACTCCGCGCCAATGTCGTCCGAGATAGGACAGGAGATGAAGTGCGTCCGATGGCGTGGCGATGAAGAGTGTTCAACTTTTTTTTTTCGATGTTTGAGACTAACCAATGTGGTCGGACTCGGGCTGTTTTGGAGACTAGCTGCCTTCAGCCGTGTGGGTAAGGGATTTTAGGGGAGACGTACGCCAGTTGACCGGGCCGTTGAGAAGGTGGAGGCACTTAGTTGGGAGAGTATTGTTTGTTTGTTATATTGTATGCAAGTGTAGTGGGTAGCCATACGCGAGCGGGAGAGGTAGATGGATGTGGCCGTTATAGTTGTTTTGTGGCATCTTTATTCATTCATTTTGTTTTGTTTATTTCTTCTTCGACGTTCTTTTGGGGGGGGGCAACCAGGGACGTGTGATGCTGGTCGCCAAAGCTGTTAGGTGGCGACAGGGTGCCGTCAAGGGAGGCGGAAGGAACAGATTTGAGGATTATAAGCGGGTACGTAAGTGTGGGGAACTAGAGTGTGTGTTTTCTGTGTTGAAGTGAAGATAGGGCTGAGATTGTTAGAGTGTGGGGGAGTTTGATAGTGTGTTGATTATTTAGGCTGCTTTAGAGTGTCAGGTCGCTACCGCCGGGGAGAGATGAGTCATTGGCGGGGAAATAGTAAGCATTGCTTAAGTAAGCTATGTCTGTGTCTTTGACGCCGGCGAGGCTGGAGGCGAGGGGGAGGACCATTGGCTATTGCAAGGAAGCGATTTAGTAAGTAGTAAGGTCGGCTTGTGTTGCGGGTGTTTCTATTAATTGAAGGGACTATTGTTTGTATGGAATTGCGGCGGGAGGCTGTGCGGGAATACTTCCAGTTGAGCTTAATAAGGAAGGAAGGAATCTAGGTCAGGGAAGCGGGTGTTAAGCGCATACAGGGCGGCATTGGAGGTCTTCGTAAGGCGTGGTCGGCGGTATATGAGTTGTAGGGCCCGTCGTTCTGTGACACGGTGGAGATCTAGGTAGGCAGGGAGGTAAGGAGAACTGGGTGGACATAATGTGATGATGGGTCGGATACAGGTAGTATAGATGCGGCCTAGTAAGTCGCCGGAGCAGTGGTTTAGCCGGCTGAGGGTTCTGAGAGAACGGAGGTGGGTACGGGCGATGGTAGTTGTTCGTTTGATGTGTGGTCGCCAGGTAAGTTTGGAGTCAAGCGTGACGCCCAGATATTGGCATTCACGCTTCGGGCGTACTGATGATGGGCCTACGCGGACTGGTGTGTTATAGAAATGCGTCATGTTGCGTCCAGTGGAGTTGAAAACACAGAGTTGGGTTTTGTCCGCGTTTACAGTTATTCGCCAAGTATTACAGTAGGCGAAGAAAGGTTCGAGGATTTGTTGTAGTTTGATTGGGACTTGCCAGTGTGCGCCTGCTGAAACCCAGTAGGCAGTATCGTCTGCGTACTGGGCTAGGCCTGCTGATTGGTAGGGTAGAGTTGGCGGGGGAGGGGTGTCTTTAGTAAAGATGATATATAGTAACGGGCTAATGGCGGAGCCTTGGGGGACACCGGCATTGAGGTGGAAGGGCGCCGAGAGATGCTAGCGGACTCGGACTTGTGCAGTGCGGCCATCTGATGATGATCAATTGGGAGAGCCATTTGATGATGGTTGGGGGAAAGTGACATCCGAGGATCTTAAAACGGAGGCCATTGTACCAGGCAGAGTCGAAGGCTTTGCGGATGTTGAGTAGGGCTAAGATGGTCGGGCGTTTGCGGGCCGAGTTGTCCTGGATGGCGCTGATAACCCGGACAAGTTGGTCATATATGTTGTAGCCAGGACGGAATCCACCCTGGGTACTGGGGAGGACGCTATGAGTTTGCAGGTGGGGATGTATCCTGGCGACGAGGATTTTCTCGAAAAGCCTGGAGATTGCAGGGGTAAGAGAAATCGGGCGATAGTTCGACGGGAGGCTGGCGTTTTTGAGAGGTTTGGGGAACATGAGGACATGGGCGTGTTTCCAGCCCCGCGGGACGTAGCCGAGGAGGAGACTTGCAGTGTATAGATGGGCTAGGGCTTCGATGGCAGTGTCAGGGAGCGCTTTTAAAATGCGGTTTGGTATTCCGTCTGGTCCGGGGGCAGTATTTCTGCATTTACTGAGTCTGTCTTTGACGTCGTCTGGGTCGATGGGCCACTCCAGCGGATGGTCGTGGTCTGCGTTCAGGACGTCGTAAGGGGTGAAGAGGTCTGAGTGGTTAGTTAAGAAAGTGTCGATCGTATTTTCGGCGATGGCGTCAAAGTCCGGGCTGACGGGGTGGCTATGGATGGACTGGAGAGAGTCCCGAAAGGCAGCAGCCTTCTCCTCATCGCTGACAAGAAGGCGGTCGTCTGACAGGAGAGGGGTATCGGCTTTGGGCGGATTGTGGAGACGTTTAACTTGTTTCCAGAATCTGGGTGTGTCGGAGTGGAAGGAATCCTGTACTGAAGTACACAGGCTCTCAATGCGGGAAGATCAAAAGTCTTTTATGGCGATCTTGACGGCATTTGTCTCCTATACTAAGAGCAGAGATGTTCGTTCCGCCGATCTCTGTTTAAGAGGAGGCGGATCCAGCGTTTCCGGCGTATCAGTGCAAGGACAGGGGGAGGGAGCCTGAGCTGGGAATATCTGATGTGTTTCGTTGGTATGGCTTGTGCCATCGCCGTCTGAATCGATGTTGTTAAGAAGTCATTGTAATCGTCCGTTTGTGCGGGGTGATGGGTGGGGCTGGAAGAGGGGATATAAGGGAAGCTAAAGCGTGAGAGAAAAGAGGCCAGTCGGCAGCGTTAAAGTCTGTTACGGCCGTCGTGCGGGGTTCAAGGGTGGGGTATTTTACGTGGCCGTAGGAGATTACTAGAAGAATAGGGATGTGGTCAGAGCCAACATCCGGGCCTTGGGAGATCCCGCTTATTTTACGGGAGATGTCAGCTGAGGTAAACAGCTTATCTGGACAGGTTGGTCGTTGGGCCGGAGTTACCGGCTGGCGGGTAAACGGGGTACGATGGTGCCTGAGACCAAAGTTATTGGCTGCCCTAAGCACGCGCGTGCCTCGGGCGGTGTTATAACGGTCTCCGAGATGTTGGTGGTGGGCGTTTAGATCTCCGAAGAGAAGTAAACGGAAGTAGGTCGTGGCCAAATGATGGAGGTAGTTGACGTCTAGGTCGGCACTCGGGGGGCAGTAGTAGGTTGCAATGAAGAGGGGAGGGGAGTTTTTGAAGCTGAGTTTGACCAGAAGTGAGTCAGTCGGGCTGTTTGGTAGGGGTACTACTTGCGCTCGGAGAGAGTTACGAACTAGTATCGCAACTCCGCCCGAATGAGATTCGTTGTCCTGCCGGAAGAGGGTATAGCCCGGGAAGAACAGGCGATGTCTGGCAGTTAGGTAAGTTTCGTTGAGGGTGGCGACGTCTGTATGAGATTCCTGCAGAAAGAGGAGGAGTACATCTCGCCGAGCCCGGAGGCTGCGAACGTTGAGACGAATGCTCAAACTTTTCTGCCGGCCCGGGTTTTATGGACTAAACGGGATCGCTGGTTGGCTCGCTCCGAGCACGTTGTTGGATTGGCTCGCTGTGTCCACCGCTGGTACCGGAGAGCAGATGTTCGCATACCGCTGCCGTCACAAACAAACAGCAAATGTTATTCAATTCCTCTTAACACGCCATACATGTAGACACTGAAACACCCATGAATAAAATATCTTAACACAAGTAGTCGCAGTGAAATCAGAATTGAGACAAATTATATTGAAAAGAACAAGTGTAAAGCAACTGACAAATGAGACTAACTATTCCGTAACGACGAAAGTCAAAATACAACGAGAACGGAGGCGAGTAATCAAGAACAAAAGAAACTAAAAATCTCATGCTTTGTGTATGTAACGGCGCTGCCAATCGGAAACGCGAATATTGTTGATGTGATGTCTTTGTTGTCGTGAACAATGAGAAACCCATTCCCTCTTGCTTCAATAAAATGGCGCCGACTAATTATTGTGCAACCTGACTAAGTCATTGTACACACTAACATTACATTCTGTTGATAAACTATAAAGAAACACTAATAAAGTCAATTAACGCAAATTGTCAAGTTGAAATGTATAAATTATTCAGACTGGGAACAAATATTCTTATATACGCGCCGTTACCATGATGTTTATAGAAAGCGTTGACGTTTTAATGCGTTGCTAGGACACTGTCTGCGTACTCCAATCAGATTTCCCTGTTAATACTCCATTGGACTGAGCTCCAGGTCCATGAGAGAAATTCGAACAGACAGAGAGCATTGACAGACTATCAAGCAGTTGTAGCTTATCAGTACTTACATGTTCATGAAGGCTTCTTTCATATTTATCTGCAAATCCTTTTACTCTCGTCAGCAACCATAGGTCCCGATAGTTTTCATCATTCTTACGTACCATGGTGCATCAACAATACTGCAAATAACCTTATTTTGAAAAGTCTGAATTATTTTAATATTAGATTTCTTAGTACAACCCCAAAGCTGTACACCACACACCCAAGCTGGTTTCAAGACATGTTTGTATAACAACAGCTTCTTATGCAGCGACAGCTTAGACTTTCTTCTAAGCAGCCAGCACATTTTCTTCAGTTTTAATCCACGTTCTTCCCTTTTCTTATTAACATGCTCTTTACACCTAAATTTGGTATCCACCTAAGTCGCGCCCAAATACTTCACTGATCTTGCATATGGAATTCTTTGCTGATCGATTATGATTGGTAAATAATCTATTTTCCGGTTGGTGAAATTGATATGAGTAGACTCGGTCTCGCTTAGCTTGTTGCGCCATTTTTTGTCCACCTGATGACATATTCAGCTGGTGATTGTAGAGCCTCTATTGATGCTTTTATATTAACATCACTAGCTAGTAAAGCAGAATATCCTACTGAGGTTATTTGGCTAACAGCTGGCAAACATTTGTTTACGCTAATGATGGCCTCCGATGGTGGGGTCAAATGTATGTAATAAACATCGTTCGACCACGGCCTAACAGCCTGGTTACCACTAATTCTAATCATCAACATCATCTTCAGAGATTAAACCAAGGATGGTTTGTTCCGGTCTTAAATAGGCAAAGATTAGAGCTGGGCACTCCAGCACTTCCTCGGACGCCCCACACCTCTCCGCCCCCTCGCCTTATAGTTCTATAGATGTTCGGGGATGCGGAAGTCATCCATTCGGCAAAGATGATCCCACCAATTCCGCCGATACTGGGCAATCCTGTCAAATATATTTATAATATTCAGTTCCTGGCGTATATGTGTGTTTCTTCTACGATTATGGATAATATACCCTGCCACGTGCCTGAGAAATTTCATTTCAGCCGCTTAATTCTAATAATGTTAACAAAAATATTTATATGCATGCAGTTGCAATGCATTGTAAATCAGGAAAATCAACTGTGTGCATTCAGCCAAATGCAAGACTAGAAACAGAGTGTTACAGTAAATGGTGACGAGATACAGTTCTGTCGGTTCGCGCACGATACACTCGAAAATCAGGAAACGTGAAGTGCATATTTATCACTTCCTTGTTCTGGTTAAACCAGCAGCAAAACAACTTGCTTTACGTTCAATACACCTTTCCACTATACCGGGTTTGTAGATACCTACTAAAATATTGTTACGACGGTCTACTGATCGTCGTATGGTACAGTGGAGGACAAAATACAAGACACTAATTACATCACTAATCACCAGCCTTAACTATCACAATTAAACAGTTTGTAATTAACAAGACAGTCCTTACAACAAATCAAATAAAAATTGTTCACACGCAATAAATATGTCTACTAATATAAAACACAATTGTATTACAGTCATCCCGCACAATACATAACATTTCGCTACAATACTACAAACCGCACTCCAATAATTCGTAACTCAATTGAAACTGAACGTTGTTGAGTACTTGTATTTATACCCCGCCGAAATACCAGAATATTCCATACTGCGCATTAACAATGAAGGAAAACATTAGAGCGTAATTCATTGCGGCTTTGACACAGTTCACGTGGCTTCTTTCACAGTCTAGCTAATGCGTCAAGAATCACGTACGCCACACACATTACAGCCGGATTCCTTTGGAACATTCGATAAACGCGTAGACTGTTATGTAATAACTGTTATGTTATGTCGTAACAATACAGACGGTGGACAAATCTTTCTAAAATATGTTAATAACATCTCATGTTTTTAAACGGGTAATCATTTGTGTTTATTTCTCTCTGTTATTCGAATCTTCTGTAATGTAAGTAATGAACAAAAAAATAAATTCTTAAATTCCTCTTTATGGTTGAACTAAACGCAAGCCGATTAAGTGATTACTGAAATTTCCCATCTGATGGTTATCTGTGAAGCTTGAAAGCGCTAATCGGAATAATTTTTCTACAGTGGTGTGCAACAGTGTTAATTCTGTTTGTAATTATAACCACTAACACAACTTTCTTAATTAAATTTCTGATTACTGAAATATTAATGGCACATCACTAAATAAAAAATTCTAGATTTGCGCTTTCAAGTTTCACAGCTTATTATCAGATCGGCAACATCAACAGATCATATTTCCGATCTGATGATGAGCTGCGAAGGTTGACATTTGGAATTTTTTTTAGGAATGTGCACAAGCATAATAATTTAAATTTGTGATTATAACCGCTGACACAAGTTTATCAATTAAATATTAATTTTTAATAAATAATTTTAATTTTATCCTACCATTGAATAGAGTATAGGAAAAGAGTCTTCTGTTGATTATCTGATTTTTAAGTCGAACGTTTCTCGTCAGTGTTTAACATCCTTTATGAATACCTACAAAATCTTAAATAAAACACGACAGATGAAATCGTTAATTACGACTGTATTTAAAGTTAAAAATAAACGAAAACAGTTATATATAATTGTTTAGGCTAAAGTTTGTCCAACGAAAACCAACGTAACAAACAATAGATGTACAGTCATCATGGACCAACTTTGTGATAACAACCGTAAATTTAATGATTACGGCCTAACAACCAGGTAATTATTTCCATTTCTTCTTCTTCTTCTTCTTCTTCTTCTTCTTCTTCTTCTTCTTCTTCTTCTTCTTCTTCTTCTTCTTCTTCTTCTTCTTGTGTCAGAGACTAAGCGAATTACCTGTTCTTGTCCCAAAGATATCCACTTCACCAACGCTTCCTAGATCTTCCTATATTTCACTGTCCAACAAGTTTGTATGGCCAAACTTTCTTAGGTAACCTGCTATCTGGCACCCTATTCAGATGACCAACCTATCTTTCTTTGTTTTCCGCAATACGATCTTAGATAAGTGAGAATGTTCACCTCTTTACTAATGACATCACTGCAGAATCTATCCCATTGAAAAATACGACGATCCGCAAGACCGTCGTAATATTATAAAATTTTACCTTACAAAATGCCAGTTGAGTCTCTTTCCTTGTGCCACATATTGACTTAAACTTAGCCAGCTTGTGACCAACCTCATAATCCACATCACAAGTGATGTTACAACCAAAACGGCTGATATTTAACACCTGCAATTGTTTCCCAATTACAATATTTTTCGTTGCACAGTTGGCAGTGAATAGGGGTTTTACCATTAATGTGAATATTGTTTTTAATATCCAGAGTAACTGTATGCGTACATGCAAGCGACTGACAAAGGGAGAGTGTCGGTACCGCGTATTTACAGAAATTCGCGGTATTTACAAATTAAAATCGATACTGTGAAGTGAAGCACTAAAGTGGATACTGAAAGTTCAAACGTGTTCCGTTGCAGAAACGGTAAAGCTATCTCATTACCGGGCTCTCGTTGTTTTGATGGCCTCATGTTGTTTCCAGTAATGTATCGATTTACGCGCTTTAATACATAACACGGTGGCCCGAATTGGCTAGTTAACGAACATCAGAGACCCAAATAATTGGTTTAGTCGAGCCAAAGGTGTATTGCTACTAATACAATCCAGCTTCTCTAAAACATGGCTCTGATGGATTGTACAAATTTAAATATCAGTCTAATGTGATAGACTTCTGCCATCACAGAAAATGTTGTTACAACAGTCTCACGGATCGCCGTATAGTACAGTGGAAACAGAATACAGACAGCAATGAAGTCACCAGCTTTAATTAGCCACAAATTAAAACGTAAAACCAACAAGATTATTCAAGTTAAATTTGTCCACACACATGAATAATGTCAGCTAATAGAGTTCCGCACTAATTCTAACACAGTAATCACTTTCCACTATTACTTGAAATCGGCACTATACTGTACAATCCCGCCAGGCGTAACTAACTTCTAAGCAGGCCGCGGTTGCTTATAAAGATGCAGCAAGTGTTTCAGAATAATTTTTCATCGTATTGGCGGCGTGTCAGCATAATTTGCTTAGTTAACACGCAAATGACAATAATTTGGTCCAGACAATAATTGTCGTAATTGTCCGTAACTGTCGTAACAATATATAAATGTGACTATTAGGCCACCCAAACAATCGACGGCCGTCTTCGGGCTAATTGTGTACTAATACATGTAAAAAACTTAATAATACTCTACTAACTTGTGATAAAGAGTGAAAGTAATAATAACAAAACTTCACATAATATATAATCAAAGATAAAATAATCCAAATGAATGCTTACTATGAATATAAAGTGCGCACCAGTTTTGCTGCATAATCGTTTGCTGCAGTTCACTAATCTATGCTTGACCACTGGTCATGTTCCTGACGATTGGCGGATTGCAAAGATAATTCCCATATTTTAAAAAGGTGATCGTAATGACTACAGGAACTACAGAGGAGTCAGCCTTCTTAATACTTCATATAAATTATATGCAACTACATTACGAAAACGGCTGAATGCGATAATGGAGACCATACTCTCAGAGAACCAGAACGGTTTCAGAAAGGGAAGATCATGTTTAGATTGTACATTTACAATAGCCTTGCTCATTGAAAAGCGTAGAGAGTATCAGCTGCCAACATACATAGCTTGCATCGACTTCGAGAAGGCTTTTGACAGAGTGAATCGGAGCAAACTATGGGCAGTGATGCCAAGGAAAGGTCCCACAACACCTAATTAGAGCAATACAGAGTCTTTATGTAGAGAATAAAATCTTAATAGAACCAGGGAGACCGAGAACAGCTTCTAGAGTTGGCCTGATCAATTCTGGAGTACGACAAGGGTGTCCGTTATCACTTTCCCTTTTTAATTTATATATTGACGATATAACGTAAAAATTGAATGCTACCCAATATTACGCTGGTTTTATATAGAATCATGATTATTAAATGTTTATTAGGATATGAAATGGAAGTAATGTGAGTTGATGTACGGTTAGAAACCTGCCTAGCGGTGTTTTTCAAAGCACACACACCCTTGGCGAGGTGCCGGTCTGGTGGTGCGAAAGCTATACAGCAAGTCACGTACAGGGTGTAAAGTCATAAAATGTATTGTATTAAAAAAAGCCACAAAGTTAAGTGAAATTGAGGGAAAATTGATTGCTCAGACAATACTGTACCGTTAGAATATAGAAAGAGAGGGAAGAGACAAAGAACTCGATGTAGCGTCGGTTCACTTACGCGGTATAAGTTTGCTACGCGCTGTTTTTTTACGAATGGGAGAAAGCGTCACCTTTAAGCAGGTGAATTTAGCTAGTTGGGTTGGAGGAAATCAAATATCGCGGTACTTGAAACCAATGGGAACGCGATTTGTACGTATTGAGTATGGGTAACGTTTGAGGGAGTATAAAACACGTAGTTGGGAAAATTGTCAGCAGTCTACGGCGAACACTACAACTATCAGACTCGTTATCGCGCATTGCGATCTCATAAATAAAAAATTGCGATTATTAATAAGTACAGTATTCGTGTCGTGCGTTTTAATAATATTAATCCGGTATTACAGTGAACGAAGTATACCAAATCAAAGTAATTGTTAGAATAAATATAATATAACTTGGTGATAATTACCGAACTTCATAGTAACGATAATCGAACACTTGCATTCGGAAGTTACGGAACGTGGGAGTGTATTCGGGATGAATTATTGATATTGCGAGCACTCAGTTTAATAACACAGTACAAAGATGTCAAAATTAATTAGTAGTATACACTAGTTACATGCTGAATCAGTGAGTAGGTGTGAACAGTGGTAATTAAAGTGAAACCGAAGTAATCAAGTGTTAGTGTCACCGAGTGTCAACAACAGGATCATCCGAATCGCCGACAACGCAATCTCCAAGATCGCAGACTCCGAGGGAAGGATTCACCAACAAAAGGAATTCAACCAACAAGTAAACCGAATTGAACATTGAACTCATATTAATTCATTTAATCTTTGTAACTCTATTACTATTGGCAATTCAATTGGTCTATGAACCTACTTTCAATGATAACTGATGAGAAGTATAATTTCAATAATTGTTAATCATTAAGATTGTATGCAACTTGTAATATGTTAATGAAGATGTTAATTAAAATTAGTAGTCATTCAAGTTAATTGTGTTAATAATCATTTCTTGGATACCCTGAGATAATTTTAAGAGTAGCCATCAAGCAGAGTTAAGAGTTTAGTATTAGTGAATTTACACATATCTGTTCTAGCTCTAAACTGCGAGGGTGGTAACGATGTCATACAAAACTGGCAGATCTGTCTTCCAGACCATTTTATGATTGGTCACTCTATAACTGATACTTTGTTATTTGCGGACGATCAGTCTGTTCTGTCGGACTCTGAAAACAGATTGAAGATGGGTATACATATGTTAAATGGAATCTGCAAAGACTTTGGATTGCAGATATCCACAATTAAAACCAAGGTGATGGCTTTTTGTGGAACTGATCCCGTACGGGCAAAAAGTGTTATAGATGGTACTGTCCTGGAACAAGTTAACAGTTTTGAATACCTGGGCTACAGTGTTTCTTATAAAGCAAGCAACGACGTGGTGAATAAGTTGCATAAGTTCAAACTTATGTGCGGAACCATCAGGCGAACCTTTAAGTCAGCAAGTAAAGGAACACGCCAAAAATTCTACAAGGTGATGGCTGTTCCCACACTTCTTTATGGGTCTTGAGAATTTGACTTTAACGAAAGGCCAGGACAGTCGCATCCAAGCGGCTGAAATGATAAGGCAGGAACTGAATATTATGTGTATACTCGACAGGATTGGCCAGTATCGGCTGAATTGATGGAACATCTTTGCCGAATGGATGACTGCCGCATCCTCAAACAACTATGGAAACTATAAGCCGAGGGGACGGACAGGTGTGGGACGTCCGAGGTAGCGCTGGAGTGACCAGCTGTAATATTTGTTTATTTGAGACCGGCCGGAACAAACCATTCTTAGTCTAAACCTTCAGGATGATGATGATGATAATTAACTATGAAAACACTCACAAAACACGAGCACAATGAGCAGGAACACTTACACACCACAAAGGTCAACAAAACATTGCGACAGAGAAGCAACGGGCCCAATTCTTGTGTAGTAACAGTGAAAGTAAGCGGCCGACACCGCCTACGCACAAACCGTTAAGGTCATCCTCGAGTGCTTAATGAAACGAATCCAGACGTTTGGAATTTCCCTGCTAACCCGACTAATACAGGTTAATCACGTAGTTGTGAATAAGTGGGCAAATCATATCAACCGTTGCAGGTCCGTGTGAATGAGCATAAAGTGAATCTCCAGGTAGGTATCACTACGTCAAGGTTGGCTGAGCGTGTGTAAGAGGCGCAACTTGCCATGAGGCAAAAATTATTGGTAAAGAAAAGAAATAAGTCGAACAAACATTTAAGGAATATGCTTTTATGCTTGCAAATAATAATTCCAGTAGTCAAGTTAACAACGAAATTCTGAACATCTGGCTTGTTCCGTTTGTAAAACGCTTTAGTTCTTGGACGACATGACCGCTTTGCGCGTAGGCGGCGTTTGCCGCCTGCTTTCACTTTACCATAAAAGGGTTGCGTCCTTGTCGCAGTGTTTTGTTCACCTTGTTAGTGTACAACTGCAGGTGCTCATTGTGATCGTGATTTGTGAGTGTTCTGTGTGTTTTCATAGTTATTATTCATGTGGGTTATGTTATCTTTTTATTATATACTGTTCCGACGGTCTACTGGTCGTCGTATGGTACAGTGGAAAACAAAATACAAGACACCAAATAAGTCACTAATCACCAGCTTTAATTGTCACATTTAAACAGTTTGTAATTAACAAGACAGTCTCTTACAACAAATCAAATAAGAATTGTTCACACGCAATAAAAATGTCTACTAATATAAAACACAATTGTATTACAATTGTCCCGCACAATTATAAAAAAACACATAACATTTCGCCAGAATACTACGAACCGCACTCCAATAATACACAACTCAAACTGAAGCTAAGCGTCGCTGAGTACTTCTATTTGTATACCCCGCCGAAAATCCAGAAACATCCATACTACGCATCAAACAACCCTACTAGAAAACACCAGAACGTAATTGGTTACCGCCTTGCACACCGCGCGCGTGGCCGCGTGACTTCTGACCCAGTCTAGCTAACGCGCTGAGAATCATTTACGCACACACATTACACTCGGATTCCACTGGAAAATTCGAGAAACACGTAGATTGTCCTGTAATGACGTAACATTATTACGTGAAACTTTGTTACTATTCACTTGTTGACTCCCCGTCACGAGTCTATATAATATTATTAAGTTCTTTTCATGTTAAAGCATTAAAGAAAACTAAACTTGTTTTCGTGACTTTCACTCGTCAATTTATTTAAAAAATAATATACCACGACAGCTGTTTCGGCACACAGTGCCTTCTTCAGATGGTAAAAGCTGACTAGTTACTTACAATAAAACATCACATAAAGCCAGTGCTATTAAAACGATAATCGACTCAAGTTCGAACAATAAACAATACACATTACATATACACAACTATATACAAATTAGAAAAGAACATACATTTACTTATATAATTTCAAATTTAAAAGCGGAGAGCTATTTAAATCAGTTTGGTTGTTCAAAAGCAAACCTAAATCTTTACGCTTATTAATTTCGAGGGCTTCAAGTAAATCAAGTTTTTTACCCTTTTCCAATACATGTAAAATTTTAAAGTTATCATTAAAATTATGATCTTTTTCCAACAAATGATTCGCATAATTAGATTTACCATCCTGATATCTTAAACTGTAATTGTGATCGTACATTCTTTTTGAAAACGATCTTCCAGACTGGCCAATATAAATTTTGTCACAAGACCCACACGATAACTCATATACTCCTGACTTTTGGAGTTTTTCTACTTTACTCTTATTGTTCTTAATATATCTACCAAGAGAAGATTTCGTCCTAAAAGCTATATTTACATGTTTTTGAGTAAAGTATTTACCAATTTTATCCGATACAGTACCTATGTAATTAAGTGTGTGGAACTTTTCCTTATGTGTTGGAATAGGATATACCAATCTTAATGTTTGTAAATATAGTTTTTTATTCAACAACTGACCTATTAGACTTGACTGATAACCGTTGTTAACTGCTATTTGTTTTATAATGTTAAGTTCTTTTTGAAAATCTGAATCTAAAAGTGGGATACTAATAAGTCTATGAATATAACTATGAAAAGCTGCTAACTTATGTGAGTATGGATGTGCAGACGTGTTGTGTATACCCATATCCGTATGCGTAGGTTTATGGAAAATGCTAAAATTGAGTTTATTATTTTGTTTTGTAATTGAAAGATCTAAAAAGTTAATATTATCATTTACTTCAATTTCTATTGTAAAGGTTATGTTTCTATGTAAATCATTAATAAAATTAAGAAAATTCTGTAATTGCCTACGCGTAGCATGTAAATGCACCTAATGTTAAATTATCCAAAAAATATATATAGTTGTGTATATGTAATGTGTATTGTTTATTGTTCGAACTTGAGTCGATTATCGTTTTAATAGCACTGGCTTTATGTGATGTTTTATTGTAAGTAACTACTCAGCTTTTACCATCTGAAGAAGGCACTGTGTGCCGAAACAGCTGTCGTGGTATATTATTTTTTAAATAAATTGACGAGTGAAAATCACGAAAACAAGTTTAGTTTTCTTTAATGCTTTAATATAATGGATTTTCATCAAGTAAAGGCCTCCAGTATAAATTATTCTTTACATGTATTAGTATGTAATTAACCTGAAGACGGCTGGCGATTGTTTGGTGGCGGAAAACGTTGCATTTATATTTTTCCGTGTGGCCAAAGTCCGTCAGGTAAATTGAAATTCAAATTAACGGGCGACTGGCTACCCTTTGGCTTGTATAGCCTCTTAAATCGCCCTGCTCTAGTCTAGTCCTTGTTTATAATCGTCATATTTTTTCCGGAGAAAAAACGGAAATATGAGAAAAAAACCACAGATTGCACTCTCAGAGATCATGAGAAAAAACCAAAGGTTGCACCTTTAGTAATCAAATACGAAATGAAGATATAAGAACCAAGTTAAATGTGTATACTACGGCCAGCATAATAAGAATGTTGGCAGCATATCGAGAGAATGGAAGATGTGAGACTACCTATACAAATAATAAGTATATACCTTAAGAAAGACGAGATATAGGTAGACCAAGGAAGAGATGGCTTCAGTGAAGGCGGAACAGGCTGTAAAGCCTATACCTTGACGTGGAGAAGAAGAAGAAGAAGAAGAAGAAGAAGAAGAAGAAGAAGAAGAAGAAGAAGAAGAAGAAGAAGAAGAAGAAGAAGAAGAAGAAGAAGAAGAAGAAGAAGAAGAAGAAGAAGAAATTGTTTCCGGTAACGCATACTCTAAAAAACTATAATTTTAAATACTCAGGCAGTCTGTCTTTTACTTTGATTTTTTTTAAACAAAATAATCTTATCCTTGAGGTTATTATATCCATGTGCCATGTGACAAACTGTTTTATTAAGGACAACAGAAGAGTTATCCACCGGATGTATTGTAGTACTCCACATATGTACTTGCAGTCTATCTCAGAATATTATTCGGCTTCATCATTCTAGAAACGCGTAAAATTGTTTTGTGTGAAAGTTATTAACAACTGTTAGTCAAGGAGGACTATGTTGCTATTTACGTAAGCAAAACTATGTGGCCTAATAAATAACATAATCATATGTTTAGCTGCAATAAAGTGGTTTAATTCTAATACTTTTTTAAACTAACACCTCAAAAATAAAACAAAGCCGTAAATTAAAGTACTATCATCCTTTTTACGAAACCGGTACATCAATAAATTACGTAGGCTAATCCATTACAAGAATAGTTTAAAGTACAAAAGATGAATCGCCTATTGAATTATTCATTCAGCTGACTTTTCAAGCAGACATCAATGTTGAACACCGTTTCCTGAATAAAACTTGCATGTGAAAGAAAATGTTGTCTCCTTTGAAACACGAATGAAGTCTGTAAGTCTTGACTGGACAGTATTTTTTAAGCTGACCCACTGCTTAACAAATCAGGTGCATTTGTTTAACGGATTGCAGTCAAGTGAATCACAATTTATTTTAATGTCTTCCTAAACGTATTATTACGATGGATTGTTGCTTAATTGTTTCGTTTCTGACCCGGTCTAATTTTGATGTTCTACATATTCTTCTTAAGGCGTCCATTTCCGTGGCTTCTATCTTTCTTTTCAGATGTTCTTTCATTCTCCATGTCTCAGACCCATATATACTAATAGCCCAGTCAAAATAGGTTTTTAGCTAAAAATAATTCCAACAGTTTTGAAACTTGGCACGCTTACTTAGAGGTACCTAGTGATGAATGACACAAAAGTCCTGATGAATCGGAAGTGAGCTCTAGCGGCAGTGACGTGAAACATGCCACTTTTTTCGGTTTTTCCTTTTTATCTCGGAAAGTGTTGGTCCTGGCAAAAATATAGTCGTATATAAAAATAACACTTATGAAATTTTCTACAAAATCGATCTTATAAATTTTTTTTATATCTGTAATAGTTTTCTCGTAAAATCGTATCGAATTTCAGGTAAATGTTTCGCCCGCGGCGGGCCATCGCCACGCTAAAATAGTTCAAGCGCATCGTTCACAAATTATTCAATCTCCAATAACTTTTGTTGTAACCCAAATATTTACATGGAACAAGTCTCAAATTAAAGAGCAAAGCCTACAGTTTTTGATTTAGTATATTAATGTTCATATAATTTGTTATTGTTAATTATAATAATACATATATGTATATAAATTTACTAAAATGAACAAAAAAACCTTAAATGCAAATATTTATAATAATACTTAATAAAATATTATTATATTGTAATAATTTGATAAGAACACCTTGTAGTATAAGATCATATTTTTTTAAATTTTTCAAAGCAACCATTAAAAAAAATGTTACTTTAATTATCCAGAAATTTATGCACTTATAAAATTTTTTAAAAGTTCAAACTTAAAACGCGTGTATCTCGGCTAATTTTCAAGATATCAGTATTAAAGAAAAATCGATTTAAAGCTTGTTTAATGTACTTTAAGGATGTAAAAATTTTTTTTATTAATACATCATAGTTTTATTACACTTATTTATTTGTAAAGCGGGCCCCAAAAGTTATCTTTTTTAAATATTTTATTAATAACTTTTTCATGCATTAGTTTTATAAGGATTCATCAGGACTTTTGTGTCATTCATCACTAGGTACCTCTAAGTAAGCGTGCCAAGTTTCAAAACTGTTGAAATTATTTTTAGCTAAGGTCCTTTTTTGCCCTTCGTTGACTGGACTATAATGTGCTCTTAATCATTGTGTTGTATATTCTCATTTTCCTTTGTTTTCCTATTTCGGTGCTCGACATTATTCCATTTAGAGACTTAATTATTGTTCCTGCTTTGTTCATTCTACACTTTATTTCTGTATCGTCTGTCCCTTCCTTATTAAAATTTATTCCCAGATATTTGTAATTCTCACATTTTGCTACAATTTCACCGCTTTCCAATACTATGTTGGTCGTGTCCTCTCCTATACACAAATACTGTGTTTTTCCACATTCATCTCCAGTACCCACTTTCTGTATTCTTCCTTCAGTTTGCGAGCCATGTATTCTAAGTCATCTTTCTCATTTGCGCATATTACTTGATCACCTGCAAACTGAAGTGTATATAGACAGGTGTCATCGTCGATTTGGATGCCCATTCTACTGCATTTCTTTTTCCAGGTTGTTAAAGATTTGGCGACATATATTTTAAAAAGTGTTGGGGAAATGTAGCATCTTTGTCGCATACCTTTATTGACTGTAAAGGGTTTTGATATTTTATTTCCTAATTTTACTACAGATTTCATGTTATTGTATAAGTTTTGGACAGCCTTTACGAGGGTATGATTGATGTTGGTATTTTGAAGCATAGTTTTGATATTGGTATGTTCTCATAGTTTTGATACCAATTTATTAGTGTATACTAGAAATTAGATTTTTTATATAAGAATTTTTATATAAGACGTTAGTCATGTTATGTGCTATAATGTTTTACAGAATTATTAAAATGCATTTTTAAATGTTAAAACATAATATAACTAGTAACGTGCTGAGCTGAAAACCCGTTCAATATTTGGAACTAAGTACGTTTATAGTTACACTAGCTGTTACCCGCGGCTTCCACGAGAATATTTGGCTTTTAATAAGTATTTTAATGTATTTTTTATTATCTAGGTCTATATGGTGTTCTGTCAGCTCGTATAACAATTTTTTACTCATTCGTCAAATTCTCTCCAAAGCTGTTTCAACACTTGTACTAAATTATTATGTTGGTGCAACAGTCTTTGGAGATTTAAAAGTACCCGTTTATAAGGCCTTTGGAGATATTTATAAAGTACCTGTTAAATCAAAAACGCTATATTCTTTATTTTAAGTGTTACTGTATTCAGAAGCATTGTATAACACATTAAACATTATGTTTTCCTCAACCATGGTTTTTATTTATTTCAGCAGTAAACTAAAAACCAAAAAGTTTGTCACCTAACCTCACAAATGAAAACAAGACGTATTTTCGCTTTGCTTAAGTAATAGGACAATTTATAATTAGTACACTTCTTCTTTTCCACATCGTAATATATCGATACAATTGCATGTTATATAAAACATCGAAAACATACTGCACGAACGGATAAATGTACAGTTCCGATGCCGCTAAATAGCTTTTGTTTATTTACTTGTTACTATGGTAATTAATTCTGGTCTCCATGGTGCAGTTGACACCTTTAGTAGCAGTATTTAATATATTTCATTACTTATTCATTGCATCATCAGAAATACGTATAAACATAAATTTTATAATCGTTTAAGACAATTACAAACTATATATATATTGTAATCTAAATCACTACCTGTGGTTTAATCTCCACGGTGGTATGCGCCAATTTGTAATCTAAAAGATCACGTTGTATTAATTATAATTGAGGATGTTTAAAAGCCCCACGGTTGGGTTTGTCAATTTGTAATAAATGTATTCTCTCTATTTGGTTGTTTTTCTTATTTAATTACAGTTTGTAGTTAATTTAAAAAAAATTTAAATTAACTAATTCGATCTGTTTAAGGAAAATGTTTATTATGTTATTGTAGAGGTGACCTCCTGCAACTCAATATTAATAAAAAAATTTATTTATTATATCATTGCTGCAACTCTTATGTTGAACGTAGCCCTGTGTTGATCAATTACTAAGTGTTTTACCAGATAATAACTCTATATTACAGGTAGGTATTTTAGTTAATAATTCGGTAATTCTCTCCAACCCTATTCGGTCCGTATTATTTAAATTAATTCAAATGTGGCGAAGAGAATACGCTAGTTCGGCACTCTCTCGTTTCCACCAGCTGTCTACTCCCCCATCAAAATACAATACCTATTCTACAATAACACAGAACATCATTACATACAAGAAGGATTCGTTATTTATATTGCTTTTTAATTTCCAACAGTATTCTTCACAGTTTATTTGATCATAATATCGATCGTACAATGCTGAATCGATTTGTTAATGGACTAGTACTGTATAATACAATTTAAATATAATTTTTGTTTATCTCTTATCCCAGGGTACGTGTGATTCTTTTAACGATTAGTAAGGCCAGGTAATGCAAAATTAAGGTTACTAAGTGTTACAAATT
The DNA here is from genome assembly GCA_034769895.1 of Magicicada septendecula. Taxonomy (NCBI): domain Eukaryota; kingdom Metazoa; phylum Arthropoda; class Insecta; order Hemiptera; family Cicadidae; genus Magicicada; species Magicicada septendecula. Next base: position 2,377,827 of record CM068374.1, read on the forward strand.
GTTATTAATTATTAATGTATAAAATTAAATATAAGCTGGTGTTACCGTACAATGCGATTCTCAAGATAGCCGTGTCTGTTTACAAACGCTTGAAGACGTACTGATGAGGTTACCTTTGACCAGAAAATGTGTCCAGATTATCAATAAAGGTGGAAAGGTGATGTCCCGGAGTGTAACAGGAATTCTTCTGTTCTTCGTTCTTCTTCGCGATCCTCGTGGTTGTCGGTCCCAGTGGAATTGGTGTAGTATTATAATTTCTTCAATCTCTTTGAAGTGAGGTTTATGTCTCCAGTACCAAAGGTTCTTGTGTATATTTGGTTTATAATTTCATTAATTTAGACTTCTTGTTCATTCAATAAGTATCTTGGTTCAATTGTAAATCGGGTTCATCATTATTTCTAATGGAATTAGTTTGAAGAAGGAATTAGTAATTCCGCTACCTTTTGGAGGTGTACAATTATATTTCCCGAAATCTAGTTCAGTAATTATTCGTCAGTTTTGTTTGAATGGATTGGTTTTGATACATTAAATTTATTAAGGTTAATTCATTTTATTTTATTTTATTTTTTTGTTTAAATTTGTCTACTGAACTGTTCTCAATAGCATATAACAATCGAATGTTAGGTTTTTTTAAATTCTCTTCTGGATTCGTATTAATTTAACTTCACCCATGAGCATATAACAATCGAATGTTAAAATCAACAAGATTTCTTGCATTTTAGTTACCCTAACAACCATTACTTTCTGTCATTGGATAATATTCGATATCCTAGAGCCAGAATTAGAAAATATTACTACTCTTTTTAAATAAAATACTCCATGCTTGGAATTACACCAAATTACATAAAACTCTCACTTAATCTGCCTTATTAAACCGTATACATTTTACTATAGTTTCATCTGACTGGACTTATTAAAAAGGTATTAATTTCCTTTTGCAAATATTAAATTTAGGCCTATTGGTTTTTTTACACCTGTTATAATTTAGTTTTGTTTTTAACTTAATTTTTCTTTACCTGACCTACTGTACAAACAGTCACTGGCTTATGGCCACTTACATCAATTTTAATTTCCTGGTTTCAATTCATTATATTATTTAGTTCATCATTGAACCCTTCATTGTTTTTTTTAACATAACTATAAGAACTACTTGCCAACTTATTAACACTTATTGCCTTCCTGGCCAAGTTTACAAACATTATTTTAAACATCTTCATTAATCAATTAAAGTAAATACATTTAAGATAATATCATACCTAATACATGTACTTATACTTGATTATTTAAATACAATTTTAACATAAATAAAAGGAGTACCAATGACTAAGTACTTCTTTAAAGCAACAGCTCCACACTTACTATCCACAAAACATAAAATAAATATCCTGTAAACACTATATCATGCTACAGCACAACACCAAGTACATTTTATAACACATTAAATATTAATTGAACAGTATATTATACTCAACTCCTACACATTAAACTCCTCCCACTAGACGCAATGTTTATGTTTTACATCTCATACTACTCATTACATATTTTAGATTTAGGTACACTTTTAATGTTTTATTACTTAGTAACCTTACTAGGTACCTCTAATGCATTCTTCAGGTGAGATGGGCCCTCTTGTATTTAATTATAACAGGCTTTGGGCATTGTTTTAAATCATGTTTACACAGTTTTTTATGTAACGTCGGGAACCTCAACTCTGTTACGTTACAATATATATCTTTATACAAAATTACAAAATATATCGATAGCCTACAATCGCATATTAAAAACATTAAAAGCTGCAGGAACGGATAAAGATACGGTTCCGATGCCGCCAAACATCATTTGTTTATTTACTTGTTACTATGGTAATTAATTCTGGTCTCCATTGTGTTGATGACATCTTTATACGCGTCAACGAAAAGGGATAATTAAAAGGGCCTAAATCGTGCGAACGGGGCAAAATATCAAATTTCAAGTTAGACAGTGTTTTTGCCTGTCTATGTGTAATATAAGAGTATTAATTATGTGTAATAATTAGACGTGCAAATAATAATGATTTTGATTCGTAACACAAATAAGAAATTTTATTAATAAACATTGAAATGATGTTTAACCAGATTACATAGTGTTATTATTATTACGATTACACCTATCATCATATCAACACACGAATTTAAAGTGTTGTAGTGTTATGTAAAGATTTGTCGCACATTAAACTCGTTAAAAGTGTTGTAATATATATATATATATATATATATATATATATATATATATTACTTTAATATTTATAACTAAATTTACCTCAAGATATACTTTTTTCCTATTAGGAACATGTTTCGAGAGTTCCTGTTCTCGCATCTTCAGCCTTCGTCATCTTGTTTCTGGTGAAGTATTTGTGTGTTGGCTTCTGGATGTTATTAAGGTAGTTTGTTGGTCTTTGGTCTTTTAAAGTTGCATTATTGTGTGTGGTTGTGGTATCTGTTTTTGTATTTTGTGTATTTTCGATGTTGAGTGCTTTGAATATTGTGTCATGTTTTGTATTGATTTGTATTTGTTCTGGTATTAGTTTGTTTTGTGTTTTATGTTTGTAAATTTGTAAATTTTCCCAAATGTTCATTATGGTGCCTTTGTGTGGTATATGTTTTATTAGTGTTACATTGGTTATGTCTGGGAATTCATGTCGTGTGTTTATTGCATGTGTGGCTAAATTGGATTTATATATATTTGGTTTTTTGTATGCATTTAGGTGTTCAAAATAACGTTTTTTCAGCTGTTTTTTTGTTTGTCCTATATAACATTTATTGCAATCTTGGCATTCAATTTTGTATATACCGTTGGTTGTTGTATTATCTTTGTTGTGTGAGCTATTTAGATTTTGTAATTTATTTTTATTAGTTTTGTATGCTATTTTTATATCTGTGTTTTTAAATAGTTTTGTTAGTTTTGTCATTTTATTATTTATAATAAAAAATGGGCCACATTCACATATATAAATAATAAAATGACAAAACTAACATAACTATTTAAAAACACAGATATAAAAATAGCATACAAAACTAATAAAAATAAATTACAAAATCTAAATAGCTCACACAACAAAGATAATACAACAACCAACGGTATATACAAAATTGAATGCCAAGATTGCAATAAATGTTATATAGGACAAACAAAAAAACAGCTGAAAAAACGTTATTTTGAACAAAGGTTTTGTAAAATATATAAAAACACTTGGTAAGTTTCACAAATTTTTTAATTAACTCTGACAGCTGTTTCGACTAACTTAAGCCATTGTCAAAGAGCGAGTGAATGAAATTACTGAACACAGGATGTTAGAGTAGTGTAGGTGGTAAACATCTGTTTAGGGCGTATCTGGAACATCTGTGTTGTGATGGCGAGGGGTGGGGAGTGTGTGCATGAGACAAGGGAAGGTCTGGTGTCTTTAAAAAAACTAAATACAATCATGAATGCAAAATATAAAATTAACTGAACTAAATATAAACTGAATGCAAAATTTAAAATAATGATGAACATTCAAAATAATATAAAATAAACTAAACTAAATAACAGATTTTAATAAAGGGGATACACAAAATTCAGTCTGTTCATTGGTTAAATTTTTGTTATTTTTTATTGCTTTTTTAATTTCTAAAATTTCTAACAAATCCATTTTTCTACCTTTTTGTATGTTGTGGAGTAGTGTTATGTTTTTTGTGTCTATAAAGTGATTGTGTTGTAAGCAATGATCTGCAAAACCTGTATTAGATGTATGCATAACCGTTATTTTGTGCTATGGCTTTTATAATATCTACCTCTTTATTGAAATTTTCTTTGGATAAAGGAACTATAAGGAGACGATTAACCATTGCATGAAAACTGCTTAATTTTATGTGCCATGATGTTAGTGATTGTTTATGTACAACGGTATCTGTAAAAGTAGGTTTTCTATATATCTGAAAACTAAGATTATTTTGTGATCTAGTAATGGTAAGATCCAAAAAATTTAAACTTTTCATATTTTCTGTTTCAAGTGTAAATTGCACGCTACTATAAAAGGAATTAATATAATCTAAGAACATATGGAGCTGTCTATTTGTTTCACCAAGTGCCCAACGAGTCATCAATTAATATCGTTATTTGAACACCTAAATGCATACAAAAAACCAAATATATATAAATCCAATTTAGCCACACATGCAATAAACACAGGACATGAATTCCTAGACATAACCAATGTAACACTAATAAAACATATACCACACAAAGGCACCATAATGAACATTTGGGAAAATTTACAGATTTACAAACATAAAACACAAAACAAATTAATACCAGAACAAATACAAATCAATACAAAACATGACACAATATTCAAAGCACTCAACATCGAAAATACACAAAATACAAAAACAGATATCACAACCACACACAATAATGCAACCTTGAAGGACCAAAGACCAACAAACTACCTTAATAACATCCAGAAGCCAACACACAAATACTTCACCAGAAACAAGATGGCGAAGGCTGAAGATGGGAGAACAAGATCTCCCGAAACATGTTCCTAAAGGAAAAAAAAAGTATATCTTGAGGTAAATTAGTTATAAGTATTATAGTATTATATACATCAAGAAACGGACTGTAGCAGAAAGTGATTGAAATATATATATATATATATATATATATATATATATATATATAAATAAATTTCAATTTTGGGAAAATTTAAAAAAATCTCCATAACTTTGTAAAATTTAATTTCGTATGCTGACGTACGTTGTTTCTAAAAATACGATTAACTGGTCCACAGATCACTTGGTACTTGCCTAATTTAACATCAATATCATAAATCTCATAATAGCCAACATCATTTCCCGAATAGTCAAAATGCCTCACCTGTTCTACACTTCTACAATTTGCTTATTATTAATTATTATTTTTCCTATTGGTTCCTTGCCTTAAAATGCCATTACCTTTGTTTCTGTAGTAGGGATTTTCATACTGTAAAGGAAAACAGATTGTGGAAATATTTTGAAAGTCTGTTGAACGCCAAAATTAATTTTTACGATATTAATTGATGACTCGTTGGGCACTTAGTGAAACATATTAATACAAAGGTTTTAAAAAAATATATGAACACTTGGCACGTTTCATAGTTTTTATTTAACTCTGACAGCTGTTTTGACTTCTTAAGCACTTGTCAAAGAGATGAGGGAACACCTAAACAGAGGATGTAGGGATGGTGAGCAGCTGTTTAGGGCGTGTATCTGAAGATGTGTGAGGTGTGATCATGCAGGGGGGGGGGGTTGCAGGAGCTAAGAGTAAGAGAAGGTCAAGTGTCTGTAAAAACTGTATAAAATATGAATGCAAAATATAAAATTAACTAAACTAAGGAACAGCTTTTAATAAAGTGGATACACAGAATTCAGTTTAACAAAAATTTAACAAATGAACAAAATGAACAAAAGGTGTTCACTCATCTCTTTGACAAAGAAGTTGAAACAGCTATCAGAGTTAAATAAAAACTGTGAAACGTTCCAAGTGTTTATATACTTTACAAAAATTTAAATTAATTTTTATTAATATTCTAACTCATTTAATTGTAAAGAAACCTGTGATGTTTTTGATAGTTGACTCTCAAGGTTTCCAAAATCATGAAGTAATTAAAAATATTAAAAATCAGAATTAAGACACATTAATAAGCACTAAATTCAAAGTAGTAGACTGCTTAGAAAGTATTATTAGAAATTTGTTTGTTACATTTTGATTTGTGTTTTTTCAGTTTCTTCAATTGTAAATAACACTTTGTGTAAACAACAGTCTCTTTATTTTCATAATTAATATAAGGTGTAGTGTAGACTATAATCCAATAATTATAGAAACGTCATAACTACATGTTTGAAATGAGATACAAATATATTGTGACTTCGAAAAAACTTCTTTTTATTTTGTAGTGTATTGTAACTTAATTGTGTTCTTCTTCTTCTTCTTCTTCTTCTTCTTCTTCTTCTTCTTCTTCTTCTTCTTCTTCTTCTTCTTCTTCTTCTTCTTCTTCTTCTTCTTCTTCTTCTTTTTCTTCTTCTGCTTCTTCTTCTGCTTGTTGTTGTTGTTGTTGTTGTTGTTGTTGTTGTTGTTGTTGTTGTTGTTGTTGTTGTTGTTGTTGTTCTTCTTCTTCTTCTTCTTCTTCTTCTTCTTCTTCTTCTTCTTCTTCTTCTTCTTCTTCTTCTTCTCCTCTTCAAGGATTAGGTTATATAAACCTGTTCCGAAACCTATCTCATCCTCGGACGACCCACGTCTCTTCTACCAATGACTTTATAGTTCATTGCCGCTTTCGGCAATCGATGCTCTGTCATCCTTTGCAGATGGTCCCACCATTATCTTCTGTGAATTGAAATATCATTTACGTCCTTTACTTCGAGTTCTGCTCTGATATTTTCATTCCTTATTCTCTCTTGCAATGGATAATTTAAAGTATTTCGAAGAAACTGCATTTCAGTATTCTGAATCTTGCCGCTTTTCTTTTTTGTCATGACCCACGCCTCACTAACATAAATCAATGTGGGTATTGCAATTGTCTTATAAAATTCAGTCCTTGTTCTGTTTCTTGTTTTATTTCTAAGATTTCTATGAATCGTACCACAAATTTATTTATATTCTCTCTTATATCATATCCAGATTCATAGCTTACTGCACAGCCGAGATATTTGATGCGGCTCATTTTTTCTAAAGTGCTGTTCTTTATAACTATCTTAGTCCTCAGTGCATATTTACCTTTAAAGGCCATGGTTTTGGTTTTCTTACTGAAATTGTCAGTGAGCACTCTTTTGCCACTTCTTGTAATTGAGTCATAGTTCTTTGTAAATCATCTTCATTTTCTTGAATAAGAACTATGTCAAATTCATAATATATTGACTTCAAATTTGTTTTTATATTGTAGTGTATTATAACTTAATTTTTTGTTTTTAAATAGTCAAAAATATACAGTGCTATACATCAAATTAACGAGGAAGAAAGACAGTAACAAACAGTATAAGATTAACCTCACTAAATAAAATTGGCCAAGGTGTAGCACAACAATGAAACCCCCACAAAGGAACCCCAGGACAGCGCGGGCTAACACCCCATACGGGTCCAGGTCTGAAAGTGTTCTAACTAAAAGAGCGTGCAATGATTGTTAATGTCATAATGAAACGTGTATTGTATTCATATGTCTGTGTGCATGTATCCGTTATAGACGCGTCTATGACATTAGCTTGAGAGAAAAACGAAAAAGGAGACTCGCGATTATATTAGATCCAAGCGGCGTTGACCTATATTGACGATAATGAAAACCGTTGCGTGCCGCTGATTATAGCCGGGAGTCAATTATTAACACCAGTAGGGTGAAATTTACCCCGGTTCGACTTTAATTAATGAATGGCATTTCTTTTGTGCTCTGTCTGCGAGGATCAGCAAACGGCCGGACACCGGTCACGCAAGTCTGCGACCTTGATTCGCCCTTACCCTGTCGACGTGTTAGTCTTACGTTTGTTCCCTCTGAGATACATCATACCGGTTGTTTTTTGTTGTAAACAAGGTACACAAAAACATTATACGCACTATAAACGGTTTTGGGTAATCACATAAATGAGAAATCGGTTTCTCATCATTTTCGTGCAAAATCATATATGTGTACTATTTTTACAAACTTGATACCGGTTCCCTTGCCGCCCTCAAGGCTTCAAACGTTTAAAATTAATGAATAAACGTTATAGAAATGCGACTGGGTTTTGGGTATAGTCTATTTTACAATGTAATAAATGAAATAATACAATTGCCAGACACTTCTTTCGATTCAAAGTTGCTGACAGACAATTTTAAAGTGACGAAATAAATGCATTATTAACATTATAACAGTAAAGTTATTCCAGTTAGAACTAGGCTTTTGCTTTAGAAAGAAGGCATACACGACGAGTGGCTTAAAAAATTGCAAAGTGATATGCCAAAGTGGCTTCCAACGTTGTGATTGGTGCAACAGAAGTCTCTGGTGAACATCATGCGAGGGACGGCAGTAGCAATAGAAGATTGACACTGGATGGATGGATGGGAATGGTATGAGACAAGTTTCTACACCGACTGAAATACTTAATATATACTGTATTTTCATAGACAATGACGGCGCTCAAATTAATGAGCACGCAAAGATTGTTACTGTCGAAAGGTAACGTACAACGCCATCGTGTCTGTGATATTTATGCGAAAAACAACGCAAAACTGGCCATTGCGCTGAAACCAAACGCTGACCTATATTAACTATAATAAGGAACCTTTGCGTGCGGCCAGCCAAGTAAGATGTCAATTATTAACACAAACAGGGTAACATTTAGCCCAGTTCTCCTTTCCATAATGCATGGAATCTCTTTCTTTGAAGCTCGTTTTGCGGGAATCTGCAATAGCAACTCCAACAATCCGATACTCTACACGCAAGTCTGCGAATTTCACTCATCTTTAGTTTGTTAAAAACTCGTTCAATAGTTTTGTTATATATATCGTATTACTAATTATGTTTCTACTATGAAGTTATAAGCCTAATAAAATTACACTTGTGATTGTTTCCAAAGTTTTTTCAACAAAAAAAAAAGAATAAAAATAATGTGAACAATTATAAAGTAATTAGTCTGCTTAATGCTGCCCAATGTTATTAATCAATAGATTGTAGTATATATCCCTGATACAATTCTGCAAGAAGGCCAAGCAGCATATTAAAGAGGTCGATTGTGCACAGATTTAAGTAAAACATAAATTTTTCTTTTGCACATATCGTGTTAAGAAGAGAGCATGTCCAAAATGATGACGGTAAATTATATTTTTATAATAATCTGTTTTTTTTATTTTTAAACATGTGATGCTTTCTTGACAACACTAATAAAACTTCTTAAACTTGTAATGTAACCAATTTGTTTATACGTTTCATAGGAGCGATTAAAATTATCTTTAAATAAAATTCAAGTAATAAAGCATAACAAAATATTGGAAAGACGAATTTTTAGGAAAATATTAGCCCCACGACAAACTTTAGAAGGCTGGAAATTAAGAAGTAATGATGAAACATATCAAACTATAGAAAATATAACAGAAACAATGAGAAAAAGAAGTCTATTATTTTTTGGACATTTATATGCAATGGACGACAATAGGTTGTCAAAGCAAATCTTCAAATATCTGTGGGGGAAGAAGTCAACATCAAGTTAGATTAAAGAAGTCCAAAAGGATTTAGAAAAAAATAATATACACGCAGAAGAAGCAAATTAAAGGAGAAGTTTTTCAGGCAAAAGTGTTAAAAATAGAGGGAGTCCAAGGTAGGAGAGAGAAAAACGCAGGTTCAAAGTGGATTGAAGACAGGAAGAAAAGCCACAGTGAGAAGATGAAAGATTGGAAAAATTGGAAAAAAGAACAAAGATTAAAGAATTTAAATTAGAATGTAGGCCTTAGATGGCCGATACGAAAAAAAAGTGAACAATTTTGAAGTGAATAGTCGGCTTAATGCTGCCCAATCTTGTTAATCAATAGATTTTAGTATACCCCTGATACAATTCTACAAGAAGACCGAGCAGCATATTAAACAGGTCGATCGTGCACAGATTTAAGTAAAACATAAATTTTGCTTTTGCACACATTGTGTCAAAAAGAGACCATGTCCAAAATGATGGTGGTAAATTATATTTTTATTCATGTGTTTTTTTTTATGTTTAAAGATGTGACAACACTAAGAAAACTTCTTAAATTTGGGATGTAACCAATTTGTTTGGATGTAACCAACCTTTCATAGGAGCGATTAAAATTACCTGCAAATAAAATTCAAGTAATAAAGCATAAACGCTTACACTTTATTTACAAAAACAACATTGGAAGTCCTTTGCCACGGATAGAGAAAGGTGGAGTGTCTCTAGGCCGTAGGAAGAGGAGGAGGAGGAAGATCGTTGTGTTAAGTAGTGCGGAACTGTAATACGGTGGCATTTATTATTGTGTGGTGGACAAATGTGACTTGAGTTACTGTATAAGGGTGACTTTTGCTGATGTATAACTGCTGTTTGTGTCTAATTACAGTTTATAATTAGTGGCTTTGTAGGTGTCAGTTATTCTGTTTCCACTGGACGACATGCCGATCTGTGCGACCGACGTAACAATATAAAAAAAAACAACCAGCCTTTACCACACTATTGTGGTGTTACTGAAGGACACCTTGTCAGTAAAAATTTAAGTCCTTAAGACCCTGAAGATGCCCTCCAATGGCGAGGTTGAAACGTCTGTGTTAAATTACAGAAGACCACGGTCTGATACAGAGGTTCCCATCCCCTCCAAAGGCCATGGTGCAATTCCTTCCCCAAGTATTCCGAAATCCCCCTAAATCTGATTTCGTGGGTAGGAGGAATCACAATACGGGGGTTTGGAATAACGGTGGATCTTGGGGCTTTATCCAAAAAGTTTTGAAAAACTAAACCCATTTAAGCAATTATTGGAATTGAAAAACTAATTTAATTATTTTTATCAATACCAAAAGGTTTTCTACTATGTCTAATCAATAACAACTAGATTATGAGAAATGTAAAAGCCTGGTAAAAGCTGGCCTAACATAATTAGTAGTACGTTAGGTCTCATCAAGATAATCTAATCTTGTAATCTTGTTATCAAGATTTGATTTTGTAATTGCATTCTTTTTCTTCACTGATTTGTTTAATTTACGACGTTTGTAAGGGGGTAATTGAGCCCCTGGTTAACAACTGGCTTAAATTCATGTAACTTCTATTTTCAACAAGGGATTATGAAAGGAAAAAGATTATTATTAATGGCAAGAAAGGTTTAGTAGTAAAATAAAAAAGCAGATTATAAACAGAAACAGATTATTCTTTTGCATAATATGTATAGTGAGATGTATACGAACAAGGATTCAGTTACACTGGTTCTATAGTCAGTTAGTTAACAACAGAAATTGTCTATTTTTGATTATTGTTTTAGCAAACGAATCAATTATCTCATCGTTCTCTATATATTTTAAGATGTTCCTCTCAAGTGATAGAACAATGAGAATTGGTAGCCATGTATCTCCCATAATCTGAGGAAATACTCCCTCCCCAAATTACAAAACTCGTCTTGTAAAATCCCCCCAAAATTCTAGTGGTGTGACTTGCACCACTGCACTACGCTATGGGCACCCTCCCACCCCTAGCCCGGAAAATATTTCTTACAATAATAACCAGTTTAAACCTTGAAATAAGCACAAAAAATATAGAGGCAGTAAAAGAATTCATATATTTTTTCTCCCAGATAAACAGCACTAACGACATCAAAACACTGAAATAAGAAGAAGAATATGTCTCGCAAATAAAATATATTATGGATTAAAAAACACCTGACATTTAGTTTCATCTCAAGAAGCACGAAATGTAAAATCTACAAAACACTTATCAGGCCAGTGCTGACATATGCTTCAGAAACCTGGACAATGACAAAGAATAGCGAGAGACTTCTAAATTATATTAAAAACTAAAACAATAAAACAGTTTTAGTGATTTTCACTCGTCATTTATTAAAATTATAATCCATGACAGCTATAATTATTTGAGAGACTTCTAGGTTGCTGTGAAAGTCGGATTCTTAGAACAATATTTAAACGAGTACAAGAAAATAGAATGTGGCGCAGGCGCTATAATTATGACTATACCATCTTTACAAAGGGCCGGACATTGTCAGGCTAATCAAAATACACAGGCTAAGGTGGGTTGGACACATAGAGAGAATGGAGGAAGGACAGAATACGAAACATATTTTCTACCAGAAACCAATGGGTATTAGAGAAAGGGGAAGACCCCAAAGTAGATTCAAAGACCAGATAACGGAGGAGCTCGGAAAGCTGAACATAAGAAACTGGAAAGCCAAGGCATGCAGTAGAGAGGAATGGAATCGACTCTTGGAGCAAGCCAAGACCCACCAAGGGTTGTATTGATTGGTTGAATAATAACCAGTTTTTCTGAGTATTTTCATGTATAAGTGGTGGCCGCTGCTTGTCTGTGTCTTCAATTCGTAAATATTGAAAATAGCGCTCGGTGGTAGCAGTAACCCACATGCACTGGAGTGCTGTCACATGCACGTATAGTAAATATGCATAAACTTTGCACCGCGTAATCGATTTCAAGGCGGAAACTGAATTAGGGCACGACATGACTCAGCCACAGTAGATAAGGCGTTGTAATAGCTAAAGAATACCACATGCAAACTTGGTTTGGTTATGTGAAAACTCGGCCTGGTTTAGTGCAATCACACGTGTGTCGCATCACTAAGTTTAGTCAGCTTGTCACATATGATGTTGTGGAATAATCACGCACATAATAACTTAGTTGTTATGTGTGCAAGATAAATTCGATAAACCTAACTTTCGAAGGTGCGTGAAATGAATTGAAGTAGCCTTTACCACAGTACTGTGGTATACTGACAGACACTTCGTCAGTGCCAGGCGAGGCCGAAATGTCTGTACGAGCCAACATGCTTCGTAATGCAGAAGAAAATGGAATACCACGGCCTTACAGTTCGTAAGCACTGCTAGCTATAGTTTGTTTTCTTCTTTTCTAACATAGTAACAATACGTTTTCTCCAACATGATGTAGTATAATTAAATAGGAAGTAAAGTGCAACAAACGCAATTCGCATCGTGGAAATGATATTATCAGAACAAGTCTTCTCGTTTCTACAAGAAGACTATTAGCACTGCGTAGCGCCGCCTTTCGTTCTTATTTTGTTATGTCGATCAAACGGAATGCACGGCTAATGTAATATAAGTTCCGTGTTGGAACAAACGAACTGTGTCAGATGCTCCTTATCTGCTATTATCTCTTTCCAGACGTACAATACTGAAAAAACACGATATCTCCACATGCCTCATGTAGCTTTGAACGCTCGCGCGCGCACACACACACACACACAACAATAACAAAGATATGGTTTCGTATAATGTATTATTAAAAACATCATCTACCGGGCTCTAGTGTTTAGGTTTCCATTATATCTAGACGTTTTGCCCATACACCCATAGGCCGTATTCAGTAGAGAAACGTTTGATGGATGACAGCCTCACTCCCGAGGAAGAAGCAATGGAAGCACTCCGTTTATCCAATGAAAACTCGTCAACGGTGAAATGCGTTCTTCTTGTCATCTATCGAATGTTTCTCCACTGAAGATGGGACGTCACGGTGGTGTGACCAAAACGTCTAGGTAAAATGAAAATTTAAGCGCTGGACGACGTCCCAACTGCCCGGTTTGTCCCTTCCGTGATGGCCTACTGTACATCATGTTATGTAGAAATCAAAATAATGATGATAATTGTTAAGGGAACATAAGCGTTTACAGCCGGTGATTACAGTATCACAATTTCCGGGTTGTCGGGGCGTGTTCATGTTAATCTACAGACCGATGAAGGACATCTTCAGTGGAGCGGGAACACAGGCTCTGTTTGTAGTTGTTCGCGGGTGTTGTGATCCGTGAAACGTACGGTGACAAACACGAACAACTTCGACCACGCCCTAACAGCTCGGAAAAGTTTATAAAATAATAATTTTTCTAAGCAACCTTATAGTTTTAAACGAAACAATTATAGTTTTAAATTGCACAATTATTATAAATTTCTTCTTCGTTAGTGTAAATTGCCTTACGACAGGTTTTAACTAGATTTTGTCCCTTATACATGGTGTTTTGCATCTATCTTCATCTCTCTACTTGACTTATTTGACTTAAGTCCCTAGGTGGAACACCTCGACGAATTTTCTCCAACGTGTTCTGTCCATTGCCAAGGCCTTCACCTCCCTCCATGTCTTGTTGACACCAGCCAGCTCCATTTCCATAGTCCTCTTCCAGTTGTTCCTCGGTCTTCCACTTCTGCGGCTACCCTGCGGATTCCAATTCAATGCCTGTCTAGCAATATTTTCTGGTGGTCTTCTCAGGTTGTGACCGATCCAACTACATTTTCTTCTCTTTGTCTGTAGTTAGATGCGACTCTGATTTGTGGCCTCCCATGGGTCTCTGTTCGAGATGGTCTTGGGCCACCAAATTCTCATTACGTACCTCAGACAACGGGTTATGAAAGTCTGTAACCTTGTGGTGATGTCCTTTGTTACTTTCCAGGTCTCACATGTATACAGCAAGGCCGATTTGACATTTGAGTCAAATATTCTGAGTTTCTTCCTGCGTATATGGGGTGATCTCCGTACCCATATACATTCATCTCTCTACAGTTCCCTAAATACCTCACGTCATCAAGCGTTCCAAACTTTCTCCTTCCGTGTACTCTCTTTCCTTCCACCTTTCCCTCTACGATCCATAACTCTAGACAGTTTCTACTCAATACATCCCCCAAACAAGATGTCTTTCTCTTTCCTACTAATTAAACTAGTTTTCTTTCCTTCCTATTCTAGTCACAGTACTTTATCGTTTCCTACTCTATCAGTTCATTTTACCTTAACCTTTTACCTTTCATTTACCTTATTTGTAATTATCCCGAGCAAGAGTGGATCCATATCTACACTGACGGCTCATCAATTCCGGGCAATGGAAAAACAGGAGCTGGGTACTATAGCCGCCTTTTCCAAGGACACTTAGCCGTAGGCAGCCCCCTTAGTAACTACGATGGGGAAATCGAAGCAGTTCACGCTGCCGTTGATGAACTGGAAAAAATCACTCCCCCTTCAAAAGCCGCGCTCCTGGTCGACTCGCAGACCGCAATACGCAGTCTATCACGGAACTCTCAAACCGACTGCCAAAGAACTATAGACTGTAGAAGGAAACTGGAGACCCTGGCGAGCCGAGGGTGGATCCTAAAACTCCAATGGATACCCAGTCATGTCAACATCTGGGACAACCAGGAGGCCGATAAACTGGCCAAGCAAGGCACAACCCTACCCCAGCCTACCCGCCCGCAGTCCCTACAATCTTCCAAAGCTCAAATAAACTCCGCCGTCTGCATATGGAATAAGCGAAGACTGTCTGAGGCGGCCGCCGGTAAAAAATAGGAAAGCCTCGTCACCGACGGTCCAATCAACCCCAACCTCCCTCGTGCAGTGTGTGTCGCCAACTTCCGACTAAAAACCGGACACGACTATCTCGCTTCACATCTGCACCGCCTCCACGCGCTGCCAACCCCTGAGTGCCAGCTGTGCGGCCACACGACGATGGACGCCGACCATCTGAGAGACTGCCCGGCCTTGGACCACACCCCGTCCAACGAGTTCACCGAGATCGCCGAAGCGTGACGGTCGCCTAATGGCTCAACAGCCAAGGGTGGGCGTTGGCTAGTAAGTAAGTAAGTAAGTATTTTACCTTAACCGTTCTTCGCCACAACCACACTTCAAAGTTCTGTACTTAGCTTTCTTGTTTCTTTTTGATGGTCCGTGTTTCATTGCTTTATAAAACCACACTCCAAATAAAACGTTTAACAAATCTCTATCGCATTCCATTCAGAATCCTTGCTGTCAGGAATTCTTTTACCTTATTAAAATTTGTTTTATCCATATATATCCTACTTCTGGCTTTCTCCCCACAGCTTAAATTCTATGTCACCAAAATACTTAAATGAGTTTATTTAAAATACATTTTTGCATTCAAAATATGCCAATACAAATTATCAAAATAAACTTTATTAAAATTTGTTAACGCTTTTTTACGTATAGGGCCTATTAGTTATGTATAGGGCTTATTAGTTATGTATAGGGCCTGTTAGTTATGTATAGGGCCTGTTAGTTATGTATAGGGCTTATTAGTTATGTATAGGGCTTATTAGTTATGTATAGGGCCTGTTAGTTATGTATAGGGACTGTTAGTTATGTATAGGGCCTGTTAGTTATGTATAGGGCCTGTTAGTTATGTATAGGGCCTGTTAGTTGAAATGATTTCAAGTTTACAACCACAACTACATTTATACGGATTTTCCTTAATACTGAATGTTACGTTACGTCTGGCAAAGTCAAACTACTGGATAAATTGTCTTATGTAAACATAACGAGCCGAAGTTAAACAGGCAGTCATTACACAGATTGGTATCTTGTCTCTATTCCAGAAAGTAGCATTTACTTAGTTTTGCTAATCTTTAGCCTACATTCTCTTTCATTCCAGCGAATTCTTGATTTAGCTTTCCTTGTAGGATATACCTCAACGAGCCGTTGTCTTGATTCAGCAAACCGGAGCCTCACACTCCTATAATGAACTGTTCACAGCCTTTTCAAACATACAGAGATTGTTTCAAAATGTTTCTATGAATGATGGTTTCAATACATCTGATAAATTTCTTTTCTGTTCGTCCATCCATCAACTGCGAGCCTTCTACAGCTACTGCCGTGTGTTGCATGCGGATCAGCCAAGCAGAGGATTCTGTTGTTGCCTACCAATCATCACGTTGTAAATCTTTTCCCCATGTCATCAAGTGTGTCCTTGGTCCAACCCGCTTCCGTCACAACAAGGTGTATCTTTGGCCTACCATTCCTTTGTCGAATGACTTTTTAATTATTTTTACTACTGAGAAATCCTCCGATTGGTTCTCAAAACGTCTAGTTATTATAACAACAGTGATCAATCAACCACGGCCTAACAACCCATAAATTAATATTTCAAGTAATTCTTTTACAAAATTACAATTGGAGAAGCGCCAGAGCATGTGTTTAGCGCATCACAACACTATTATAAGGGTTTATGAAAATTACTCAATTGTACACCTGCTAATTTAAACATATCTTATGAAAAGCATAGGCCTATTGTGTTGTTACAATTGGGAAACTATCGATTACCGCTAAATTCCTTTGAATCTATAAGTTTTTCCCCTCGTCGACTTGCTGGAAAGAAAATGGACGGCAGCTCGTTAATCCGACTGTAGGGATGCGGCGCCATGGAAATTGCCTCAACACCACAACACTACGATTTGTGTTGGTAACACTGTAACGTGGGTATCAGACTGTATAAACGTGGCGGCATCTTGTTAATATGTATGTATGTAAACGGACATTTTATTCAGATTGTATTGCTTCGTCAGTCCACTGAGGTGCTTTTGTAACCTTTTTAATACTACAAATGCAGATAACAACAGTAAGGACACAAAACATATTTACAGATGAATAATTTTTAAGATCCAGTGAAGTCATTATACTAGTCACTCTGAAAACATACGAATTACGTAATGCTACTGCCTTCGACTGAACTTTGTGTCCCTGAAAGGAATGCAACATAGAGAGAGAGCGTAGACAGGCGCATGCGTAGGCACGCGCAGCGGTGTAAACAAACCAACGGCTACTGAGAAATACCGATTCACATTACACTATCAAAACTCACTCAATGATCACTTTCATCTCATCTAAAAAAATATGTTTCTCCCAGAGTCACAAAAATGTTTACTTTACACATAATAATTATAACGCATTATTACAATTTCTGGTTTATTAAATAACACTTTTCTTTAACTTCTACATTTTTTTCCACTTAAATCTCACTGCTTTACACACTTTTAAACACTTGCGTTAATGATTTAGGGCCTCATGGGAAATGGATTCTTTCTTTCACGATGGGTAGGAGAGTTTTAACAGTGGACACAACATTTTGATTTTTATAAAAATGTTAAACAATATTTCTTGCTACACACTTATCAAAATCATAAAGAAAAGTTTCCTTTTCTCACATGTTTTACGTTTTCTCCCGATGTGGGAAGTTTTCCTTCTCGACTGTTTTTCCTTTGTTTTCTTAAGTATTTAACGAAGCCTTCCGATTTACTACAGTAATACGTTTTGTCATAACATATCATTTTGTTGCTTAATTTAGTGGGTATGTTAGTGCGTTTCGTTTGTTTTTCTTCATCACATTTTTCAATTATATTACTACTCACTTCGCGAACTTCATTTTCTTTCTTCCGATGACTCTTCAAGAGACATTGTAAAAAGACAGCTACAGATAAGCAAACAACAGGACAATTTACTCACAAAGTGAAATTAAATAAAAGTACACTAATCCTAAACGACTGGATGCTAGTCTGATAATGAACAAGCCATGGCAGCTGTCATTAATAATTGAACTTGACAAACTAACGCTCCTAACACAAACACACTCACTCATACTTTACCCAATCCATCAGAGACACAGAGTTCAATCTCACACAGTACTTATATACGCCTATTTTCGTTCGCCTACGGGGAAAATGTTGTTTAAACCCGATTCACGGTTTTTCATGATTTAGGAAGTTGCCTTTACATGTACTTTTCTATAGTTCTGAGAACTGGACTTTAACTTACTCCCAGATCAGTTGTATTCAAGCAGTCGAAATGAGATTTCTCAGACGCATGCCAGGATATATTCTTCAAGATCCCAAAAAAAATGTTAATGTTGTCAGGAAGTGAATATTGTGAAGAATATACTTGATAGAATTGGCCAGTATCGGCTAAATTTTTGGAACATCTTAATCGAATTTGAAACTGCCGCATCCCCAAACAACTATTGAATTTGTAAGCCGGAAGGACGAGAGATGTAAGTCTACGAGTGCAGTCCTAGTTAGATAGATTTGTGGCAGTAGCACTGCGTAATGTACAAAGCTTATATACAATCAGTATGATAGTGTGCATTATAGTTTAATGTACTGTGCAGTCGTATGTAATATGTTTGACAAAGACTCACAATAATACATGCATCATAACGTTAATCTAACATGGCAGGAGACAACTGTCACAATCATGAAATTACCGTAAATATAAATAACAGTAATTTACAGGACAAAATTGTATCTAAAATTTGTTGTTGAAGAAATGATGATGATGATCATTATCACCACTCCAAGGATTAGGTCCGAGACCTCTTCTGGAACCCATCTCCTCCTCGGTTTACCGACATCTCCTCTTCCCAGTAGAGTGATAACCCAAGACAGCCATAGGTAGACGGATATCAGGCATGCGGTTCATGTGGTCACACCATCCCCTTGTGTGGTCTTCAATCTTCTGGTGCAACGATACAATTTTTAATTCGCGTCTAATATACTCGTTCCCTTTCCGATCCGGGACAGAACAACATTGCGTCCCCTTAATTTCAGCTGCCTCAATCCTCTGTACGAATCTTTTACTAAGACTCCATGTCTCATTAGCATACAGGAATGTGGGGACAAACACAGTTTACTAAAATTTTATTTAAGTATCCTTATATATATATTTTGTAATGCGACATAATAGTAACCCTGTCTCAAAGCTAGAACTGCTCAATTCAGTAGGAGTGATAGTAGGCAGAGTCGCCTATGCTATCAACATAGACCAATAAAAAACTTTAGTTGCAGAAAAGAAAGACTGTCTCGTATAAATAATGAAAGTAAAAATACAATGCAGATAGTTAATAAACCAATCAAAATGTATTATAACTATAAAATAACATACAAATCTTTTGTAATTATGTTAATGTGAAAGAGTGTGGGATAAAGCTAGTGATCCCTGATATTAGATAGTGCAAACAAACAAATACCCAATTAATAAAGTGTCAGCGAAATACCAGTGATATTCCCAAACACAAAAAGTGTCAGTGAGGGGGTAATGGCAGAAGTGTGGGTTAAATACTTTTATATAAAGAAAACCCATGGACCACGTTAATAGTGAGTTGTGATGGGGGTTTTAGATTATGTTAAGATGTTTACAAAGGTTTTGGCATGGCTAGTTATGTTTGTGTTTCATGCCAAAGCTTATGGGTAACATTCATGAACCATGTTGTTAGAAATAGTTGGAGCCTATGAGCAGAATCAGAAGGTGATGCATTAGGAACCAAAAACCCATGAACAATAATCTAATCACTGATTAGTAGTACTGATTAAGATTAGTGGGATGGCTGAATAGTATGCCAGTTAACTAATGATTGTGGCTAATTGTAAAATACAAGGTTTAACCATGTAGGCCATGCTTAAAACATAGCATGCCGGATGATTCTGTTCTTATCAGATTATTGTATTAATACTAATTGTATTATTTGTCAATTAATAATTGTAGACTAGGCCATGGAGGCAGTATATTGAATGATATGTTAAAGGATTTTATTGTAACCATTTGTTAAATAATGTTAAGAGTCCAGACTCGTTTAGTAAATAGTAAAATCAGGGAAAAAGGGTTCAGAATCAGAGTTTAAGTAATAATAAATGTAAATTATAAAATAGTATTGAAAAACCACTAATGGCCTAAGCCACAAATTCAGTATAAAAGGAATATTGTCAGAAACAAATAGATTAGTAAATAAATGTAAGGAAACCATAAGTGTAGGCCCAAAGTTATAAACTTTGTAAGGTGGGAAATCACCCTTTATAATAACCAACTTATTTAAATAAGGTATCAAAATGCTCATAATTATATAAAGGAAAACATGATGTAATTTAAATTTAAGGAAACTTAAAGCTAAGAAAGGAGTATTTTTCTTATAAGTAAATGAACATTGATTTTTGTCAACTGACCATGTGACCTAATGAACTCTCAGTTTTGACCAATCACAGGCCAGTATTGTAAGGTCAGGAGACCGTTGATGAAGAAGCAAGAAAATAGTATTGTATTGTTAACCATTGCAGAGGGCAGATGTGCTCTGATGAAGCAAATATTATTTAAATACAAGTAATGTTTTTTGGACCGTTGGCCAAAATAATAATTACCAACAGAAGCGGTAAACACTGTGGAAGACCAGAAGACAGAAATAATTAAATTAAAACTAAAACTAAATGCAGAAACTCAGAAAATCCTGACTACCTAGAGCGAACGCACGTTTGTAACTTATGTGAGTGAGGCCAAACTTAATTAATAGCCACACTATAGATACGATTACACAACACTATCGTAGACACTATCTACACTTACAGAACAGACACCAGTGATCATTGATTGAAAGAAAAGCTTGACGTGTGAGCGGCCATTTTGTGGAATTACCGCTGTCAGCTATATACACGAAACGACAGTCGTTGCTTAGCAACGATTAATAGAATATAGTATTAAGATTTTAAATTTTACTTACCTTTTGTGATGTATTGTATTTTTGTGTGCATTCTCTGAATTCAATGACAGTCTCAAAGAACCCTTAAACCCTGAGATTTAATATAATTATTATAATTAATTTGTTTATTGAAGGTTATTAGTGTCATAGTCGAATTGAGCAGTAGAGTCGACCCGACCAATATTTTGTTTCGACACAAGTCGACTGTTCCTTTTTCTGAATAATTTAAATAAAAATAAATATTGTCTTGGAAAGAGTTGTCATTGTAGAAAATTAGAGAATTTACAGGACAATTACAGGCAAGTCAACAGGAGAGTGAGCAGCGAACGGACCAGATTATTTAAAAGAAGAACAGGGCGCTCGAAGACACAATCGATTGCGGCAACAAATCCGTTTTTACACAAGTGGAATCAAATTACACTAAAAAACTCTTCACGATAAACGAATTAAAAGCAACGCGTTTAAAAACTAAATAGACCCGTAAAAACACCGGTACGTTACAATATATATATATTGCGGGCATCCCACAGCTACTGCCGCATCCCGCATCTCAGTTTCCATATCAACTTATTCTGTGTATCCTCATTCTTCAGATTCTTTTCTTCCATACTCCTTTTGATCCCCTCTATCCATTTTAATCTTGGTCTACCTCTTTTCCTTCTGTTGCTAGGTCTGTATTTGAACACAGTCACAGGTATTCTTTTTTGACTCATTCTCATTAGGTGTCTCATGAGAAAACGTTTATATAATAAGTTGTGCCGAGTTTTGGTATACTCGGCTCTTTTCCCAGTTAATTATGTGACGGTCATTGCGGGGGTTTGTGAATTAATTATTTGAGCGAAGTATAAGCCGATATCTGCATGCTTTGTTGCCGATCCGTGCGCGCTCTAGGCGGGAGTGATACGTAATATTTTTCTTGTGACTACGGTGTTCAGTATTCGTCAGGCAGCCGAACACGAAACACGAAACCAATTTCTCCCGGCGGCCATCAGTTTGATTTTGTTGTCTGCTAATATCTATCATGACTAGATAATCGACTAAGCGACTCTTCGGTAAGTCTGTTCAAAGTAACTTATCTGTTATTTAAGAAAAGAATTGTTATTTAGCTTAAAGTAATGCCGATGCAATGCGATATAAATACGAAAGTCACCACGTGGCGAGCGCGAGTTAAATTCTGTGTATGCATGTCTTGAAAGTTAACACTGGCTGAGCTAAAGCATTTATAAAGTAATTATGGCTGTGTATTTTTCCTAATTATATCATAATAATTTCTTTATAATCATAGGGGGGCGTAAGAGAATGTTTTATGAACTAAATGTAGAGGTATATGAACTGTATATGTATTATGAACCTGTTCAAGTTTGCAACTCATCTCGAAATTGTAATAAGGGTTTATTTAGTTGACGAACTGTCCATAAATACTAGTAATTTAATTCTAAATTTTTTCCACTGAAGGTAATTTCTGTACTTCTTAAAATTTCAAAATTTTCTTTTAATCTGAGCAGGTGGTAGTGTGTGATTTATGCTGGAGTCATGAATATTAGGGGGATCGTGAATTGGGTAACATTTAAGTAATTGTCAATATATATAATTGTTCAGGGTTCCCGACCTAAGACGATCTCGATCCACTTCAGCGGGTGGCCGATCATCTGCCACCAATGGTATTACACGAGTGATTCTCCGTCTGTGCCGTCGGGAGGAAGAAATGGACAATACACCAGGTTTTGTGCCGGATTTCACAGGTGACATTTAACCCATTTATCTATATTTTGGCCTCTACAATGTAGAACACCGTATTCTCTTCCTGGAACATCTCCAATTAAAGTTGTTGGGACACAAGTCCAGCGAGACAATTAGTGCCTTTAAATTTTGTCAGTATATTTTATTAAGGCTTATGCCCCCTGAGTAAGTGTGAGCCCGGACGGGGTCATGCGCTACCGAATTTTGCTGAGAAATTTTCTTTAAGGGTAAAAGTGTGTGTGACTTAAGTTTACTGATTTGTAGGGGGTGAATTATGCTTACATTGATTAAGGGTACATAGCTATATGGGTTTCGTTTTTTTTGTAGATTTAAAGGTTTGGGGAGGTGCTGTAACCTGTGGACGTCACCCGTAGGTGCCGTTAGTAACAGGTCTATAGCATGTTTTAGGTTGCTGGATCTGGTGGTGCGCATGGCCTCGCCTGTGGCCAAGCCAATTCTGTAGAAACAACTCAAATGTGTTTTATTAGGGGCTGATGTTATAAAGTTTTTTTTTAATTAAAATTGTCTTTATATATATTTTATAAAAATTATCTTAACTCAGTAATGATTCAATATAAGTGAAATTTCATTCAGTTCTTTTACTGCCATAGCCAGTGTACTACTAGTTCAATTGTTAATATGAGCACCCTATTGGTTCAATCATAAACCGTATTATATATACTTTGTAAAAATTATCTTAGCTCAGTAATAATTCAAATGAGTAAAATTTCATTCAGTTCTTTTACTGCCATAGCCAGTGTACTACTAGTGCAGTTGTTAATATGAGTACACTATTGATTCTTACTTCTAATCATAAATTCTGTTATACATTCGTACGGCCGTGCAGCCATGTTGACCTGGCCATGGCGCAGTCCTATCTGGGGGATCCTTTCTAAAATTTTGAATTCTAGTGATAATTTCATTGGTTGCAAGCAGTCATAACTGGACTGGTTAATGGATTGGTTTATGAAAGTTTATGGAGGCTGGGCACTTGACCCTTTTACTGTAGTTTGGGATGGGGAGCTAGGTCACTGATACTGAAGATGGTATTCTTCGGTGGCATGGTTAAATGTCTCTGAGCTGCCTGCCAGGTGAACATGTGTGTAGTATATATATGTGTGTATATCGATATGTGTGCGCCATGTGTATTTATGTAACTATTTATTTGTGTGTAATTATGTGTCCATATTGATTGATGTTATATTTATTTATATTTGGGAGATATTATTATGCTGATGTCTATATGTAATTTAATTTGATGAAAGGATACTTGCATATTTTCAGAGGATTGTACACTGGGGGTGATACTTGCATGTTATTTGAAATAGCTAAATAAAATTGTTATTGTTGCTAAACAACGAGTTTAATTGCAAGTCCCGTCATACTGGACCCAGCGCAGTTTTAGCTTCCCTAGGCTCTGGCCTAGTTTTAAATAACTAGTGGCCCCTCTTTCAAAAAAAAATAAATAAAATAAATTAAAAAAAAATAAATAAATAAAAAAAAAGTTTTTTTTTAATAAAGTCTAAAGGTTGAAAGAGGGGTTACAAAGTGTCATAACATTTTTATGAAGTGTCATAAAAAAAAAGTTTATATACTAAGACTCTCAGTGACAAGCCTCAGAATATGGACAGAATTTAAGTATCCTTCCCTGTTTTATTTTTCAGGTACCTATGAATCTTTCCACAGATGCGTCCAAATTTCGTTAGCCTACTTGAAGGAGTGATTATGAGATAAAATATATTCCGAAACGTTGATAATTGACTGTGTTTTATTTCAGTTCGATAGTCAATAGCCACAAAAGTAAACACACAAATACACACACACACACACACACACATTAGTATCTTATTACCAGCTTTAAGTGTAACGTTTAATTTTATTTGGTGCAAGCTCTAAGTTTTGGTGACGTTTAAGTTTTGTGCTGTTAGTCAAAAACTGGTTACAGAAATAATTCTATAATAACAACATAAAAGTTTATCGTATCATCCATTATCGATGGCTGAGTACAGGAAAGTAAAACAGAGACTGTATAAATCATCTTCTTCAGAACACGTCATAGACAAGGTGCTGCCTGTTCCGTCTTCAAAGATTCTTCAGCCATATCTCCCTGGGTCTACCCATACACCTGTGTCGTATGGGTTTCTATTTCCAGACTTATTTGGCTAGACTGGAATCTGACGTTTTTTCTAAGCGTTCTTTTCGCCGTTGTTTTTAATCCTTTAATTTTTCATTCGAGTTGAAAACCTACACCATTTCTCTTATGGCCTCATTCTTATGCGGTCAAGTTTAGAACACCTTTTACTGTAACTATTTTAAGAACGCCATTTTTGAAGCCTGTACTTTACTGTCTTGTTTCTTAGTTATTGTTTATAATTTACACCCACAGAACAGTAGAGGGACCGCCATTACTGTGTAGAAATTTAATTTTGTATCTCGACGTACAAAAACACGGTTTATTGTCCCACAGATCGTCTGGAATTTACCTAACTTAACATCTGTATCATAATTTCTATCATAGCCAATATCATTACCTAAATAATTAAAACGGCTCACCTGTTCTACATTTTCATTATTAATTATTATTTTTGTTCTTATTGGTTCTTTGCCTCGAAATGCCATTACCTATGTTTTATAGTAAAGATTTTTATTTTGTTTTTATATAGTATCCAAGTCACTTTTTCACAATAATTTAATTACCTTGTATCCGTCAGTGACTTCGTTCTAGCGTTTTTATATACACGCGTTTCGTGACATGTGTCACATCATCAGTAATCCTCGTCAAATGTTAAAATTCACATAAAACACATAAAAACACATTTGCACATACGAGTATTTACTAACCACAATAACGACACACACATAACACGATGTAACTTCGGCTCCGTTGGACCGCTCCGACCGCGCGTGTAGTTGCCGAGCCACTAATTAAACTAAGTCAATCTTTATTACCAGTCATTACCGTCATCCGCGATTATATTTAAGGCTGTATCATATAAATAAATATTTATTTTATATTTATTTATTTATTAATTATAAATCATTTAAAGACAAGAATATCAACAATAACAGTATATTAAACGAACAATTAAGGTTTCAATCTCACTCACTATATGATACAGCCCTAAATATAATCGCGCATGACGGTAATGACTGGTGATAAGGATTGACTTAGTTTAATTAGTGGCTCGGCAACTACACGCGCGGTCGGAGCGGTCCAACGGAGCCGAAGTTACATCGTGTTATGTGTGTGTCGTTATTGTGATTTAGTAAATATGTGCAAATGTGTTTTTATGTGTTTTATGTGAATTTTAACATTTGACGAGGATTACTGATGATGTGACACATGTCACGAAACGCGTCTATATAAAAAACGCTAGAACGAAGTCACTGACGGATACAAGGTAATTAAATTATTGTAAAGATTTTTATATTGTATTGTTTCCAAATCTGATGAAGCTTGAAACAGATTTTTGTAAAGCAGATTCTTTATTTCAAATTACAGCAAGTCGTCAGCAAACAACAGTTAGTCTGGAATCTGACACTTTTCCTAAGTGTTCTTTACACCGTTGTTTGTAAGCTTTTAATTTTTCATTCGAGTTAAAAACTTGTAACTCTCCTCTTATGACCTCATTCTTTATAAGGACAAGTTCAGAACACTTTTTAACTCCTCTTAAAAGCGCCGTTAACTTACAAAACATTGACACGTGCCATAAAAGTTAACGTTCAACAATAACGTAAACAGTAAATATTAAAAGTGATTACTATTTGTGCCAGCTGTGGTTGTTCTTATACGTTCGCTACGCATCGCGAGTAATAAACATTCGCACCCCCTAATCATGTGATCGATCTGAGTAAGCGAACGGAATGGGGTCATGCCATGACCTAACCGTTACCCGTACGACAAGAGAATTCAAGGAATGCACGGACTGTGCTGCAGACTGAATTGCTCCCTCGTCGTCAACTTGTGAAAGCTTGACTTATCATCTCATATACCAAACATGTGCGTTATCAGTGAATTAAGAAGGTTTAATATCTTTCTCTACGTGTGACCACGAATCACGTATCTTCTAGACTGATTATATCGTAAGCACGCTCAGTTAATTCGGAGATTAAACAAGTTGTGTTCATTGTACGGTATTTGTTTGTGTTGATCGGTCGTATTCGATTCAAATATAAAAATAATTAATGTTAGTGCTATTGTTGTCCTAGATGTTACAAAAAACAAGTTACAACACGGGTGAATCTGATATTGTATATTTGTAAAAGACTACAAGCAAGAAAGAGAGAAAAAATGTTTATCAAGAACAAAACCCATTAATATATATCGCAATGAGTAGAATATGTATATACAATTTTACCGGGACTCGAAGCACATGATGACATGTATAAATAAAAATTCGTATAAGTAAAGACTGCAGGTTTTGATATTTTATGTTAGTCGATGAAAAACATGTTCAAGTTGTTAGTTTTAAGTATTTTTAAACAGTAAAAAAAACTGTTAGTGTTGTAAAATGGTGCGGGAAAATGCGTAGGCGTGTAGTGAGTGCGCGTGTGTGAGAATATGTAATTATTTTACGGAATAATAATAATGAAACATATTAAAGTCAATAACTTTTGTTTTAAGTTGAGTTTTGGGATGAGACTTGTACAAGAAAAAACATAATGAAAAGGCCTATCTAATGTCAGTATTTGTTAGTAATTTAAAGTACCAAATGTGTGAGTTTTTAACAAAGAAATAATAACGGTAATAGTAAACATACACGTGACATAGTCCTAGACGCTGAAACAGCCATACAACACACAATAAACCAAGACCATGATACAGCACGTTATGAAATAAAGCGTAAATTACAACACACACAACAATACAAAAATAAACAACACAATAATGAAATCCAAACACTAAAAAACATAAAACACAAATTACACGAACACAACCTAACAATACTTAAAGCAGACAAAGGTAATATTAATGTCATAATAGAAAAACAGGCTTTAAATAACAAAATTGAAACATTTTTTAAGGAAAACAACATCACTAAATTAAATAAAGACCCCACCCCTAAATATCACAAACAAATAAACAAAACCCTAAATAACACAAAACACATAGTATCACCTGACAACATCAAATATCTAAAACAAATTAAACCAAAAGCCCCTACACTAAATGCACTACCAAAATTACACAAACCCAACATTCCCATCAGACCACTTATAAACAACACACAAGCACCTGCACACAAAATAGCTAGACATTTAGATAAATTGATCAGAAATAGCATAAATTTAACAAACAACACCACTGTCAAAAATAATATAGATCTAGTGAATAAAACTCAACATGTACACATTCCCCACAATTCCACACTCGCTTCATTCGACATAACAAACCTATACACCAATGTTCCCATAAAAGAAACCATAATTACATTAGAACAATTACTAAAAATAAATAACACACCCGAAACACACATAAACGAGATCATCCATCTAACTAAAATTATCACAGATCAAAATTATTTCGCACACAATAGCATGTATTACACACAAACAGATGGACTACCCATGGGCTCCCCTATATCAGGTATACTAGCAGAAATATTCATACACACCATAGAACAGAAACACATACTGAACAACAACAAATACACCGATAAAATAATATATTGGCACAGGTATGTCGACGACATTTTACTCCTTTACAACGGCAACAAAAGACAAATAGAAAATTTCCATAAATACATTAACACTTTACACCATAAATTAAAATTCACACTTGAAATAAAATTAAACAACAGAATAAACTTTTTAGACCTTACAATCACCAAAACAAACAACACACACACATACAAAATATACAGAAAACCCACCACATCAGACATGGTCATACACAACACATCCAACCACCCAAATCAACACAAACATGCAGCTTTCAACTACATGCTCCATAGGCTCACGTCAATACCCCTAAACACACATGACCACCAAGATGAATTAAACACAATTAAATACATAGCAGTTAAAAACGGATACAACCCTGAATTAATAAATAAACTACATAAACGAATCCTCAACACAAAAAGTAAAACACATCTGACCAACAGCACACAACCCAGTAAATACATAACACTTACATACTACAATTCCAATACACATAAAATTGCAAACACATTTAGGAAACAAAATTATAAAGTAGCTTACAGAACCAACAACACCATTAGAAAACACATAAACAATACTAACAAAGACATTGACACATACAGCAAAACAGGGGTTTACAAATTAAATTGCAATGATTGTCAACAATTCTACATCGGCCAGACGGGAAGATCTTTTTCTTCCAGGTTTTCTGAACATTTAAAAGCCCTCACCACAAACTACATACATTCCACATTTGCGACACATTTACATAACGAAAACCACAGTTACACAAACATAGAACACAACATGGAAATATTACACTACTTACCAAAAAGTAGAAAACTAAACACAGCTGAACAATTTGAAATATACAGATATCACACACTACAACCAAACAACATATTAAATGAACAGATACATTACAAATCACATACACTATTTGACACACTGATCCACACACATAATTCGAACCTCAGCGCCAACCCCTTCCCACCATCAACCCCCACCACACACTCCATTCCGTAACGGTTATTCTGTAATCGACAGTTAGTACTCAACCCACTGAAGAAGAGAAACAACATCTTGAAACGTTTGGGAAGTGACAATAGTAAGTTCATAAGTGAAAGTATATATATATTATTAAATTAACAAAGAAAGTTTTATGGTCTATTAGATAAGTTGTAAAATCAGCGCTAAAAGGGGCAGCGCTAAGCGGTGTATTACTGTACATTCCACACAACTTCAGAGATATCTATATTGTTACGTAATGCGGAGCGTTCTCGTGCCTTCGATGGTGTCGTTCTACAGCTTCTCGACTAGCCCTCACGGTGTGTTTCTGCCAAGGTCACGCTTAAGTATCTTCTAGAATTTTCGATTGCTTGTTAAGGACCCATATTATGAAACACTGCATACTGTAACCTGCCGTTCAGCTTTCAGTTTACTTTGGGCGATTACTCAGTGC
Organism: Magicicada septendecula; assembly: GCA_034769895.1. Classification (NCBI taxonomy): domain Eukaryota; kingdom Metazoa; phylum Arthropoda; class Insecta; order Hemiptera; family Cicadidae; genus Magicicada; species Magicicada septendecula. Next base: position 2,407,663 of record CM068374.1, read on the forward strand.
GTTTCAAGTGGCTATTAGTGAAAAGTGATTGTTGTGCGGGACTCTATTAGTTGACATTACTATTCCGTCTGGATATATTTACTTTTGAATTATTTTACGAGTATAATCTTGTTGAATAATCTGTTGATTACAAACTGTTAATTGTGATAATTAAAACTAGTGATTAGTGACTTCATTGGTGTCTTGTATTTTGGCCATACGACGATCCAGTGTACCATACGACGATCGGTGAGCCGTAACAATATATTCAGCAGTAACGCCAGACAAGTCTAACAATTTTAGCGTTGACGTCATCTGAAACAGGCGTTTTCATTCCAGTGAAGTTTAACGCCACTAGCATCAACGCCTACAACATGTAGGTCCTCCCGAAAGCAACAAAGAAGCGAACTGTTTCTGGTCGCGTATTTGACTGGGACATCACATAAAGATTCTATAAAGCGGCCGACACTGTCCCTGATGCCTACGTTGCTTAAAAAGAAGAGCCTATTTACTACAGTTATAAGAAGAGGGTAGAAAACGCATTGCCGTGTATGTGACAGTTTTATGATAATTTGCGCTGGATGAGGTGTGATTGCAAACATTGGTGGAAAGAAACTGTCCTGAAATTCGCAATGAATATTTTTATTAACCTGTTATATGTAAAAATTGACAGAAAAATCGCTATTAGCTATCATTTACCAGACTTCTTCTTCTTCTTCTTCTTCTTCTTCTTCTTCTTCTTCTTCTTCTTCTTCTTCTTCTTCTTCTTCTTCTTCTTCTTCTTCTTCTTCTTCTTCTTCCTCTTTAATACGTGGCTTGGACTATAGCCCGTTACGAATTTACAGAGTCTCTGACCATTTTCTTCAGGATCTTCCACGACCTCTTGTTCCCACTGGGCTATATTTAAACGATGGTTTAGGAATACGCGCGTCTACCATGCGTTCCATATAGGACTTCCAATTCTGCCAAAATTTCTTTATTCTAACCCAAACTGATTGAATCTTCAGGTCTTTCCTTATGTCGTCGATTCGTAGATGACATCTCAAACTGCATCCCATAACTGTTCTTAAAAATTGTATTTCCGAGGCCTGCATGTTTTAAATGTCTTTACAGGAGAGTCTATGTTTCATATCCATACATTAAAGTCGGCACAGCCACGACCGTATAGAACTTTAGCTCTGCGTTTTATTTGTCAATAGTCGTCTTATTGTTCCACACGTGTAACTAAATTTATTTAACTTTCTCTCGATATAGTTCTCCTTCCTATATGAGATATCACATCCCAAATAATTAAAATGGAATACCTACACCAAAAGTCTATTGTCAACTATAATTCTTGCTCTTACATGGTTCTTTCCTACAAACGCCATTGGTTTTGTCTTAGAATTTGAGATCTTAAAGTTGTATTTCTGGCAGATTGTATGCAAGGCATAAATAGACCTTTGTAACTCACTTTCACTCTTTCCTACAATTATTTGGTTATCTGCGTATAGTAATGTGCTAAGTGATCCCTTTTCCAAGATTCGTATACCTGCAGGACATTGATTCATTCATTCCTGCAAAACTTTGTCAATCTACATAGTAAATAAACTTGGAGAGAGGCTACAGCCTTGTCTAACGCCTTAATTTACGGCCACTTATTGAGAAAATCTGCCCTTACGTAAGTGTGTATGAATAGTTGGCCTTGCACACAGGCTGACAAGGTGAAGTGGAAAGCCTCTACGTATTAAAATATCCCACAACCTACGACTACACAGCCAGCGAAAGGTTTTCTCATAATCTATAAAAGCCACATGTGTCTAAATTCATGGCGCGTCTTTTCTCAGTTATTTGTTTTAGTAAAAAAACATTGTCACTGCAAGATCGTCCAACTCAAAAACCACTTTGTTCCTCTAACAAAATTGTCTCAGAGACATTTAAAGCGCTGATTACAAATTCGTATAATTTACTAGTGTTTTGTAAAATGTTTCCTTAATAAACAGGTTATAAATGCGTTAAAAGTGTTTATATGTATCAGCTTAATTTACACGATTCCCAAACTTAAATTCAAGATCAATTAAATTAAGTTTTTCTATCGTATTTGGTTTAACACGATAATTCTCGTGCATAAAATCTGTCGCGTTTTCTTTAAAATTAATGATTTTATGCTGTTCTGAAGTTAAATAGTACAAAGTGCATGGTCTTCCATACGAGGGAGGTCTGAAACGTCCGTGAAAAACTTCATAGATAGCGTCACAACTAAAATTCGTTGCCATGGTTTTAAAGTATAAACATTCAAACCACTGATTCCAAATTTTCATGACGGTATTTCAAGTAGTATTGTTTCGTCAGTCATTTGAATCACACAACATTTGTCTTATTGTAAAAATGGAAACAAGTGAATTTTGCGTCGTAACTAAATATTACTTTTGATGTCAAAAAACGGCTGCCGAAATAAAAGCTAAGCTTGAAAAACATTAACCTGGATCTGCTCCATCGATTAAAACAATTTACAAGTGGTGCGCCGCCGACTTTCGTTATGGTCGAAAAGCACGGATGATGATAAACGATCTGGAATGCTAAAAGAAGCTACTACCAAAAAAACGATTGGAAAAGTTCAAGTTGCTGTAATGCAGGATCGTCTAGTGAAAATGAGTGAACTAGCAGAGATGTGTAAGATATCAAAGAATGTATTGGATATATTTTGCATGACGAATTGTATATGAGAAAACTTTCAGTAAGATAGGTGGCGCGAATACTCATAACTTATCAAAAACGAGAATGAATTAACATTTCGAAAGAGTGTTCAGAGCTGGTTCAACGTAATCGTCAGGAATTTCTGCGCCGATTCGTCAACGTCAACGAAATGTGGATCCACCATAACACACCAGAGACAAAGGAGCGGCTGGTGGAAGAAGGTGAAGACAGTTCCTTCGGCCGGCAAGATTATGGCCACTATCTTTTGGGATGCGCATGGCATAATATTCATTGACTACATTAAAAATGGACGAAAATAATAGAAGAGTACTATGCACCGTTATTGGATCAATTGAACAACGAAATCAAGCACAAACTACCACATTTGGCAAAGAAAAAAGTACTCTTCCATGAGGACACTGTACCCGCTCGGAAAGGTGGAACTACAATGGAAAAATTGCATGAATCACGCTACCAACTGCTGGTAAAAAATTTACAAATAATGAAGAAGTTGGATGGAACACTGATGCATATTCTGCTGAGTTGCCGAAATCATATTATTTGGAAGGCATAAAGAAACTAGAATATCGTTGGGCTAAGTGTACAGAAGGGAAATACGTTGAAAAATAAAATAAAATTTTCCCGAAAAAATTATGTTTTTCATTGCTTTGGCGCGGACTTTTCAGGCCTCCCTTGTGTGTACGCTCTTTATGTTTGTATTCACAGTACAATACTTGGCATAAACATTTTTTTAACTTACCATTTCAACTCGTAGCCTTACTAATCTAATTTCATGGCGGTTAAAATTAATATCGCGACGTCTGCTAGACGGTTTCTTTGTTGCACAGGAACAAGCTATTCTTGTCTTGTAAAATACGGAACCGCATCTAATTAAATAACAAATGAGATGGAAGAATAGCAATTCGTATTGTGAAAATAATACCGCCAGGAAGCAGTGTCCCGTATTTCTCCGAAGAGTTATTAGCGCCGCGTCATCTTCTTCTTTTTCTTTCTTTCTTTCAATGCAATTTCGTTATTTAGGTCACACGGAATGAATGCACGGCTAATGTAATCGCAATTCTCTGGCTGTTCGTTCCGTCCAACAATGCCCGATGGTTCTGCTGTTATCCAGCGCTAGACTTCGCATAAATTCTCACCACACGCGTTTTCATATCTGCTCACACGCGTGAACCTACAACGCACGGTAACAAACCACGTGTTTAACACCGTACTGAAAACAGAAATAATTCATGTAACTAACAAAGTTTTAATTTTACACAATTTTAGATATATTCATAGTTATAATTAGTTATATAATTATATTTATAGATATATAGACACATAGACATATTTATAGTTATACTATATTTATAGTCACATTATTCTTGTTCTCCTAATTTGTACAAGTAATAATACTTTATACAAAATTTAAAAGCATGTGTAAACGATTCATAGTTACTTAAAAATAAAAACACGGAAGGATACCCGAATGAAATATAATAAAACTGTGGCTGTCCCCACATTCCTGTATGCTAGTTAGTCATGGACTCTTAGCAAATGGGACGTGCAGAGGATTCAGGCAGCCGAAATGAAATTTCTAAGAAGGACGCAAGGTTGTTCTCTCTTGGATCGGAGAAGGAACGAGGATATTAGACGCAGTTTTTTAAACATTGTATCGTTGCACCAGAAGATTGAACACCACAGAAGGAGATGGTGTGAACACTTGAATCGCATGCCTGATATCCGTCTACCTGTGCCTGCCTTGGGTTATCTTCTATGGCGTCACAGTTCGAAGTCTAAGCCTCCATTTTTCTCTGTCCTTGGTGATCGATGTCCATCGTTTTATTTTAAGAAAATTATCAGCATCCCTCGCCACTCCGTCAATCCCGCGTGTCTTGGGCCTTCTACCCTCGATTTGACTAAACAGTACCTTCCTAGGTATTCGGTGCATTCCATCCTAATGATATGTCCTAGCTATTGCAATCTATGCAGTCGGATGGTAGTGGCCAGATCATTGTCTTTATACAGATTGTATAGCTCCTTATTATGACTCATTCTCTATATCTCGTTGACTTCGATTGGCCCATATATTCTCCTCAAAATTCTCCTTTGAAAAGTATTAACTATGTTAGCGGCTTGTTTGTTCAGAGTCCAAGTCTAGCTGCCATATGTCATCACCGGTCTAATCATAACTTTATATAATGTGACCTTGGACTGATGGTGGATATTCCTTGTCTTTTATAGATGTCAACGAAGCATATGCTCTATTTGCGGCCTGTATCCTTTTCCTTATTTTATTTATTTCTTCATTGTCTTCTGCCATCTAACATCCCAAATATTTAAACTGATTAACTATTTCCAGGTTTAGTGGTTCAATTTCAAACTGTTCAGGTTTCCTGGTTTTCTTCCGAGTGGTGATAATAACTTTTGTTTTATCTGTATTAATCTGTAACCTTTGAGTTCCTGGAAGGTCTCTTTTACTCTTCCTTGGGATCTTGCCATAATATTGATATCATCTGCGTACCCTACTATCTGAATCATTTATATGCTAATGTTGAATTCCTATCATTTGACAATTTTTTGATCACAATGTGGTTATCACCCTACTGGAAAGAGAGATGTCTACTGGAAGGAGGAGATGGGTTCCGGAATAGGTCTAAGGCCTACTCCTTTGAGTGGCGGCGGCGGGTCGGGTATCGTTCGGCTAAGATCTGCCGTACTGGTTTGTTTAACACTCTGTCGTTTTGTGGCCTGAAGAAGATCCCCCGCGGTGGGATTGAAACGTAGCCATAATGTCGCTAGTAAATAGCAACCTACCACGGCTTAACAGCCCGGTTCATTTCCAATTCAATAATAAGTTACATTACAAAACTGTCAAGACACTGCAAATAAAAAGCAATAAAACATACTTCTGTATCAACAAATATAAAGTATTATTATTTGTACAAATGTTAGATATACATATTATTTTTTGTATTTGTTGTTCTGTCCTAAGGCAGGTCTTCAAACGGTAAAAGACCTCCAAGCAGTTCTATCGCGTGTCAGTCTTTCCGTTACTTCATAACACTCTCTGATTTTAATACTATCTATCAACTTCATTCTTCTACGCCCTCTTCTTTTTTCTCCTTCTATGCCACCCTCCATGGCAGTTGTAAGCAAGCAGTCTCTTCTTAAAGACCTAACCAATTCCTTTTCCTATTTTCTATTACCTTCACAATTCTTCTCTCTTTCCCTACTCTTCTTAAAACTTCATCATTCCTTACTTTATCAATCCACCTTACTTTTTCCATTACTCGCCAAATCCACATCTCAAATGCTTTTAATCTTTTCTCATCCTCCTTTCTCAGTGTCCATGTCTCTGCACCGTATAAATCAACGCTCCACACATTACATTTGGCCAACGTTTTCCTTAAATTCTTATTAATTTTGCCACACAGCAGTTTTTTTCTTCCCATTAAATGCCTCTTTCGCTATAGCAATTCTTGCTCTAATTTTACGAGTGCAGGACATAACTTCACTTATTAATCTTCTAAAGTATTTAAACAACTCCACCTGTTGTACTTTGTCTTGCCTTATCTTTGTGTTTGCCCTTTTTCCTCCTCTGCTAATCACCATACACTTAGTTTTTTCCTTATTAATCCTCCTATCATAGATATTCATAGAGGTATATAAATACGATTTATATGATCTATTACATGCATCATGTTATGTATAACAGATGACCTTTTTTATGGAGACCCAGGGCGAGTCGAAAACTTTGCTCAGCAACATCTATAGCTTAACGGAACTGTAATTAAAACAGTTCCAGATATCGTACCAAAAAAAATTATACAAAGTGTTGAAAGACCGGCAATTGAGATTGGATAACATTGCTGAGATCACAGACATCTCACATGCCCGTGGGTGTTATATTCTGACTCAAGAACTTTGGTGTGAAAGAATATGTTCAAAGTGAACGCTTCGTTTGGGGTTGTTGCTCTTTTGGAGCGTCCACTGCAAGTATCATCTGCAGGAATCGTACGACCACGTTCAAAATGGAATGCCAACTTACTCAACTTTTAAGGCGCAGCATTTCCTGACACGTTTTCAAAATAGCGAACTACGGGAAGTGTTATCTGGCCGGCCTGCCATGTAAATCCCTCTCCAGTAATGTGAAATTGCGTAGGTAACACCCAGCTTAAACATACCTCAGCGCGGCAAATGTAATCCCCTCTAAATCCACAACTAATTATGTTGCAGGCCAACGATAGAAGTGCGTAACAGTGAATATATTGCGACAGTACAAATAAGTGATGTACTGAGCATTGAATATAAAAATTTAAATTTACCTAATAAACTGTAAATAATTAATAATATATTAGAAATAACCATGTCAGGGATTGCAAGCTTGGCTCAGACAATAATATGAACAGGTGGTTCGACCTGAATCGACGTGCACACACACACAAATGTAACTGAAAGTGTGTACACCAGTATTTTGCTAGTGTGTGTGAACGCAGGTCTATGCAGGCTAGTTTGCCACCCCAAGATGAATAATTGCACAATTACTGTTTTTCCGTAATTATTCACAAACTATAATTAAGAAGTAAAATCCAAAAACACAATAAAATGTACTAAATACTGTGTACGAAAACCACGCGAAAGTGACACACCATATGAGTGTAATAGTGAAATAACTGTGTACAAATCGAAAGGGTTAAGTTGCAATGTCCAAAATTACAGTGAACATGTGTTGTAAAAATAGTTATAAGATAAGTATAAGAGTATACTTACAGGACTCTGAAATTCGCATAAAAATAAGAAATAGCGAATTTGACAAAGAGTGGGGGAACTGAATCCAGAGACAGTTTCTGACATGTCGATTTCGTACCACTGCAGGGTGTCGACCAAGTCATGGGTATAAATAGAACACGCAAGCTACAGTGGTTCTCTTTCTTAAATCATCCACGGTGCAGCGGGAACTTATGCCCGTCCGCACGGCGTATTTATTTTTTTTTTGTAAATAGTTTAAATTTTCCAGTTACATACAACTATGTAACTAAGTTGTAAAGACAATCATTTTAATTAATAACAGCAGTACATAAGAAGATCCATTAACGTCAGAAACAGCACGAGGAGAGTTCCAGAGAGTGATACGACGCTGGACAAGAGGAGAGTTCCAGAGAGTGATACGACGCTGGACAAGAGGAGAAGAGAGACAGCCGACGCTGGAGTGCGAGACGAGGACAAATACAGATGGATCAAAATGATCGAGTATGATTGACGACAATAAGGTGATAAACAACTTATTTATATCTTAATCATACAATGAACTCAAAGACAATTAAAGATATTTCTATTTTATTTAAAAATAAGAGCCAATGTTTCTTGTAAAGTAGAATTAAAATCATAGATGTTTTAGAAATACGATTAACGTAACAAGAGCTCAAATTAATATGAAATAAAATGAATATAAAGCATTTAAATGAAAACAATTAGTATTTGAGATAAAACAGTACTGAGAAATAAAAGATAAATTCAATAACTATTAATATTTTGAGTACATTACAATATATAAAAAGAGATTTAAATATTGATATTTTGAAACACATTAATCGACTGAGTAGTCTGAAAATGAGATTTTTCTGTAATACAATAATTAGTAGGATAGAATATTTAGTCAGTAAGGATGTATATAGCATAAGCCTTACGGCATAATAACAATTAATAACGAATGTTTTAAATCGAAGTCAGTGCCATGTGCACAATTTTTAATAATATCAAATAAATTTGAAATACCGTTACAAGTTACATAGAGTTCTTATTGCAGATACACCTGAAACCCAATTTAAATGTTATATTGTTAAATAATTTGTCAATCTTGAACGTGAGACCGGTCACGCTAAATTTGTGTATATGTATATGTGTTTATGTATATGTATTGTTGCATATTTGGCTCCCAAAGAACGTGAGGCTATACAAATTAAAGTACATATAAAAATTCACACGAAGGAGAAGAAGGAAGAGGAAACAAAGTGAAACCAAGAAATAACAAACACCTCATATAAAAGGGAGAAATGGTATACTCAAAGATAGAATACTGTAAATAAACCCCAAATAACTATCCACTAAGGAAAACTAATATTATTGTAGTAAATGAGATAATTTATATACCTGTTTTAAACAAAAAAGTAAAACAGTGAGAAAATAACTTAGTAAAGAAAGTACACTAATCCAATTATTAAAGTTAGATGTAGTGAAATGTAAATAACAAAATGTCATTAATAATAAGTATCATTTTATAATGAAAGAAAGTGAGAAATAGAAAGAGAAATAATTATAAGGATTACCCACTAAGTAACACTTAATATAAACAGTGAAAAAAGTGCAATAGTGTATGTGTAAATACCCCAAAATAGTGAGTGTATCAGTGATAAACCCCAGTTAGTTAAAGGTGAAAGTGATATGTGGAAAAAGACGTTATAAATAATAAAAAGTATTAATAGATAAGAAAACACTTAATAAATCATTGATAAACCAATAAATGATTTAAGTGAGCTTATGAAAAATTATATAATTAAGGATAGTTAGAAATAGTATTTAAAATAGAGATAAGTAAAGGATGTAATATTATTCAGGGAGAAAGCCCATGTAAAAACAGTTTGTGTTAACATGGAATGGAGGAAAGAAGTAGTAATGAAATAAGAATTTAAGTATATAATTAAAAAACACCCCATGTTAGAAGGGAAAATAAATTTAATAAGTTTGAAAGAAGTGATGATGTTTCTCACTCACAGTAATAGCAAAAGAATGAAATGAATGTTAAACCAACTAATAACTTATAAAGAATTGTTCGTTTTAATGTTATGAATAGGATATGGCTGAAAGAAAGTTGCAGTCCATAAGCCTAATTGTTATACTTTAAATATGGATAGTGAAAACTATTGACATGTAATCGGAACACAAACAGAATCAAAACGCAACACAAACAATCATAATAACAAAGTGAAGCCCATCAGGCTGAATTAAAATGTAATTTAAAAGAAATAAGTAAAATACCATCATGGCTACTTTTGCCAATGAAAATGTCTAACTGTCAGACACACACAAATGTCAATTGTAACAAATTCACAAGGAAATTTACAAATCTAAGGCAAGTAAATAGCCAGTAATTATGTGTAAATCATTTTAAAAGAGAAATGTTATTATAAAAGTTTAATTTAAAAGAGATATGTAATTATCAAATGTCAACATAATTAGATAAAAGTTAATATATAATAGAATATGACCTTATGAGGCATCATTTTAAACTTTGAAAGGAAATAAAAACAATAGTGATATTATTTATTACCCAGAAGGGATGTCAGAAGAATAAAATCATTAAGAAAATACATAATAAATTTGAATAAAAATTCAAATATAATAACAATGCTTTTGAAGGAGGCCTTAACCAATCAAAGGGTTTCTGTTACCATAGAAACGGGCTATTGAATACTAATTTTCCGTTAAATTTATTAGACTTGAAAAAATGACGCGTGGGTAAGCGGTACGCAAGATTGAGATGACCAAAATTTTGCTATAAAAAGTTCAAACGACGTTCAGAAATCGACTACAAGAACCAATGACGAGTAGATGCAGAGGTTCTAATATTCACAGATGTCCTGGAACCAAATAAAAGAAATTAAATAGCAGAAAGTCCCAATACGAGATAGAAGAAGATGCCCGAAACCTAAATCAGCCCCAAAATAGATGAATTTCCATTACCCCAGACGACAACATATCACCACCGTCTGAACTGATAAGTATCAACTAAATTCAATTATCCCAGAAACCAAATTACTTTAAATATTTCTCAAGTCAATCAAAATTTCTCACTATTAAACAAAATTAATTTTCTTTCAAAGGTTTGAAACATAATCAACTTACGTAAAACAATTGTTAATTAAGATATAACCTCGCATTAGAGTGCGAAACTTGTAACAACTAATACGACACTACCGAACAATTTGTAAAAACACTTTATACTATTTAAGTACGTATAAGGTATGGTAGTGTACTTTTTTAATGTAACCAGCTTTTATGTTTTATTTTATAATCCAAAGAACCCCAGATTTTGAACGGATTAATATATTGTATGTAAACAGAAGCCATGACGGCATCAGAATAGTTCATGTCAAAATCAATTTCGCCAACCTAGAGATACATATATTTCATGTTCTAAGCCGGAGCAATTTGTTAAAAAAAAAATCATTTATAATACTTTTGTCATATTGATTAATGACCGAAGTTGCATTAAAATTACAGTACAGAGTATTACCATCGTTTTATTTCGTAGGACGTTGTATAATATATGTGTGTTAGCAATTTCTACCGATTTACCAACTAGCGCTCTTCACGAGTGGACAACATGACAAGCTGTACAGCGGCGGGAGTCATTTGAACGCTCCAGCCGTCAACGCTGACAACACTTATTTAACTTGTAATTTAACAAATTTAATTGTTTTAATAAACAATTTGGCGCCACCCGGGATTCGCAACCCCTATGAATAAACAGGTAGGTTGTACTGATAATTTAGACCACGCTACAGACTTCAGTAGTGACAACCATTATTGTAACGACCGGTGTGAGGCGAACACACCACATTAATACTAATACACATAAAAAACCAGTGTAAACATTAAACGAAGACGACCAGATTTGCTCGTTACAATATATATTGCAACATAATAAGTATTACAAACTGAATACACTTCTGTCCGTCGCAACTATATAGTGTTAAACACCGGCCAGGTCGTAGGATTCTTGCATGTTCGTTGCGTTAAGTATATGTGGTTGCACAATAAACATATTTTTTAAAAGGGGAGTGTGACGTTGATGGCATGAAATAATTAATTAAAAACATTAAAATAATCAATCAACGGTCTATTGCAAGGAAAATTAATTGATTATTAAAATTTGAAACTAGAAAATTCAAAATATTCTCTTTTATAAGGATACGCTCTGTAAAACATATCTTTGCTATTCAGCACACATTAATAACATATAGTCTTAAATATCTAGACATATATGATGAACAAATTATAAAATTCTTTTATATTTTTTGGGTGTCTGACTCTGAATCATTATTAAAATTTGAAATCACAGCAACTAATTTATAAAAATAATATTAACTTTACTACATAAAAATTGAACGGTTGCTATTATGATTTTAATAAAATAATAGTTACTTTAAAAATAATTATTTTTTTAACTTTATAGCCAATTTTTAAATTAAACACAATAAAATTATTATTTTTAACACCAACACTTACAATTACGTCTTTTACTTTGAATATTTACACTATTTACATTTAAGTCTTTATAATTACTTTATCTCATATTATGTTCTTTATGAGTTCTCTGTTTAACACAAAAATACATTTGTTCATTTGTCACCTGCGTGTTGTCAAAGTTACCGTTGCGTCTGTACGTGTGTGTGTGTGTGTGTGTGTGCGCGCGCGCGCTCTCGCGCGTCTCCGGAATGATGACAAGACGACGATGATGATGATGATGATGATGACGCTTCCTTAGTATTTTATAGCTTATTGTTGATAGTGGTCCTGCCCTTCTCCATGAATCGTGGTGAATTGCGGATGATGGTGATGAGTTCAAGTCGATTAGCAGACGGACCTAGTGACCTCGTGTGAAACTTGCTTGAGTCTGTCGATTAGCAAACGGACATAGTGTCCTCGTGTGAAGGTTCCTTGAGTCTGATTCTCGTTCAAAATTGCAGGAGGTATTTATAGTAGACAAGAATTCTCACATGGCAGATAATGTTCCGTTTTGTTAATTCGTGTATATCGTCCCATTTTAACTGATCACTTTTTACTCTGTTTTCGCGATCACGTAAACATGATCTTTAGGCAAGTGGTTGCATTGTCTACGTAATTTTTCACTCGTCATTTACATATAATTCACTCGTTAATTACTAGCCAATTGTGGAAGTAAGTAACTTTGATTTGTATGACGTCTTTATTATTGCACTTTTCTGCAATAATTTTGCATCACCATATGCGTTTAAATGTCATTATTCTAGTGGAGTTTCTATAATTGTGATATCTAACAGGAGAACACATATTTATTTATTTATTTTAATCATGTCAATAGCTGATTTAATTATAAAAACCAACAGTTCATACGTGCTCCCTCATCATAGTACAATGCAGGTTCGTGCTGGTTCACACACATAGACACACATACGATGACTTACACTGTCCGGCAGCTGTACACTTTAGACAGGTTCTCGCATGTATACGCCTGTACTTTCACGCACTAAATTTTTGAAACTATTTATCCTACTCTCTTTACACCAATTATTTACAAAATACTGCCCTGGGTAAATACGCAGATATCTGCATTGTTGCAATATATTTGAAAGTGTTATAAATTATAATTGTTTTTCTTACAAGAATATATATTTTTTTAATTTTGATACTTGTTTCAATAGTTGGAATCTGTCATTCTCAGAGTTAGATAAAAATTAATAATTGTTTTTTAATGACAGAATAATGAAAGAAGTAACTGTTTTATTTAAGAGTTCTATGTAACTGTTCAGCAGATAATAACAGTTCTGTTATTATAAATTCTGAAGATGACAGTTTGAAACTATAAAACAGTGTTAATATATAAAAAATAAGAAAATATATTCTTGTACAAAAATAAATATATTTTATTTATTATTAAAATCAAGTAATAACTATAATTATAACAAGCTCTTTCCGATTATTATTTCCGATCTGATGATGAGCTGTGAAGCTTGAAAGCGCTAATCGGAATAATTTTTCTATAACGGTGTGCAACAGTGTTTATTCTGTTTGTGATTATAACCACTAACAAAACTTTATTAAATAAAATAAAAATTGTGGGAAGATAATTAACAATAAGCCGATTAACAGATACACTATAACTCATATATATCAGTGTGCAAATTGAAATAACTATTAATAACTATTTCACTACTAGATAAATTTTTATAATATTTATTCAGCTGACAAAGTAATTAGCTGTGCAAGCACATGCAGTTATAAACACGTGGTTTGGAAAGGTCTAGAAACTGTAAATGCATATATGAGGGGACGGGGAAGAAAAAAGGTTGGTACGCTTGATGAGATCAGAAGAGGAAGAAGCCATAGACAGGCGATAAAGACAGATATAGAAGTCTGAGAAAATGGAGAGCAACCAATTAAAATTTTACTAATAATTTTACTAATTATGTTTTACTAAACAAACATAACTTCTGTCAAAATTGCTCAAGAAAATATATACATGTGTGTGTGTGTGTGTGTGTGTGTGTGTGTGTGTGTGTGTGTGTGTGTGTGTGTGTGTGTGTGTGTGTGTGTGTTCCAACTGTTGGAACGTTTAGCTAAACGTTCCATGTTGCAGTGAATATTTTTAACCGAGGAATGACTGTTCAAATACAAAACCACAAATTCTTGCAAACAAACGTTTGTCGTAATTTAACTTTTGCTCATCTTTTTCGATCCTAAATAACGCGTCCTATATATTGGGGACAGAAAAGTTCGCTTAATTCAAGTGACGGCAAATGAAGATTAATCTGGTATTAGTGAAGCGATGGAGGACTGTCTCCAACAGACCTCCAAGCGACATGACACGCTGTGATTTCTGAGGCACAAAAAAAATTCGATTACATCAGGGAACCAATTTCAGTTAGTAGCCTACTTATACACTGACACCACTGCTAATAAAGTTTTAACGAACTGACTTTGTTAAGTTCCCTTACAAACTACATATACTTTTCTTGTATTTAGACTACCCGTAATTTTTGCTATTGTGTTTATATCAATGCATTGGTTTAGTTTTCATTTATATTTCAGAAAAACACTTTCAACTATTATTTCTCATGTGTCCAAAAAGAATGTTAAAGCTCAAATAAAATTTGGACTCTACCCTTATGACTTGGATTGATGTATGATTTGATAACACAGGGAGGGTTTGCAAAAACTCTTCTATATCAGTGGCATTATGATTGATTATGCAGACATACCAACTCTGACACAGGCATTTCACTCTGACTCATACTGTGTACTGCGGGAATTAGTTAACCCAGTTTGTACGTTTTAGGGCACGGTTACACGAGCGTTTTTTTTTCCCGGCAGTTTGCGTGCGGTTTGGAAACGCATTGAATTTAACACACAGACGGCAATGAAATTGGTCACACGGACGTGGAAAAAACGCACGGTCGTCAACTCTGCTGCGTTCCTAAGGTCTACCGCATCGAAACGAAACCTGCTGCGTTTTTTAGTGCGTTTTTAACACGCACGAAGGTGGTCACACGGACTGTTCAGAGATGCCGCTAAAATAGCATTTGTTTATTTACTTGTTACTATGGTAATTAATTTTGGTTTCCATCTGTTGTTAACATCTTTATACAAAAATATGTAATGTAAAATGTTTTCTTAATAAAGATTTATTTACTACTGATAACCAATGTTTTCTTTAATCTAAATACAGACGTTTCTGTGCAGTGGGGTTCAACCTTTATATACACATTTAACTTTTATAGCCAGATCTGTAGGGATGTGTATAAAGTCTCCCATCTCTATATATATAAGCGGCTTTGTCCTGACTGAGAGAGAATCAACGTAGAGAAAAAATTACTGAAGATAATGATCTCAAAATTTGAAGGTATATTCTTATGGGGTCGTAGATGCTCACTAAGAAACGGTTTTAAAAACTTTCACTCCTAAGTATGTAAGTTCCTTTTACATTGTATGTATGTTCCACATCTCCTCCTAAACCACTGGACCGATTTCAAACCAAACTTGGCACAAATATTTTACGCGACGGGAGAACCAACATAGGATAGGTGTTTTTTCGATGGGGTCCTTTGGGGGGTTCTTTGGGGTCTTCCACATCTCCTCCTAAACCACTGGACCGATTTCAACCAAACTTGGCACAAATATTTTACGCGACGGGAGAACCAACATAGGATAGGTGTTTTTTCGATAGGGTCCTTTGGGGGGTTCTTTGGGGTCTTCCACATCTCCTCCTAAACCACTGGACCGATTTCAAACAAACGGCACAAATATTTTACGCGACGGGAGAACCAACATAGGATAGGTGTTTTTTCGATGGGGTCCTTTGGGGGGTTCTTTGGGGTCTTCCGCATCTCCTCCTAAACCACTGGACCGATTTCAACCAAACTTGGCACAAATATTTTACGCGACGGGAGAACCAACATAGGATAGGTGTTTTTTTCGATGGGGTCCTTTGGGGGGATTCTTTGGGGTCTTCCACATCTCCTCCTAAACCACTGGACCGATTTCAACCAAACTTGGCACAAATATTTTATGCAACGGGAGAACCAACATAGGATAGGTGTTTTCTTCGATGGGGTCCTTTGGGGTCTTCCACATCTCCTCCTAAACCACTGGACCGATTTCAACCAAACTTGCACAAATATTTTACGCAACGGGAGAACCAACATAGGATAGGTGTTTTTTCGATACGATCCTTCGGAATAACGATTTTCTCGAAATAAATAATAAATAGCTGTTGCTATGAATGTAAATAAACAAACTAAGAGTTGAGAATTTGTACAATCTATCTAATCCTATACTATTAAGCGAGCAATAATTGTACAATTACGTACAACGTGAAACTCCGTAGCAAAGCACGGGTATTTTGCTAGTCTGATTATAAACCGCCTGTGTGACTACACTTCCGTCCGTGCACGCACGTGTGACGACTGTGCGTTTTTCCAGACGCTACGCGCATGCATGGCCGGAAACAAATTGCTCGTGTAACCGTATCCAAAATTTGAGAAATGTGTTTGCTTATCTGTAAAATCTAAAACATTTCTCTTTACATAAAAAACGGAACATATAATTCTTTTATCGATTTTGTTGCCCATGACGTGTGCGTTGTTATTAATTCACTATATATAACGCTACCGACTCGGATCACAAATAATTATTGATAAAAATGATACAGTTTTTAACTCATGGTATAAACTAGTTTTCGTTCCGTTAGAGCTTCGTCAGAAGCTCCCGCTAGAAGCACTGTCCGTTCTGCTTTACCTGACGGCGCCGTAATTCAAACGTTTTTTGTTGTGTCTGTGTGATGTAATATGTTCAAATAGTATGTGTGACTTCATTATATTTGTTCGTTTAAGATGTTGTTTCTAGCGGAGCAAAAACTAGATTAGGCCATCAACTCTAATGGCAAGCTGTTGGTAAGTAGGGCGAAATGTGTCCGAAAGTAGAGGACTTCCTGTATGGCAACTTTTAATATTTCATATCATTATGAAATTTTATATAATGTTTTACGTTAAATAACATAAATTTTGTTTCTGATAACTCAAAATTATATATAACTTTTGTCAAACCAATACCGTACAGGTATTTAAATCTTTTAATAAAATTTATTACAAATTACAGGATGATCGATTAAGACGGGGGACCCGGTCGTTGTATAATTAATATTTTCTACTAATTTATTTTTTGTTTTTAAATTAATTTTCAGATTTTTCACTTTAAAATTGCGTAAAATGTATAGGTACTTTCTTTGTTTGACACTAGAGAAAGAATTTTTGAAATTATCATCTTACACACTTCGAACAAGATTTTTTTTGTCATTTGGCGGTTACATTTTGGATCTGCATTATTAGTTATTTTTTTGTCTTTACCATAGTTACTGAGGTAAATTTTAAATGTACAATGTATTTTTTTCTGTTGCTATGGCAGCACTGATTTCCATAGTTCTATCAACTGTTTTTAGTGATTCTGTTTGGTTATGTTACCGAAGAGGTTATGCTTTACATTTTTGATTATGTAAGCTACTAGAAGTCTTTTCCGATGCATTCAAAAATTAATTTTTTTAGGACTTAAGGAACATTTTCTCAACAACCGTTATAGACAATTAATTAAAATTTTTAGCGTGTGTTACTATTATAAAAATATAACACAACACTAAGGTATTTTGTGATAAATTGTTATGTTATGATTTTATGCGGCAATAACTAAGATATTGATATGTTAAGATATTTATATCCTAAGATATTTCATTAGTCTTTGGTCATATTGTTCATAATAAAGCAAAAAATCATAAATCAAAATTACATTGCAATACACTAAAAATAGGCTGAGTAAAAATTACATCAGCATGGGCAAGCACAGAAGGACCTGGTCCCATTTATAACTGCCACTTTTAATTTTACAGATAAGTAGCAACTAGTTATTACGTACTATAAAATAGGTTATTTACCTTCTGTCGACGTTTCTTAAAATCCTTTTAGGATAACTCGAGTTTCGACACCATTTGGTGTCATCATCAGATCGGAATACGAATTAGGTTAAAACATTTTGATGCATATGCATCTCGTCAGATATTTAAAAAATTAAAAACAACACATAACATTATATAAAACAATAAATAAACTATATCACACAAAATAACGTTAACAAAAGAATATAAAAACAACGCGGCCGCAAACGAACCTGTACAGGAACGCCCCCCACGGTAAGACTAATCAATGCCGGTTTGACCTCGGTTCAATTTTATCGATCTGATATAGCCAATCTCTCGTTCCATAAGATCGATTCTATTAAATAAAACATTATTGTTATGTATTGCTTTTTCATTTAGGGCACGATTGTGATCCTTCTTTATGGCTTTGTATATCTCGAATCTTTCAAGGGTGTCCAGCTTTAGTGACTTTTTACATTTATGTAGGATATCTAAATTATCATTGATACTTTTTATATTATGGTTATATGAGCTCAAATGTTCTGCAAATGTAGATCTTGTTACATTTGACTTGGAGCTTGGGATATGTTCTTTATAGCGTAATTTGAAAGAACGACCTGTTTGTCCTATATAGAACTGTGTGCAATCAGAACAATTAAGTCTATATACACCAGTACTATCAAATATATCGGAGGGTATATTTTTGTTAGTAAAAGTAAGTTTTTTCTCAAGTTTATTACTTGCCTTTGAGGCCAATGTAATATTATGCTTGTTTAATAGGTTTTTAAAAATATGGTTTAGATTTTCACCATACTCTATAGCAATGTATTTGTTTTATTTGGATACATCAATATTTACTGGTTTATTTTGTTTTTTATTAATTAATCTATCTACTATATGACTTTTGTATCCATTGGCCAATGCTATGTGCTTGATAATGTTTAGTTCACTGTTATAATCATCTGTAGATAAGGGCAATGCCAGCAATCTATGAATCATACAGTTAAAAAAAGCCATTTTATGTGACATAGGGTGATACGATGAGGCGTGAATAGCATGATCTGTAATTGTTGGTTTTCTGTAAATATTATAGCTAATTTTATTATTTATTTTAGTTAAAGTTAAATCTAAAAAATTAATTTTATTATTCATTTCAGTTTCTAATGTGAATTGTAAATTATTTGTAATGGTATTCATATATTTTTTAAGCATTTCTAATTGTCTGCAATTGCCATTGTAAATCATTATTGTGTCATCCACATATCGTCGGTAAAATAAAATTTTTGTATAATGTTTGTTTTTAGTCGATAAAATTTCGTTTGTTTCAATATGATTTAGGTAAATTTCAGCCAGGATGCCTGACAATGGGGATCCCATAGCTAAACCATCCCGTTGTAAATAATATTAGTTTTCGAAAGTAAAGTAATTTTGTTCTAATATTACTTTCGTCAAATTGATTAACTCATCAACTGTTTCATAATTTAATGTGGATTTAGATAGTAATAAATTTTTAGCTATTTCTAACGTTTCAGTAATAGGTATGTTCGTGTATAGATTTACTATGTCGAATGAGGCGAGAGTGTGTCTCGGCTCGATTGTAATAGTTTTTGTAAGTTCAACCAGTTCTAAGCTGTTTTTCAAGCTATAATTTTTATTAAACGTTATGTGTTGTCTAAAAATTTTTTCAAGTTTTTCGGCAATTTTATATGAAGGTGCAGACATAAAATTAACTAGAGGACGGACAGGCATGTTATTTTTATGTATTTTTGGAAGGCCCTTAAGTCTAGGGGCCTTGGGGTCTATCATTTTTAGGTATTTTTTCTCATCATGCGTTATGACATATTTTGATTTATTCAATATTGATTTCACTTTATTGTTAAATGTAAGAGTGGGATCGCTATGAATCTCAATAATGTTATTGTTTTTAATGAAGTCCAGTATCTTATTTTTATAATCATCATAAGTTAAAATTACGAGAGTTTGACCTTTGTCCGCTTTGGTGACGATTGCGTTATGGTCTGTTAATTTCGTCTTTATCTCGTTAAACACCCTTGTTTCGCTATGGTAAATAGTTTTTGTATTCTTTATGTTTTCGGCTTTTAAAACGTTTTTTATTTTATTGTCAATTGCATGTCTTATTACTGTTTTCGTTTCTTCATCGGATATGGAATTTATTGCGGTTTCAGCGTTCAATATTTCATTACAGAGTGATTGTTTGGAACTATTGTTTTTGAGATTGTATTTTAAGCCTTTATTCAATAAGTTGGTTTCTTCGTTGTTGAACTGTATTCCAGTAAGATTAACAATACGTGGGTAAAACTGGTGATTTATTACAATGTTCTCTTGCGTGTCGTTCTGTTTTTTCAATAAGTTACGAATTTTTTTATTTTGTGTCTTCTTTTTCTTTATAATGGTACTATTTATTTGTCTTTCAATCAAATATGTTACATTGTGGACTTGTGAGGCGTGTAGGTTTTGTAAAAGTTCGAGATGTTTTTTCAAGAGCATCGTATTGAGTAAGTTCTTTTTACTATGTAAATGTTTTATTTCGTTCTTGATCCATAATTAAGTGGCCATTTCTTTAGTTTTTTTAGCGCTATAAGAACTAGATGTTATTTTTATTTGGACATAACTCGGCACGATTTGCAAACTTAAACATGTTTTGTTATACCTAATATTTAGTGCCGTTTTTAGTAGTTTTAACCTTAAATTCATATATTGAAAGGCAATTTTTACCAGACTGGCATTCAATTTAAACATTTTTCTTGCCTCCAGAAACGATTAAGACTATAAAATAGGTTATTTACCTTCTGTCGACGTTTCTTAAAATCCTTTTAGGATAACTCGAGTTTCGACACCATTTGGTGTCATCATCAGATCGGAATACGAATTAGGTTAAAACATTTTGATGCATATGCATCTCGTCAGATATTTAAAAAAAATTAAAAAATTAAATGTGTTGTTTTTAATTTTTTAAATATCGACGAGATGCATATGCAACTAAATGTTTTAACCTAATTCGTATTCCGATCTGATGATGACACCAAATGGTGTCGAAACTCGAGTTATCCTAAAAGGATTTTAAGAAACGTCGGCAGAAGGTAAATAACCTATTTTATAGTCTTAACCGTTTCTGGAGGCAAGAAAAATGTTTAAATAGTTATTACGACCAATTGCTGTGCAATGATGTTATAATTGATAAAAACATGGTAAAAAAATTATAATTACAAATTTTGTTTCTTTTTTTTTATTTTCTACAACGAATTTATCCGCGGATTTTCACAAACTATAAAGTACGAAGTTACGAGAACGGGTTCATTTGGTGTTTTCCTAACTCGGAGAAAGTTAACAAAAACTGTTTTGTTTGTATTAAGAGCAGCGTTGTGATTTATCACACAACAGAAACAAACATGCCAACGCCAACACTTTTCCCGGTCACACGTTTAATTTACATATTAATTAACTCAGTATATTACATTATAGTTTGACAGTTTTATCCGCTAGCTTTTTACCAAAAATATACCTTATCCTGATAAAAATAATGTAACTATAAAATACAACGCATTACGATAACAGAACCACATTCAACTAGGAAACCTGACACCAGAGTTATTAATTTATTAGTAAAAACGATATACACATTTCTTCTTTTGTACACATATAACGTTATGCTTGATAAAAAAAGTTGATAAAAATCGATAGTATGGATCAGAGGCGGTTTCTATAGGAGATATCTAGTTACCACTGCGTCTAGAAATTCTGAGATATAACAAAATATATAAAGTGTTTGTTATACGATCGCAAACATACTCACATAATAATCGTATATACAATGTTTAGCCTATACTGTTATGACTGTCTCACGGATCGTCGTATTCTACAGTGGAAACAAATGCAGATACCACTAATCACCAACTTTAAATAGTTAAAAATAACCATTTGAAATCAAGAAGGTACTCTCATGCAATAATTCAAGTTAAATTTGTCCACATGTAATAACAGTCTCAACTATTGGAGTCCCACACTAATTATAACTAGTTTGAGCTTTCATACTTTTCTGGAAACATTGTATTATTACCCAGTTTATAGGTCTTAATATTGCTATGTTCGTTGAGATTGCGTTTCGACACGTTTATCGACTAACAATCGTTGCTTTCAAGATCGGACTTTGACTTAATCACCAGAAAGGTTCTATCGTCTTAAACTACGCGAATTATGCTCGCCGTGCTGCCCGGAAAATGTAAAATTATTCTGAAACCTCTGCAGGGTATATATTAGCGTCAGCGGCAGTCTTAGTAGTCAGTTACACCTGACGATTTTAGAAGTGCGGTTCGTAGTTATTGCGCCGGTTTAGTGTGAATTAAAGCGAAACGGTAATAAGGTGATATTTATTGTAGTTGTTGGACAAACTTAGGTTGAATTATTGTGTAACAATCCTTTTGTTGAATTCCAGCTGAGGTTTGTGTCTAATTAAAGTTTGTGATTAGCGACTTTATTGGTATCAGTTATTCTGTTTCCACTAAACAAACGACGATATGTGGACCGTCTTAACAATAGAGTTCTTAAGGCTATCGCGCCCAGCGTTCACATAGATGGAAACATTATTAGCCGAACTGTTAAGCCATCGAGTGCTATCTGATTGGCTTGGGAGCACAACAGGCCAAATCTTATTTAATAGGAGGCTTTCTCCTATAAGTAGAAGAAATATTTCTGCGATAAATAGAAGACGTTGATGCTGATTGGTTGACGCTGATTTCCAGGTTAGATTCTGCTGGTATGAAACCTACTATAAGTGGGCCTTCTTAGACAAAATAAATAGTAGTCTCTACATAACCACTGGGGTGAAGTGGCGGACACAGTGCCAATTGTTACCGACAATGATTATTCCGAAAGTCAGGCCGAAACGTCTGTCAGCACAAACTCTAGATCGCGGCCTAACAGCCCCGGATAATAATGTTTCCAACATCTTAACAATATTTTTTAATACACCAAAGCAGTAGCGTGGCGTCCATGTAACCGCTGTTGCCGGCGGCAACAGTGCTGGAAATAAGAGAAAATAATATTAATAATATAACAGAATAAATTTCTTTAGTTATTGAATAATTTGAAATCCGAACAATATTAGTAGGGAAACTTGAAGAAAAGCACAGCATTGCTTTCGAACTGCTGGGCGCTTGCACCGTCTTGTGTTGCCGGCTCAGACATCGGCAGCGTTTAACTGCGTACGGTCACTGACCTCGTAGTAGTTGTCACTGTACAAACTGCGGAGGAGGGACACATTCGTCCACCCAAAGTGTTGCCGCTGTATACACCAGCAAAATTCTCAGTTAGCAGCTATGTTAGTTTTAGGAACTGACGTGTAGCAGATAACTATTTGTGCTTTGTTCGTTTAGTCACGTGTTTCTCTGTTTGTCTTAATCATTTTTAATTCGATTATTTGTGCTCTGATTTATTCTGTGTAAGTATAATGAAAGTCAGATCCCGTTAAACTGGTACCCTCTTCTTCTCCCAGCGAATGATAGAAAATGCTCAAAAAGAACATTTGGTACAAAAAAAATTCGAATTATTTTTTAGGTTAAGTTTTAGGCTTATCACAATCGGCAACAGGCGTTATGTACCCACCCCACGCCACTGCACCAGAGACAAATGTATTTCGTTCGCATGAGTATTTGGTGTGATGCTGATGGCATGCGTAATTAGGTAACTCGAAAACCTAAAAACTAATAGAGATGAAGTCACTCATAATCTGTAGTCGAGATACAATGCTCTGGTGTGCTTGAACGCATCCCACTTACAGAAAGTGCGGAGAGAGACAAACTTTTCAGATAAAGTCTATCAAGAGGAATTTCTGCAGGAAAATAACGCCCATCTTCGTCGACAAAGTTAAGAACATTTTTCATAAAACAAGACAAGATAAACAACGAACGAGATTCTCTTCAAACCACAAACTTCTTGTAACAAGTTTCCTACATGGAAAAGTTTTAATTAATTAAGGAAGTTTTATGTGCTTATTCGCGTGTGTGCGCGTGCAATGAAGCGTTTATGTTTAAAATATTGGGCTATTTATGAGTGCGATTTATAATGTTATTTTCGAACAGATTGTCGCATTAGTCGCTTATCACGCGACTAATAAATTACAATTAACTAATTTTGTAACGATGGAAACCTATTGAGCGTCCTTCACCCGTTTCTTCACTATCCGAGCAGATACGTATCTCTGCTAAAGCCGCACTGAAGTACACTCTAGTCCAGTCACAGGCAACTTTTGAATTTATGGGGGCGCATATATATCAGTTTGATAGGCGCACCCCTGCCCACCCCATCAATGGAAAATACAAAGGTGCGGAGTTCAATATACGGACGTTGCAAACATTAACTGTCGCTTTATAATACCCTTGCTTATATTTAGCGACATGGAACACCGAATCAAAAAAAAAAAAGCTTTATACAGTATTTTTCATATTTTGTGAAAATGTTTCACATTTGGTTATTAACAATTTGTCATCATGCACACGCACGTTAAAACTAACAAAGTTTATACGAAAAAATGGTTAACAAGAAAATATTTTTATAAAAAATAAATTAAGCAACTTATCACAATAACACTATTTATTTTCATAAGGTACACACGAAAACTTTGAAAGTACACTTTTGAAAAAATTGCATTTAAAACATAAATGAAAGTTTCAGTTCCTTTCAAAAAACTAACTCAGAGTATTAGAAAAAAGTTCTTCGAAGAAGGTTAAATGTAGGTGCTTTCCTTAATTAAAAAAATAATAATTTTTATAATTTGTATAAAATTTGTCCTCGGGCGCGTCAAAACTTATCGACGGGGCACTTGCGTCCGCGGACGCAGGGTTGTCGACTACTACTCTAGAATTTTCGAGTGCTTGTTAACGACCAGGAGTGATTGGCATCCCTGGGGGCCCTCGGCTGGAAACAGTCAAGGGGCCCTGCAGCTACACAATCATACGCGCACGCGCGTATTTGTGTGCGTATAATTTTTTTAAATTATTTATTTACTCATTATAGATACATGGTATGTACAGTATTTACGTAAACGAACGTTTTAATACAAAACATACAGGAGAGTTTATTTGATTATTTAGACTTAAAGAGTTAATTTGTTGTTTCTACTGTAAAGAACATTTATACCCTACAAATCTACATACATAAAATCTCAATTAAAAATATTCCATAGTGTATTACGGCGGTGGAGCCCCCTTAAGCTCTTAAGCTCGGTGCCCGGTCCATTGTGACTCCGTCCCACCAATCCATAGCCCCAATAGCGTAACTTTTTTAACCGGACCCTCCAGCAAGTTTATGCCATGGGCCCCCTTTTGAAACTTGACATAAGACCCTGAGGCCCTTCCAGACCTCCGGGCTCCCCAGCCCTGAATGCTGCAATTACATTCAAACAAAAATGACAATAGCCTACTACTCGTCGTGTCAGTCAGCTGGCGCGCGGCGCGCCTCTACAGTAACCTCCTTCGCTTTCCTCCATTAGTAAATACTAAATAATGAAGTGATCTATAATTAGTATATGAACAAGGCTGAGAAGTGATCATTTCCAATCTGGCCAAAATAAACCCAGAACATTTATTTCCAACAATATTTAGACGGGAAAAGATTTTTAATACCCGTAAATATATATATATATATATATATATATATACACACACACACTTTCTGCTACAGTTCGTTTCTTGATGTATATTACATATATTTTATAATGACTTTATCCAAGATATTTTCTCCCTATTTGGAACATGTTTCGGGAAGCCTTGTGTTCCCACCTTCAGCCTTCCTGTTTTTAAACCTTGTGAAGTATTTGTTTGTTGGCTGGTTTCCTGCTGGTCTCTGGTGCTGTAAATTGGTATTATTGTGGTGTATATATTAGTATTTTGTGTATTTTCTATGTTGAGTGCTTTGGAAATTGTGTCATGTTTTGTATTGATTTGTATTTGTTCAGGTATTAGTTTGTTTTGTGTTTTATGTTTATATTTGTAAATTTTGGAAAATAAATTATTCCCATAATGAACATATGGTCAGTTGAAAAACAAAATCTGTGGCTTAGTGGTCAAACTGAACAAATTCTATGTGGGTTGAAGGATTCATATTACATGTAAACAAATGCTAATTTTCAAATCTTATCTGTTAATTTATTGAATATATACCTGGATGGTCGAAATGTACCATGCTCTTGTGTTTTGATAAATAGACAAGATTATGAATTCTTTGTTATCTAGGTCTAGCCCAAATGGAAATTCACAACGAAATGGTAAATAAGTTAGGAGATGATGCGCCTAAAAAAAAATTATTCGAGTTTAAAAACATAAACATAGTCGTACAAGCACTGAAGGTCAACTCCGCTTGGATGCCCATCCAAATGCAGCACCCATCCTGTACAAAGTTTTTTATACATAAAGTCCTTGAGTCAAAATATTGTAACGACAACCGTATCGAATCGCCTAGTAACAGCCGTGCGCTTCCTTCCACTCTTCAAGTGCACACTTGAAATTTGCATTAGCGTCAACAATTAAGTTGAGAATGGAAAATTTCTAGAAGGCATGAGCGACTTATAAAAAGCCATAGCAGTCGGTTTGTCAGTCAGTTACGTGAGCGATTTTCCGATTTTCCTTATTGCGGATTGAGTGTTTGTAGAAATATTGTAGCGAAGTGTTGTGTTATAATTAGTGCGGAATTCTTTATAGTTGACATTGTTGTACTTGAATTGTTGTAAGAGATTATCTTGTTGACAAACAAGCGTGGGAAGGGCCATCACCTTGTAGAACTTTAGGCGTGTTTATTCCCTCGTTGACTTTAAACTTTAAACTCCAACAACGCAAAAAAAAAAACACAGATGCAAAGTGTTGAGAATGAATCAAGGTGCGTAGGGGCGTATTTACGGGGGGGGAGGGCGAACTGGACAGGAGGGTGATGTGTTGTTGATGTGCGACAGGAAGTGCCCTAGTTCCTCGTCCACGTTGCTCCACACCACGAAATAATAATAATAATAAAATTTAAGAAAGCACTCCCACAAAATTTAATAATTAAAAACAATGCTTTTATTAACGGAAGCCAGGAAATCTTACAAGCGAGGTAGCACAATTCACGTCAAGTGAAGAATGTGGTTTATTACTTCCAGAAAATGGGAAAATTTTTTATAATTTATACGTAGCATATTTAGATCTGTATTTCCTTATATTAACAACTCTGGAATTAACATGACATTTCGTCATATACAATCTCTTTAACTTTGTTAGGAATTTTTGTTTGTGTGTTTGTAGCGTTGTTCAGACAAAACGTAGGCCTATCTTGCGTTATGAAATAATTCAGATAACATAAAGTAATAATATATGCTGCGTAACAGAGTTATCACCAACCAACGTGACAAAGTGCAGACAATAACTAAGTTTTGAAACGGGAAATAACAGAGTGAACAGAGTCTATTAGAAAGAAACATCGCGAAATCAGTTTAGAAGATATTCTCTAGGGAAATAAAGCCTTGATCCAGTTAAGAACATTTTTCCTGAAACAAATCGTGACAAACAAAACAGGTACCTCTTTAGCTATAAAGCTACTGTATTAACTTAGAAAAGCTCCCTGCCGTAAAATGTGCAACTAAGTGCAAGAGATTTGCGTTTCGTATGAGCTTACGTAAGGATTTGCATGGAACTATTTAAAAACTGTTAGTATGCAAATGCAGTTTTATTTCTTTTTGAAAATTGCTGTCTTTTCTATGATTTGAGTATTTGTTGTATACTAGTGAACCTCCCAACCAACATTCAAAGTAATATTATCAAACTGTATATATATGTCTTCTTCTTCCGGAGCTAACAAGCCTGGATTCCGGCACCACTCGCCTCGAGTTCTCTCTCTCTCTCTCTCTGTTGAAACATTCGTCCAGTGGTGTACGCCCATTCTTGTTAAGTTTTCCCCCACCACATGTTCCATCGCCTTCTGGGTCTACCTTTTCTTCTTGTTCCTTCCATGTTTTCATTTAGCACTTTCTTGGGCAGTCTCTCCCGTAGTATTCTCTCCACACGTCCCAGGGAGCTTATCCGCCTTGCCTTTATGAAGCTCACTATATCTTACCGCTGCAAAATGTTATCAAGTTCAGCATTTCGAAGGCATCTCCACTCTCCGGAGGAGGAGGAGGAGGAGGAGGAGGAGGAGGAGGAGGAGCAGAAGAAGAAGAAGAAGAAGAAGAAGAAGAAGAAGAAGAAGAACCAGCCTATACATAGAACTGTAAGCGACAGAGTTGCTCAGGCTCGATTCTGAGCTTTAGTGAGTTAAGATACATACAGAATGAGTGCTATGTGTTTGATACCACATTTATGGCTCAATATTATATCTGTGTGTTATTTTTTTTGTACAATGACGGTTGTGTCAGTAATCGATATAACAGTTGTGGATAAAAATGTGTATTTTTTGTGTTATATATTGCTACGACGGTCTACGATCGTCGAAGGTACAGTGGAAAACAAAATTCAAGCCACTAATTAAGTCACTAATCACCAGCGTTAATTTTCGCAGCTAAACAGTTCGTAATTAACAACACAGTCTCTTACAACAAATCAAATAAAAAATAACGTGTCAATCAAAAGAAAATATAATTGACACGCAATAAAATGTCAACTAATATTAAAATACAATTGTATTACAATTATACCGCTGAATATAAAACACCACACTTCACTAATAACCACTTGAACGCACACAGAAATATCGCCCAATAATAACTCAACTGAGCGTCCCTGAGTGCTTGTATTCATAACCCGCCGAAAATCTAGATTATTCCACGTACTACGTATTAGCTTTTCTACGACGTAATTAATTGCGGCCTTGACACAGTGCGTGCGGCAGCGCGAATTCTGGCACAGTCTAGCAAATGCGCCGAGAATCACGTAGGCCACACATAGTAGAGCGAGATTCTTCTGGAACATTCGACAAACAGCTAGACTGTTCTGTAATGTAGTAACAATATTTACTTGTGGAAAATGATTGTTTGCAATAATGATAAACAAGCAAAGTGTTGACAGTGATACCAGTCTTTTTTTTCAATCAGTGCCTGGTAGTCGACAATATTAACAGATGCTAAAATATTCATTCTCTAATTGTATTTGCTAAACATGAAACAAGAAGAGAAGTACAACAATACTGCGTTGGGAAACCGATTCATTATTGGGTTACCCAACGTAGTATTATGAATATCAAATCCTGCGTTGGGTAACCCAATAATGAATCGGTTTTCCAACACGCTTTTGTTGTACTTATCCGCTTTTTTCGTGTTTAACAAATGAAATTAGAGAAGGAAATTTTAACATCTGTTAATCAGGGGGGTACCCAACCGCCCAAGCTTGATGAATAATCCCCCAAGTTAAGCTTTTCAAATTAAAAGAAAATGTTAATATAATAAGCGTTTTATTACAAATAAGCTAAAGCTAAACGTGGTACAGTTTCCAAAAATATTCTCATTTGAAATTAAACAAATGAACAAATAAAAAATCTAATGAAATTAATACGTGTAAGAAAATATTTTGAAGCAAAGGAACAAAGCGTATTGTAAAGAAGAAAACATTAAAAGAAATAATGGTTTGATGGATAAAGTTCTTGTTGCTTTTGTTTATATTCGGCACAGTAACTTCTTCCTCTGGAATGAGAATAAGAGAAAGGCATCAATTATTTCCTCATTAGAAATCAATTTTAAAAGTCTTTGTTTTATTATTCTGTTACTAATTGTTGCATTAAAAATGCAATGATTCCTTCCACTTTTCACTAATAAACCATGAACTTTAACAAACATTCTATTTTTTATTGCAACTTAATTATAAATTTTCACACTATCCCAAAGTTTTTTGTCACTCCCCCACTCAACTGACGCAGTCTGCGCCACGACTCCCCTATGGAGACCCCTATAGTAATTACTCGACGCATAGGGAATGTAGAGCAATGTCCTAAACTAAAACTGAAATAACAGATGTAATTTAGTACAGAAATAAAACTAAATTAACGGGAAGATTTAAAACGTATTTCACTCTTTGCGACTATAAGTCGATATTAGCTCAAACTACAAATGTGGACAGATGTCGGGGTAACTCAAATTACTGTATGTTTGTATTGTCAAGAATACACAATCACGCTGTTCTCAGAAACACTTCATGAGAGGGAAAGTTCTCGAACTTTATTAAGAAGAACATGCAGAAAGTGAAGCCCGTCCTTGTTAACTCATAAGTGTTGTTTTTCTTCAAAAGGACAAGATAAACAGATAACAAGAATCTCGTTAAATCATAAACTTTCAGAATAACAAACGTCCTGCACGTTTCTTTCAGAAAAGTTATAATTTACTACAAAATATAAAGGTGTGTGTGTGTGTGTGTGTGTGTGTGTGTGTGTGTGTGTGTGTGTGTGTGTGTGTGTGTGTGTGTGTGTGTGTGTGTGTGTGTGTGTGTGTGTGTGTGTGTGTGTGTGTGTGTGTGTGTGTGTGTGTGTGTGTGTGTGTGTGTGTGTGTGTGTGTGTGTGTGTGTGTGTGTGTGTGTGTGTGTGTGTGTGTGTGTGTGTGTGTGTGTGTGTGTGTGTGTGTGTGTGTGTGTGTGTGTGTGTGTGTGTGTGTGTGTGTGTGTGTGTGTGGTTGCCTTTGTCTCAAGAAGTTGGGGGTTTTGTATAATTCCAAACAAAATCTAACAACTTGTAAAATGTAAGCTTTTAATAAATCATATTTTGTTTGAAGGCAATGCTCTCATACATAGTAACAATGTGTAACATAATAATGTATAAAACTCTAACAATATTGTTACGACGCTCTCCCGGATCGCCGTATAGTAAAGTGGAAACAAAATACAGACACCAATGAAGTCACTGATTACCAGCTTCAATTAGTCACTAATAACAACTTGAAATCAACCATGTATTTTCATACAATAATTTTAGTTAAATTTGTCTACACGCAATAGCAATATCTACTAATAGAGTTCAGCACTAATTATAACACAATAATCACTTTCCACTAATCCACAACGATCACTTGATCCGCTCTCTACAATCTCGCCAGGTGTACCTGACTGACTAAGCCGGCCGCTGTTGCTTGTTTATATCTTGCATATGTTCCAGAATAATTTTCCATCTTCTTGGCAGCATAATTTGCGTAGTTACACGTGCTCTCAAACATTTTGGAAGGTACTTCTGTGCGGCCTTGACCGATACGCTGTCGGCTAGCCGAGAAACAGGTGGACAAACGCGAATGTATAAAACAAAGTAAGAGCAGATACCTGACGAAATATTACCGCAAAGTGTTTTGGTTGTGTTTTTATAAACGTAATCGTTTTAAATCATGACCGACGAAAATGTATTGTTGTTTTGAACATAAATTTGTATTTTTTTTTTTTTAAGTAAATACTTTTTTACTAGCTAGGTCTTCTTGCGTACCACCTTGGATCCCTCCGCGTACCACCGTTTGGGAACCACTGCTCTAGACAATGTCGCAGCCAGTGTGTGGGGCTTTGTAGATACTGTTGCGACGGGCTAACTGATCGTCGTATGGTACAGTGGAAAACAAAATACAAGACACCAATTAAGTCACTAATCACCAGTTTTAATTATCACAATTAAACAGTTTGTAATCATCAAGATAGTCTGTTACAACAAATCAAATAAAAATTGTATAGACGCAATAAAATGACAACTAATATAAGACACAATTGTATTACAATTGTCTCGCACAAATATAAAACACATAACACTTCGCCACAATACTACGAACCGCACTGTGTAATCGCCCGACAATAACTGAAAACTAAGTAGCAGTTATGGGCTATTTATGGTCTGCAGGGTTCCATAATATACGTCCTTAACAAGCCATCGAAATTCTAGAGGATACTTCAGCGCGACCTTCGCAGAAACACGCACCTTTGGGGTAATTGATAAACTTCTCGAACACCGCTATCAAATGTACTAGATTGTTCCGTATTACATAACACTGCCACGCGTGTTAAGCGTCACGTACGCATTACAGATGCGGGAATAGAGTAGAACAACGTTCTCCAATGTACCAGAATATTCTGTAATGGCGTAACTCTATTTCTGCATTACGTGACAATACTAATGGCTGTAGTGTGTCATCTGCGACACTTTGCGACACAACGCGCCAAAACAAATTGTCGCGTCGGTGTGCGGTCGGTCTAACAGAAGAGGATGCGGTGGACAGAAACAGGTGGAGTTCACAGAACAGAGGATTTGTGCAAAGTGGAAGTGAAGAGACAAATATCAACTAACATACCGAGGCGAGTGCTGCATTACGTGACAATACTAATGGCTGTAGTGTGTCATCTGCGACACTTTGCGACACAACGCGCCAAAACAAATTGTCGCGCCGGTGTGCGGTCGGTCTAACAGAAGAGGATGCGGTGGACAGAAACAGGTGGAGTTCACAGAACAGAGGATTTGTGCAAAGTGGAAGTGAAGAGACAAATATCAACTAACATATCGAGGCGAGTGCTGCATTACGTGACAATACTAATGGCTGTAGTGTCATCTGCGACACTTTGCGACACAACGCGCCAAAACAAATTGTCGCGTCGGTGTGCGGTCGGTCTAACAGAAGAGGATGCGGTGGACAGAAACAGGTGGAGTTCACAGAACAGAGGATTTGTGCAAAGTGGAAGTGAAGAGACAAATATCAACTAACATACCGAGGCGAGTGCTGCATTACGTGACAATACTAATGGCTGTAGTGTCATCTGCGACACTTTGCGACACAACGCGCCAAAACAAATTGTCGCGCCGGTGTGCGGTCGGTCTAACAGAAGAGGATGCGGTGGACAGAAACAGGTGGAGTTCACAGAACAGAGGATTTGTGCAAAGTGGAAGTGAAGAGACAAATATCAACTAACATATCGAGGCGAGTGCTGCATTACGTGACAATACTAATGGCTGTAGTGTCATCTGCGACACTTTGCGACACAACGCGCCAAAACAAATTGTCGCGCCGGTGTGCGGTCGGTCTAACAGAAGAGGATGCGGTGGACAGAAACAGGTGGAGTTCACAGAACAGAGGATTTGTGCAAAGTGGAAGTGAAGAGACAAATATCAACTAACATACCGAGGCGAGTGCTGCATTACGTGACAATACTAATGGCTGTAGTGTGTCATCTGCGACACTTTGCGACACAACGCGCCAAAACCAATTGTCGCGCCGGTGTGCGGTCGGTCTAACAGAAGAGGATGCGGTGGACAGAAACAGGTGGAGTTCACAGAACAGAGGATTTGTGCAAAGTGGAAGTGAAGAGACAAATATCAACTAACATATCGAGGCGAGTGCTGCATTACGTGACAATACTAATGGCTGTAGTGTCATCTGCGACACTTTGCGACACAACGCGCCAAAACAAATTGTCGCGTCGGTGTGCGGTCGGTCTAACAGAAGAGGATGCGGTGGACAGAAACAGGTGGAGTTCACAGAACAGAGGATTTGTGCAAAGTGGAAGTGAAGAGACAAATATCAACTAACATACCGAGGCGAGTGCTGCATTACGTGACAATACTAATGGCTGTAGTGTCATCTGCGACACTTTGCGACACAACGCGCCAAAACAAATTGTCGCGCCGGTGTGCGGTCGGTCTAACAGAAGAGGATGCGGTGGACAGAAACAGGTGGAGTTCACAGAACAGAGGATTTGTGCAAAGTGGAAGTGAAGAGACAAATATCAACTAACATATCGAGGCGAGTGCTGCATTACGTGACAATACTAATGGCTGTAGTGTCATCTGCGACACTTTGCGACACAACGCGCCAAAACAAATTGTCGCGCCGGTGTGCGGTCGGTCTAACAGAAGAGGATGCGGTGGACAGAAACAGGTGGAGTTCACAGAACAGAGGATTTGTGCAAAGTGGAAGTGAAGAGACAAATATCAACTAACATATCGAGGCGAGCGCTGCATTACGTAACAATACTAATGGCTGTAGTGTCATCTGCGACACTTTGCGACACAACGCGCCAAAACAAATTGTCGCGTCGGTGTGCGGTCGGTCTAACAGAAGAGGATGCGGTGGACAGAAACAGGTGGAGTTCACAGAACAGAGGATTTGTGCAAAGTGGAAGTGAAGAGACAAATATCAACTAACATATCGAGGCGAGTGCTGCATTACGTAACAATACTAATGGCTGTAGTGTCATCTGCGACACTTTGCGACACAACGCGCCAAAACAAATTGTCGCGTCGGTGTGCGGTCGGTCTAACAGAAGAGGATGCGGTGGACAGAAACAGGTGGAGTTCACAGAACAGAGGATTTGTGCAAAGTGGAAGTGAAGAGACAAATATCAACTAACATATCGAGGCGAGTGCTGCATTACGTGACAATACTAATGGCTGTAGTGTCATCTGCGACACTTCGCGACACAACGCGCCAAAACAAATTGTCGCGTCGGTGTGCGGTCGGTCTAACAGAAGAGGATGCGGTGGACAGAAACAGGTGGAGTTCACAGAACAGAGGATTTGTGCAAAGTGGAAGTGAAGAGACAAATATCAACTAAAATATCGAGGCGAGTGCTGCATTACGTAACAATACTAATGGCTGTAGTGTCATCTGCGACACTTTGCGACACAACGCGCCAAAACAAATTGTCGCGTCGGTGTGCGGTCGGTCTAACAGAAGAGGATGCGGTGGACAGAAACAGGTGGAGTTCACAGAACAGAGGATTTGTGCAAAGTGGAAGTGAAGAGACAAATATCAACTAACATACCGAGGCGAGTGCTGCATTACGTAACAATACTAATGGCTGTAGTGTGTCATCTGCGACACTTTGCGACACAACGCGCCAAAACAAATTGTCGCGTCGGTGTGCGGTCGGTCTAACAGAAGAGGATGCGGTGGACAGAAACAGGTGGAGTTCACAGAACAGAGGATTTGTGCAAAGTGGAAGTGAAGAGACAAATATCAACTAACATATCGAGGCGAGTGCTGCATTACGTAACAATACTAATGGCTGTAGTGTGTCATCTGCGACACTTTGCGACACAACGCGCCAAAACAAATTGTCGCGTCGGTGTGCGGTCGGTCTAACAGAAGAGGATGCGGTGGACAGAAACAGGTGGAGTTCACAGAACAGAGGATTTGTGCAAAGTGGAAGTGAAGAGACAAATATCAACTAACATACCGAGGCGAGTGCTGCATTACGTAACAATACTAATGGCTGTAGTGTGTCATCTGCGACACTTTGCGACACAACGCGCCAAAACAAATTGTCGCGCCGGTGTGCGGTCGGTCTAACAGAAGAGGATGCGGTGGACAGAAACAGGTGGAGTTCACAGAACAGAGGATTTGTGCAAAGTGGAAGTGAAGAGACAAATATCAACTAACATATCGAGGCGAGTGCTGCATTACGTAACAATACTAATGGCTGTAGTGTCATCTGCGACACTTTGCGACACAACGCGCCAAAACAAATTGTCGCGTCGGTGTGCGGTCGGTCTAACAGAAGAGGATGCGGTGGACAGAAACAGGTGGAGTTCACAGAACGGAGGATTTGTGCAAAGTGGAAGTGAAGAGACAAATATCAACTAACATACCGAGGCGAGTGCTGCATTACGTGACAATACTAATGGCTGTAGTTTGTCATCTGCGACACTTTGCGACACAACGCGCCAAAACAAATTGTCGCGTCGGTGTGCGGTCGGTCTAACAGAAGATGATGCGGTGGACAGAAACAGGTGGAGTTCACAGAACAGAGGATTTGTGCAAAGTGGAAGTGAAGAGACAAATATCAACTAACATACCGAGGCGAGTGCTGCATTACGTGACAATACTAATGGCTGTAGTGTGTCATCTGCGACACTTTGCGACACAACGCGCCAAAACAAATTGTCGCGCCGGTGTGCGGTCGGTCTAACAGAAGAGGATGCGGTGGACAGAAACAGGTGGAGTTCACAGAACAGAGGATTTGTGCAAAGTGGAAGTGAAGAGACAAATATCAACTAACATATCGAGGCGAGTGCTGCATTACGTGACAATACTAATGGCTGTAGTGTCATCTGCGACACTTTGCGACACAACGCGCCAAAACAAATTGTCGCGTCGGTGTGCGGTCGGTCTAACAGAAGAGGATGCGGTGGACAGAAACAGGTGGAGTTCACAGAACAGAGGATTTGTGCAAAGTGGAAGTGAAGAGACAAATATCAACTAACATACCGAGGCGAGTGCTGCATTACGTGACAATACTAATGGCTGTAGTGTCATCTGCGACACTTTGCGACACAACGCGCCAAAACAAATTGTCGCGCCGGTGTGCGGTCGGTCTAACAGAAGAGGATGCGGTGGACAGAAACAGGTGGAGTTCACAGAACAGAGGATTTGTGCAAAGTGGAAGTGAAGAGACAAATATCAACTAACATATCGAGGCGAGTGCTGCATTACGTGACAATACTAATGGCTGTAGTGTCATCTGCGACACTTTGCGACACAACGCGCCAAAACAAATTGTCGCGCCGGTGTGCGGTCGGTCTAACAGAAGAGGATGCGGTGGACAGAAACAGGTGGAGTTCACAGAACAGAGGATTTGTGCAAAGTGGAAGTGAAGAGACAAATATCAACTAACATATCGAGGCGAGTGCTGCATTACGTGACAATACTAATGGCTGTAGTGTCATCTGCGACACTTTGCGACACAACGCGCCAAAACAAATTGTCGCGTCGGTGTGCGGTCGGTCTAACAGAAGAGGATGCGGTGGACAGAAACAGGTGGAGTTCACAGAACAGAGGATTTGTGCAAAGTGGAAGTGAAGAGACAAATATCAACTAACATACCGAGGCGAGTGCTGCATTACGTGACAATACTAATGGCTGTAGTGTCATCTGCGACACTTTGCGACACAACGCGCCAAAACAAATTGTCGCGCCGGTGTGCGGTCGGTCTAACAGAAGAGGATGCGGTGGACAGAAACAGGTGGAGTTCACAGAACAGAGGATTTGTGCAAAGTGGAAGTGAAGAGACAAATATCAACTAACATATCGAGGCGAGTGCTGCATTACGTGACAATACTAATGGCTGTAGTGTCATCTGCGACACTTTGCGACACAACGCGCCAAAACAAATTGTCGCGCCGGTGTGCGGTCGGTCTAACAGAAGAGGATGCGGTGGACAGAAACAGGTGGAGTTCACAGAACAGAGGATATGTGCAAAGTGGAAGTGAAGAGACAAATATCAACTAACATACCGAGGCGAGTGCTGCATTACGTGACAATACTAATGGCTGTAGTGTGTCATCTGCGACACTTTGCGACACAACGCGCCAAAACAAATTGTCGCGCCGGTGTGCGGTCGGTCTAACAGAAGAGGATGCGGTGGACAGAAACAGGTGGAGTTCACAGAACAGAGGATTTGTGCAAAGTGGAAGTGAAGAGACAAATATCAACTAACATATCGAGGCGAGTGCTGCATTACGTGACAATACTAATGGCTGTAGTGTCATCTGCGACACTTTGCGACACAACGCGCCAAAACAAATTGTCGCGACGGTGTGCGGTCGGTCTAACAGAAGAGGATGCGGTGGACAGAAACAGGTGGAGTTCTCAGAACAGAGGATTTGTGCAAAGTGGAAGTGAAGAGACAAATATCAACTAACATACCGAGGCGAGTGCTGCATTACGTGACAATACTAATGGCTGTAGTGTCATCTGCGACACTTTGCGACACAACGCGCCAAAACAAATTGTCGCGCCGGTGTGCGGTCGGTCTAACAGAAGAGGATGCGGTGGACAGAAACAGGTGGAGTTCACAGAACAGAGGATTTGTGCAAAGTGGAAGTGAAGAGACAAATATCAACTAACATATCGAGGCGAGTGCTGCATTACGTGACAATACTAATAGCTGTAGTGTCATCTGCGACACTTTGCGACACAACGCGCCAAAACAAATTGTCGCGCCGGTGTGCGGTCGGTCTAACAGAAGAGGATGCGGTGGACAGAAACAGGTGGAGTTCACAGAACAGAGGATTTGTGCAAAGTGGAAGTGAAGAGACAAATATCAACTAACATATCGAGGCGAGCGCTGCATTACGTAACAATACTAATGGCTGTAGTGTCATCTGCGACACTTTGCGACACAACGCGCCAAAACAAATTGTCGCGTCGGTGTGCGGTCGGTCTAACAGAAGAGGATGCGGTGGACAGAAACAGGTGGAGTTCACAGAACAGAGGATTTGTGCAAAGTGGAAGTGAAGAGACAAATATCAACTAACATATCGAGGCGAGTGCTGCATTACGTAACAATACTAATGGCTGTAGTGTCATCTGCGACACTTTGCGACACAACGCGCCAAAACAAATTGTCGCGTCGGTGTGCGGTCGGTCTAACAGAAGAGGATGCGGTGGACAGAAACAGGTGGAGTTCACAGAACAGAGGATTTGTGCAAAGTGGAAGTGAAGAGACAAATATCAACTAACATATCGAGGCGAGTGCTGCATTACGTGACAATACTAATGGCTGTAGTGTCATCTGCGACACTTCGCGACACAACGCGCCAAAACAAATTGTCGCGTCGGTGTGCGGTCGGTCTAACAGAAGAGGATGCGGTGGACAGAAACAGGTGGAGTTCACAGAACAGAGGATTTGTGCAAAGTGGAAGTGAAGAGACTAATATCAACTAAAATATCGAGGCGAGTGCTGCATTACGTAACAATACTAATGGCTGTAGTGTCATCTGCGACACTTTGCGACACAACGCGCCAAAACAAATTGTCGCGTCGGTGTGCGGTCGGTCTAACAGAAGAGGATGCGGTGGACAGAAACAGGTGGAGTTCACAGAACAGAGGATTTGTGCAAAGTGGAAGTGAAGAGACAAATATCAACTAACATACCGAGGCGAGTGCTGCATTACGTAACAATACTAATGGCTGTAGTGTCATCTGCGACACTTTGCGACACAACGCGCCAAAACAAATTGTCGCGCCGGTGTGCGGTCGGTCTAACAGAAGAGGATGCGGTGGACAGAAACAGGTGGAGTTCACAGAACAGAGGATTTGTGCAAAGTGGAAGTGAAGAGACAAATATCAACTAACATATCGAGGCGAGTGCTGCATTACGTAACAATACTAATGGCTGTAGTGTCATCTGCGACACTTTGCGACACAACGCGCCAAAACAAATTGTCGCGTCGGTGTGCGGTCGGTCTAACAGAAGAGGATGCGGTGGACAGAAACAGGTGGAGTTCACAGAACGGAGGATTTGTGCAAAGTGGAAGTGAAGAGACAAATATCAACTAACATACCGAGGCGAGTGCTGCATTACGTGACAATACTAATGGCTGTAGTGTGTCATCTGCGACACTTTGCGACACAACGCGCCAAAACAAATTGTCGCGTCGGTGTGCGGTCGGTCTAACAGAAGAGGATGCGGTGGACAGAAACAGGTGGAGTTCACAGAACAGAGGATTTGTGCAAAGTGGAAGTGAAGAGACAAATATCAACTAACATACCGAGGCGAGTGCTGCATTACGTGACAATACTAATGGCTGTAGTGTGTCATCTGCGACACTTTGCGACACAACGCGCCAAAACAAATTGTCGCGCCGGTGTGCGGTCGGTCTAACAGAAGAGGATGCGGTGGACAGAAACAGGTGGAGTTCACAGAACAGAGGATTTGTGCAAAGTGGAAGTGAAGAGACAAATATCAACTAACATATCGAGGCGAGTGCTGCATTACGTGACAATACTAATGGCTGTAGTGTCATCTGCGACACTTTGCGACACAACGCGCCAAAACAAATTGTCGCGTCGGTGTGCGGTCGGTCTAACAGAAGAGGATGCGGTGGACAGAAACAGGTGGAGTTCACAGAACAGAGGATTTGTGCAAAGTGGAAGTGAAGAGACAAATATCAACTAACATATCGAGGCGAGTGCTGCATTACGTGACAATACTAATGGCTGTAGTGTCATCTGCGACACTTTGCGACACAACGCGCCAAAACAAATTGTCGCGTCGGTGTGCGGTCGGTCTAACAGAAGAGGATGCGGTGGACAGAAACAGGTGGAGTTCACAGAACAGAGGATTTGTGCAAAGTGGAAGTGAAGAGACAAATATCAACTAACATATCGAGGCGAGTGCTGCATTACGTGACAATACTAATGGCTGTAGTGTCATCTGCGACACATTGCGACACAACGCGCCAAAACAAATTGTCGCGCCGGTGTGCGGTCGGTCTAACAGAAGAGGATGCGGTGGACAGAAACAGGTGGAGTTCACAGAACAGAGGATTTGTGCAAAGTGGAAGTGAAGAGACAAATATCAACTAACATATCGAGGCGAGCGCTGCATTACGTAACAATACTAATGGCTGTAGTGTCATCTGCGACACTTTGCGACACAACGCGTCAAAACAAATTGTCGCGTCGGTGTGCGGTCGGTCTAACAGAAGAGGATGCGGTGGACAGAAACAGGTGGAGTTCACAGAACAGAGGATTTGTGCAAAGTGGAAGTGAAGAGACAAATATCAACTAACATATCGAGGCGAGTGCTGCATTACGTGACAATACTAATGGCTGTAGTGTCATCTGCGACACTTTGCGACACAACGCGCCAAAACAAATTGTCGCGTCGGTGTGCGGTCGGTCTAACAGAAGAGGATGCGGTGGACAGAAACAGGTGGAGTTCACAGAACAGAGGATTTGTGCAAAGTGGAAGTGAAGAGACAAATATCAACTAACATACCGAGGCGAGTGCTGCATTACGTAACAATACTAATGGCTGTAGTGTGTCATCTGCGACACTTTGCGACACAACGCGCCAAAACAAATTGTCGCGTCGGTGTGCGGTCGGTCTAACAGAAGAGGATGCGGTGGACAGAAACAGGTGGAGTTCACAGAACAGAGGATTTGTGCAAAGTGGAAGTGAAGAGACAAATATCAACTAACATACCGAGGCGAGTGCTGCATTACGTAACAATACTAATGGCTGATGTGTGTCATCTGCGACACTTTGCGACACAACGCGCCAAAACAAATTGTCGCGCAGGTGTGCGGTCGGTCTAACAGAAGAGGATGCGGTGGACAGAAACAGGTGGAGTTCACAGAACAGAGGATTTGTGCAAAGTGGAAGTGAAGAGACAAATATCAACTAACATATCGAGGCGAGTGCTGCATTACGTAACAATACTAATGGCTGTAGTGTGTCATCTGCGACACTTTGCGACACAACGCGCCAAAACAAATTGTCGCGTCGGTGTGCGGTCGGTCTAACAGAAGAGGATGCGGTGGACAGAAACAGGTGGAGTTCACAGAACAGAGGATTTGTGCAAAGTAGAAGTGAAGAGACAAATATCAACTAACATACCGAGGCGAGTGCTGCATTACGTAACAATACTAATGGCTGTAGTGTGTCATCTGCGACACTTTGCGACACAACGCGCCAAAACAAATTGTCGCGCCGGTGTGCGGTCGGTCTAACAGAAGAGGATGCGGTGGACAGAAACAGGTGGAGTTCACAGAACAGAGGATTTGTGCAAAGTGGAAGTGAAGAGACAAATATCAACTAACATACCGAGGCGAGTGCTGCATTACGTGACAATACTAATGGCTGTAGTGTGTCATCTGCGACACTTTGCGACACAACGCGCCAAAACAAATTGTCGCGCCGGTGTGCGGTCGGTCTAACAGAAGAGGATGCGGTGGACAGAAACAGGTGGAGTTCACAGAACAGAGGATTTGTGCAAAGTGGAAGTGAAGAGACAAATATCAACTAACATATCGAGGCGAGTGCTGCATTACGTGACAATACTAATGGCTGTAGTGTCATCTGCGACACTTTGCGACACAACGCGCCAAAACAAATTGTCGCGTCGGTGTGCGGTCGGTCTAACAGAAGAGGATGCGGTGGACAGAAACAGGTGGAGTTCACAGAACAGAGGATTTGTGCAAAGTGGAAGTGAAGAGACAAATATCAACTAACATACCGAGGCGAGTGCTGCATTACGTGACAATACTAATGGCTGTAGTGTCATCTGCGACACTTTGCGACACAACGCGCCAAAACAAATTGTCGCGCCGGTGTGCGGTCGGTCTAACAGAAGAGGATGCGGTGGACAGAAACAGGTGGAGTTCACAGAACAGAGGATTTGTGCAAAGTGGAAGTGAAGAGACAAATATCAACTAACATATCGAGGCGAGTGCTGCATTACGTGACAATACTAATGGCTGTAGTGTCATCTGCGACACTTTGCGACACAACGCGCCAAAACAAATTGTCGCGCCGGTGTGCGTTCGGTCTAACAGAAGAGGATGCGGTGGACAGAAACAGGTGGAGTTCACAGAACAGAGGATTTGTGCAAAGTGGAAGTGAAGAGACAAATATCAACTAACATATCGAGGCGAGCGCTGCATTACGTAACAATACTAATGGCTGTAGTGTCATCTGCGACACTTTGCGACACAACGCGCCAAAACAAATTGTCGCGTCGGTGTGCGGTCGGTCTAACAGAAGAGGATGCGGTGGACAGAAACAGGTGGAGTTCACAGAACAGAGGATTTGTGCAAAGTGGAAGTGAAGAGACAAATATCAACTAACATATCGAGGCGAGTGCTGCATTACGTAACAATACTAATGGCTGTAGTGTCATCTGCGACACTTTGCGACACAACGCGCCAAAACAAATTGTCGCGTCGGTGTGCGGTCGGTCTAACAGAAGAGGATGCGGTGGACAGAAACAGGTGGAGTTCACAGAACAGAGGATTTGTGCAAAGTGGAAGTGAAGAGACAAATATCAACTAACATATCGAGGCGAGTGCTGCATTACGTGACAATACTAATGGCTGTAGTGTGTCATCTGCGACACTTTGCGACACAACGCGCCAAAACAAATTGTCGCGTCGGTGTGCGGTCGGTCTAACAGAAGAGGATGCGGTGGACAGAAACAGGTGGAGTTCACAGAACAGAGGATTTGTGCAAAGTGGAAGTGAAGAGACAAATATCAACTAAAATATCGAGGCGAGTGCTGCATTACGTAACAATACTAATGGCTGTAGTGTGTCATCTGCGACACTTTGCGACACAACGCGCCAAAACAAATTGTCGCGTCGGTGTGCGGTCGGTCTAATAGAAGAGGATGCGGTGGACAGAAACAGGTGGAGTTCACAGAACAGAGGATTTGTGCAAAGTGGAAGTGAAGAGACAAATATCAACTAACATACCGAGGCGAGTGCTGCATTACGTAACAATACTAATGGCTGTAGTGTGTCATCTGCGACACTTTGCGACACAACGCGCCAAAACAAATTGTCGCGTCGGTGTGCGATCGGTCTAACAGAAGAGGATGCGGTGGACAGAAACAGGTGGAGTTCACAGAACAGAGGATTTGTGCAAAGTGGAAGTGAAGAGACAAATATCAACTAACATATCGAGGCGAGTGCTGCATTACGTAACAATACTAATGGCTGTAGTGTGTCATCTGCGACACTTTGCGACACAACGCGCCAAAA
The DNA here is from genome assembly GCA_034769895.1 of Magicicada septendecula. Classification (NCBI taxonomy): domain Eukaryota; kingdom Metazoa; phylum Arthropoda; class Insecta; order Hemiptera; family Cicadidae; genus Magicicada; species Magicicada septendecula. Next base: position 2,451,010 of record CM068374.1, read on the forward strand.
CAAATTGTCGCGTCGGTGTGCGGTCGGTCTAACAGAAGAGGATGCGGTGGACAGAAACAGGTGGAGTTCACAGAACAGAGGATTTGTGCAAAGTGGAAGTGAAGAGACAAATATCAACTAACATACCGAGGCGAGTGCTGCATTACGTGACAATACTAATGGCTGTAGTGTGTCATCTGCGACACTTTGCGACACAACGCGCCAAAACAAATTGTCGCGCCGGTGTGCGGTCGGTCTAACAGAAGAGGATGCGGTGGACAGAAACAGGTGGAGTTCACAGAACAGAGGATTTGTGCAAAGTGGAAGTGAAGAGACAAATATCAACTAACATATCGAGGCGAGTGCTGCATTACGTAACAATACTAATGGCTGTAGTGTGTCATCTGCGACACTTTGCGACACAACGCGCCAAAACAAATTGTCGCGTCGGTGTGCGGTCGGTCTAACAGAAGAGGATGCGGTGGACAGAAACAGGTGGAGTTCACAGAACAGAGGATTTGTGCAAAGTGGAAGTGAAGAGACAAATATCAACTAACATACCGAGGCGAGTGCTGCATTACGTGACAATACTAATGGCTGTAGTGTGTCATCTGCGACACTTTGCGACACAACGCGCCAAAACAAATTGTCGCGTCGGTGTGCGGTCGGTCTAACAGAAGAGGATGCGGTGGACAGAAACAGGTGGAGTTCACAGAACAGAGGATTTGTGCAAAGTGGAAGTGAAGAGACAAATATCAACTAACATACCGAGGCGAGTGCTGCATTACGTAACAATACTAATGGCTGTAGTGTGTCATCTGCGACACTTTGCGACACAACGCGCCAAAACAAATTGTCGCGTCGGTGTGCGGTCGGTCTAACAGAAGAGGATGCGGTGGACAGAAACAGGTGGAGTTCACAGAACAGAGGATTTGTGCAAAGTGGAAGTGAAGAGACAAATATCAACTAACATACCGAGGCGAGTGCTGCATTACGTAACAATACTAATGGCTGTAGTGTGTCATCTGCGACACTTTGCGACACAACGCGCCAAAACAAATTGTCGCGTCGGTGTGCGGTCGGTCTAACAGAAGAGGATGCGGTGGACAGAAACAGGTGGAGTTCACAGAACAGAGGATTTGTGCAAAGTGGAAGTGAAGAGACAAATATCAACTAACATACCGAGGCGAGTGCTGCATTACGTGACAATACTAATGGCTGTAGTGTCATCTGCGACACTTTGCGACACAACGCGCCAAAACAAATTGTCGCGCCGGTGTGCGGTCGGTCTAACAGAAGAGGATGCGGTGGACAGAAACAGGTGGAGTTCACAGAACAGAGGATTTGTGCAAAGTGGAAGTGAAGAGACAAATATCAACTAACATATCGAGGCGAGTGCTGCATTACGTGACAATACTAATGGCTGTAGTGTCATCTGCGACACTTTGCGACACAACGCGCCAAAACAAATTGTCGCGCCGGTGTGCGGTCGGTCTAACAGAAGAGGATGCGGTGGACAGAAACAGGTGGAGTTCACAGAACAGAGGATTTGTGCAAAGTGGAAGTGAAGAGACAAATATCAACTAACATATCGAGGCGAGCGCTGCATTACGTAACAATACTAATGGCTGTAGTGTCATCTGCGACACTTTGCGACACAACGCGCCAAAACAAATTGTCGCGTCGGTGTGCGGTCGGTCTAACAGAAGAGGATGCGGTGGACAGAAACAGGTGGAGTTCACAGAACAGAGGATTTGTGCAAAGTGGAAGTGAAGAGACAAATATCAACTAACATATCGAGGCGAGTGCTGCATTACGTAACAATACTAATGGCTGTAGTGTCATCTGCGACACTTTGCGACACAACGCGCCAAAACAAATTGTCGCGTCGGTGTGCGGTCGGTCTAACAGAAGAGGATGCGGTGGACAGAAACAGGTGGAGTTCACAGAACAGAGGATTTGTGCAAAGTGGAAGTGAAGAGACAAATATCAACTAACATATCGAGGCGAGCGCTGCATTACGTAACAATACTAATGGCTGTAGTGTCATCTGCGACACTTTGCGACACAACGCGCCAAAACAAATTGTCGCGTCGGTGTGCGGTCGGTCTAACAGAAGAGGATGCGGTGGACAGAAACAGGTGGAGTTCACAGAACAGAGGATTTGTGCAAAGTGGAAGTGAAGAGACAAATATCAACTAACATATCGAGGCGAGTGCTGCATTACGTGACAATACTAATGGCTGTAGTGTCATCTGCGACACTTTGCGACACAACGCGCCAAAACAAATTGTCGCGTCGGTGTGCGGTCGGTCTAACAGAAGAGGATGCGGTGGACAGAAACAGGTGGAGTTCACAGAACAGAGGATTTGTGCAAAGTGGAAGTGAAGAGACAAATATCAACTAACATACCGAGGCGAGTGCTGCATTACGTAACAATACTAATGGCTGTAGTGTGTCATCTGCGACACTTTGCGACACAACGCGCCAAAACAAATTGTCGCGTCGGTGTGCGGTCGGTCTAACAGAAGAGGATGCGGTGGACAGAAACAGGTGGAGTTCACAGAACAGAGGATTTGTGCAAAGTGGAAGTGAAGAGACAAATATCAACTAACATACCGAGGCGAGTGCTGCATTACGTAACAATACTAATGGCTGATGTGTGTCATCTGCGACACTTTGCGACACAACGCGCCAAAACAAATTGTCGCGCAGGTGTGCGGTCGGTCTAACAGAAGAGGATGCGGTGGACAGAAACAGGTGGAGTTCACAGAACAGAGGATTTGTGCAAAGTGGAAGTGAAGAGACAAATATCAACTAACATATCGAGGCGAGTGCTGCATTACGTAACAATACTAATGGCTGTAGTGTGTCATCTGCGACACTTTGCGACACAACGCGCCAAAACAAATTGTCGCGTCGGTGTGCGGTCGGTCTAACAGAAGAGGATGCGGTGGACAGAAACAGGTGGAGTTCACAGAACAGAGGATTTGTGCAAAGTAGAAGTGAAGAGACAAATATCAACTAACATACCGAGGCGAGTGCTGCATTACGTAACAATACTAATGGCTGTAGTGTGTCATCTGCGACACTTTGCGACACAACGCGCCAAAACAAATTGTCGCGCCGGTGTGCGGTCGGTCTAACAGAAGAGGATGCGGTGGACAGAAACAGGTGGAGTTCACAGAACAGAGGATTTGTGCAAAGTGGAAGTGAAGAGACAAATATCAACTAACATACCGAGGCGAGTGCTGCATTACGTGACAATACTAATGGCTGTAGTGTGTCATCTGCGACACTTTGCGACACAACGCGCCAAAACAAATTGTCGCGCCGGTGTGCGGTCGGTCTAACAGAAGAGGATGCGGTGGACAGAAACAGGTGGAGTTCACAGAACAGAGGATTTGTGCAAAGTGGAAGTGAAGAGACAAATATCAACTAACATATCGAGGCGAGTGCTGCATTACGTGACAATACTAATGGCTGTAGTGTCATCTGCGACACTTTGCGACACAACGCGCCAAAACAAATTGTCGCGTCGGTGTGCGGTCGGTCTAACAGAAGAGGATGCGGTGGACAGAAACAGGTGGAGTTCACAGAACAGAGGATTTGTGCAAAGTGGAAGTGAAGAGACAAATATCAACTAACATACCGAGGCGAGTGCTGCATTACGTGACAATACTAATGGCTGTAGTGTCATCTGCGACACTTTGCGACACAACGCGCCAAAACAAATTGTCGCGTCGGTGTGCGGTCGGTCTAACAGAAGAGGATGCGGTGGACAGAAACAGGTGGAGTTCACAGAACAGAGGATTTGTGCAAAGTGGAAGTGAAGAGACAAATATCAACTAACATACCGAGGCGAGTGCTGCATTACGTAACAATACTAATGGCTGATGTGTGTCATCTGCGACACTTTGCGACACAACGCGCCAAAACACATTGTCGCGCAGGTGTGCGGTCGGTCTAACAGAAGAGGATGCGGTGGACAGAAACAGGTGGAGTTCACAGAACAGAGGATTTGTGCAAAGTGGAAGTGAAGAGACAAATATCAACTAACATATCGAGGCGAGTGCTGCATTACGTAACAATACTAATGGCTGTAGTGTGTCATCTGCGACACTTTGCGACACAACGCGCCAAAACAAATTGTCGCGTCGGTGTGCGGTCGGTCTAACAGAAGAGGATGCGGTGGACAGAAACAGGTGGAGTTCACAGAACAGAGGATTTGTGCAAAGTAGAAGTGAAGAGACAAATATCAACTAACATACCGAGGCGAGTGCTGCATTACGTAACAATACTAATGGCTGTAGTGTGTCATCTGCGACACTTTGCGACACAACGCGCCAAAACAAATTGTCGCGCCGGTGTGCGGTCGGTCTAACAGAAGAGGATGCGGTGGACAGAAACAGGTGGAGTTCACAGAACAGAGGATTTGTGCAAAGTGGAAGTGAAGAGACAAATATCAACTAACATACCGAGGCGAGTGCTGCATTACGTGACAATACTAATGGCTGTAGTGTGTCATCTGCGACACTTTGCGACACAACGCGCCAAAACAAATTGTCGCGCCGGTGTGCGGTCGGTCTAACAGAAGAGGATGCGGTGGACAGAAACAGGTGGAGTTCACAGAACAGAGGATTTGTGCAAAGTGGAAGTGAAGAGACAAATATCAACTAACATATCGAGGCGAGTGCTGCATTACGTGACAATACTAATGGCTGTAGTGTCATCTGCGACACTTTGCGACACAACGCGCCAAAACAAATTGTCGCGTCGGTGTGCGGTCGGTCTAACAGAAGAGGATGCGGTGGACAGAAACAGGTGGAGTTCACAGAACAGAGGATTTGTGCAAAGTGGAAGTGAAGAGACAAATATCAACTAACATACCGAGGCGAGTGCTGCATTACGTGACAATACTAATGGCTGTAGTGTCATCTGCGACACTTTGCGACACAACGCGCCAAAACAAATTGTCGCGCCGGTGTGCGGTCGGTCTAACAGAAGAGGATGCGGTGGACAGAAACAGGTGGAGTTCACAGAACAGAGGATTTGTGCAAAGTGGAAGTGAAGAGACAAATATCAACTAACATATCGAGGCGAGTGCTGCATTACGTGACAATACTAATGGCTGTAGTGTCATCTGCGACACTTTGCGACACAACGCGCCAAAACAAATTGTCGCGCCGGTGTGCGTTCGGTCTAACAGAAGAGGATGCGGTGGACAGAAACAGGTGGAGTTCACAGAACAGAGGATTTGTGCAAAGTGGAAGTGAAGAGACAAATATCAACTAACATATCGAGGCGAGCGCTGCATTACGTAACAATACTAATGGCTGTAGTGTCATCTGCGACACTTTGCGACACAACGCGCCAAAACAAATTGTCGCGTCGGTGTGCGGTCGGTCTAACAGAAGAGGATGCGGTGGACAGAAACAGGTGGAGTTCACAGAACAGAGGATTTGTGCAAAGTGGAAGTGAAGAGACAAATATCAACTAACATATCGAGGCGAGTGCTGCATTACGTAACAATACTAATGGCTGTAGTGTCATCTGCGACACTTTGCGACACAACGCGCCAAAACAAATTGTCGCGTCGGTGTGCGGTCGGTCTAACAGAAGAGGATGCGGTGGACAGAAACAGGTGGAGTTCACAGAACAGAGGATTTGTGCAAAGTGGAAGTGAAGAGACAAATATCAACTAACATATCGAGGCGAGTGCTGCATTACGTGACAATACTAATGGCTGTAGTGTCATCTGCGACACTTTGCGACACAACGCGCCAAAACAAATTGTCGCGTCGGTGTGCGGTCGGTCTAACAGAAGAGGATGCGGTGGACAGAAACAGGTGGAGTTCACAGAACAGAGGATTTGTGCAAAGTGGAAGTGAAGAGACAAATATCAACTAAAATATCGAGGCGAGTGCTGCATTACGTAACAATACTAATGGCTGTAGTGTGTCATCTGCGACACTTTGCGACACAACGCGCCAAAACAAATTGTCGCGTCGGTGTGCGGTCGGTCTAATAGAAGAGGATGCGGTGGACAGAAACAGGTGGAGTTCACAGAACAGAGGATTTGTGCAAAGTGGAAGTGAAGAGACAAATATCAACTAACATACCGAGGCGAGTGCTGCATTACGTAACAATACTAATGGCTGTAGTGTGTCATCTGCGACACTTTGCGACACAACGCGCCAAAACAAATTGTCGCGTCGGTGTGCGATCGGTCTAACAGAAGAGGATGCGGTGGACAGAAACAGGTGGAGTTCACAGAACAGAGGATTTGTGCAAAGTGGAAGTGAAGAGACAAATATCAACTAACATATCGAGGCGAGTGCTGCATTACGTAACAATACTAATGGCTGTAGTGTGTCATCTGCGACACTTTGCGACACAACGCGCCAAAACAAATTGTCGCGTCGGTGTGCGGTCGGTCTAACAGAAGAGGATGCGGTGGACAGAAACAGGTGGAGTTCACAAAACAGAGGATTTGTGCAAAGTGGAAGTGAAGAGACAAATATCAACTAACATACCGAGGCGAGTGCTGCATTACGTAACAATACTAATGGCTGTAGTGTGTCATCTGCGACACTTTGCGACACAACGCTCCAAAACAAATTGTCGCGCCGGTGTGCGGTCGGTCTAACAGAAGAGGATGCGGTGGACAGAAACAGGTGGAGTTCACAGAACAGAGGATTTGTGCAAAGTGGAAGTGAAGAGACAAATATCAACTAACATATCGAGGCGAGTGCTGCATTACGTAACAATACTAATGGCTGTAGTGTGTCATCTGCGACACTTTGCGACACAACGCGCCAAAACAAATTGTCGCGTCGGTGTGCGGTCGGTCTAACAGAAGAGGATGCGGTGGACAGAAACAGGTGGAGTTCACAGAACAGAGGATTTGTGCAAAGTGGAAGTGAAGAGACAAATATCAACTAACATACCGAGGCGAGTGCTGCATTACGTGACAATACTAATGGCTGTAGTGTGTCATCTGCGACACTTTGCGACACAACGCGCCAAAACAAATTGTCGCGTCGGTGTGCGGTCGGTCTAACAGAAGAGGATGCGGTGGACAGAAACAGGTGGAGTTCACAGAACAGAGGATTTGTGCAAAGTGGAAGTGAAGAGACAAATATCAACTAACATACCGAGGCGAGTGCTGCATTACGTAACAATACTAATGGCTGTAGTGTGTCATCTGCGACACTTTGCGACACAACGCGCCAAAACAAATTGTCGCGTCGGTGTGCGGTCGGTCTAACAGAAGAGGATGCGGTGGACAGAAACAGGTGGAGTTCACAGAACAGAGGATTTGTGCAAAGTGGAAGTGAAGAGACAAATATCAACTAACATACCGAGGCGAGTGCTGCATTACGTAACAATACTAATGGCTGTAGTGTGTCATCTGCGACACTTTGCGACGCAACGCGCCAAAACAAATTGTCGCGTCGGTGTGCGGTCGGTCTAACAGAAGAGGATGCGGTGGACAGAAACAGGTGGAGTTCACAGAACAGAGGATTTGTGCAAAGTGGAAGTGAAGAGACAAATATCAACTAACATACCGAGACGAGTGCTGCATTACGTAACAATACCAATGGCTGTAGTGTGTCATCTGCGACACTTTGCGACACAACGCGCCAAAACAAATTGTCGCGTCGGTGTGCGGTCGGTCTAACAGAAGAGGATGCGGTGGACAGAAACAGTTGGAGTTCACAGAACAGAGGATTTGTGCAAAGTGGAAGTGAAGAGACAAATATCAACTAACATACCGAGGCGAGTGCTGCATTACGTAACAATACTAATGGCTGTAGTGTGTCATCTGCGACACTTTGCGACACAACGCGCCAAAACAAATTGTCGCGTCGGTGTGCGGTCGGTCTAACAGAAGAGGATGCGGTGGACAGAAAGAGGTGGAGTTCACAGAACAGAGGATTTGTGCAAAGTGGAAGTGAAGAGACAAATATCAACTAACATACCGAGGCGAGTGCTGCATTACGTAACAATACTAATGGCTGTAGTGTGTCATCTGCGACACTTTGCGACACAACGCGCCAAAACAAATTGTCGCGTCGGTGTGCGGTCGGTCTAACAGAAGAGGATGCGGTGGACAGAAAGAGGTGGAGTTCACAGAACAGAGGATTTGTGCAAAGTGGAAGTGAAGAGACAAATATCAACTAACATACCGAGGCGAGTGCTGCATTACGTAACAATACTAATGGCTGTAGTGTGTCATCTGCGACACTTTGCGACACAACTCGTCAAAACAAATTGTCGCGTCGGTGTGCGGTCGGTCTAACAGAAGAGGATGCGGTGGACAGAAACAGGTGGAGTTCACAGAACAGAGGATTTGTGCAAAGTGGAAGTGAAGAGACAAATATCAACTAACATACCGAGGCGAGTGCTGCATTACGTAACAATACTAATGGCTGTAGTGTGTCATCTGCGACACTTTGCGACACAACGAGCCAAAACAAATTGTCGCGCCGGTGTGCGGTCGGTCTAACAGAAGAGGATGCGGTGGACAGAAACAGGTGGAGTTCACAGAACAGAGGATTTGTGCAAAGTGGAAGTGAAGAGACAAATATCAACTAACATATCGAGGCGAGTGCTGCATTACGTAACAATACTAATGGCTGTAGTGTGTCATCTGCGACACTTTGCGACACAACGCGCCAAAACAAATTGTCGCGTCGGTGTGCGGTCGGTCTAACAGAAGAGGATGCGGTGGACAGAAACAGGTGGAGTTCACAGAACAGAGGATTTGTGCAAAGTGGAAGTGAAGAGACAAATATCAACTAACATACCGAGGCGAGTGCTGCATTACGTAACAATACTAATGGCTGTAGTGTGTCATCTGCGACACTTTGCGACACAACGCGCCAAAACAAATTGTCGCGTCGGTGTGCGGTCGGTCTAACAGAAGAGGATGCGGTGGACAGAAACAGGTGGAGTTCACAGAACAGAGGATTTGTGCAAAGTGGAAGTGAAGAGACAAATATCAACTAACATACCGAGGCGAGTGCTGCATTACGTAACAATACTAATGGCTGTAGTGTGTCATCTGCGACACTTTGCGACACAACGCGCCAAAACAAATTGTCGCGCCGGTGTGCGGTCGGTCTAACAGAAGAGGATGCGTTGGACAGAAACAGGTGGAGTTCACAGAACAGAGGATTTGTGCAAAGTGGATGTGAAGAGACAAATATCAACTAACATATCGAGGCGAGTGCTGCAATACGTAACAATACTAATGGCTGTAGTGTGTCATCTGCGACACTTTGCGACACAACGCGCCAAAACAAATTGTCGCGTCGGTGTGCGGTCGGTCTAACAGAAGAGGATGCGGTGGACAGAAACAGGTGGAGTTCACAGAACAGAGGATTTGTGCAAAGTGGAAGTGAAGAGACAAATATCAACTAACATACCGAGGCGAGTGCTGCATTACGTAACAATACTAATGGCTGTAGTGTGTCATCTGCGACACTTTGCGACACAACGCGCCAAAACAAATTGTCGCGTCGGTGTGCGGTCGGTCTAACAGAAGAGGATGCGGTGGACAGAAACAGGTGGAGTTCACAGAACAGAGGATTTGTGCAAAGTGGAAGTGAAGAGACAAATATCAACTAACATACCGAGGCGAGTGCTGCATTACGTAACAATACTAATGGCTGATGTGTGTCATCTGCGACACTTTGCGACACAACGTGCCAAAACAAATTGTCGCGCCGGTGTGCGGTCGGTCTAACAGAAGAGGATGCGGTGGACAGAAACAGGTAGAGTTCACAGAACAGAGGATTTGTGCAAAGTGGAAGTGAAGAGACAAATATCAACTAACATATCGAGGCGAGTGCTGCATTACGTAACAATACTAATGGCTGTAGTGTGTCATCTGCGACACTTTGCGACACAACGCGCCAAAACAAATTGTCGCGTCGGTGTGCGGTCGGTCTAACAGAAGAGGATGCGGTGGACAGAAACAGGTGGAGTTCACAGAACAGAGGATTTGTGAAAAGTAGAAGTGAAGAGACAAATATCAACTAACATACCGAGGCGAGTGCTGCATTACGTAACAATACTAATGGCTGTAGTGTGTCATCTGCGACACTTTGCGACACAACGCGCCAAAACAAATTGTCGCGCCGGTGTGCGGTCGGTCTAACAGAAGACGATGCGGTGGACAGAAACAGGTGGAGTTCACAGAACAGAGGATTTGTCCAAAGTGGAAGTGAAGAGACAAATATCAACTAACATACCGAGGCGAGTGCTGCATTACGTGACAATACTAATGGCTGTAGTGTGTCATCTGCGACACTTTGCGACACAACGCGCCAAAACAAATTGTCGCGCCGGTGTGCGGTCGGCCTAACAGAAGAGGATGCGGTGGACAGAAACAGGTGGAGTTCACAGAACAGAGGATTTGTGCAAAGTAGAAGTGAAGAGACAAATATCAACTAACATATCGAGGCGAGTGCTGCATTACGTAACAATACTAATGGCTGTATTGAGTCATCTGCGACACTTTGCGACACAACGCGCCAAAACAAATTGTCGCGCCGGTGTGCGGTCGGCCTAACAGAAGAGGATGCGGTGGACAGAAACAGGTGGAGTTCACAGAACAGAGGATTTGTGCAAAGTGGAAGTGAAGAGACAAATATCAACTAACATATCGAGGCGAGTGCTGCATTACGTAACAATACTAATGGCTGTAGTGTGTCATCTGCGACACTTTGCGACACAACGCGCCAAAACAAATTGTCGCGCCGGTGTGCGGTCGGCCTAACAGAAGAGGATGCGGTGGACAGAAACAGGTGGAGTTCACAGAACAGAGGATTTGTGCAAAGTGGAAGTGAAGAGACAAATATCAACTAACATATCGAGGCGAGTGCTGCATTACGTAACAATACTAATGGCTGTAGTGTGTCATCTGCGACACTTTGCGACACAACGCGCCAAAACAAATTGTTGCGTCGGTGTGCGGTCGGTCTAACAGAAGAGGATGCGGTGGACAGAAACAGGTGGAGTTCACAGAACAGAGGATTTGTGCAAAGTGGAAGTGAAGAGACAAATATCAACTAACATACCGAGGCGAGTGCTGCATTACGTAACAATACAAATGGCTGTAGTGTGTCATCTGCGACACTTTGCGACACAACGCGCCAAAACAAATTGTCGCGTCGGTGTGCGGTCGGTCTAACAGAAGAAGATGCGGTGGACAGAAACAGGTGGAGTTCACAGAACAGAGGATTTGTGCAAAGTGGAAGTGAAGAGACAAATATCAACTAACATACCGAGGCGAGTGCTGCATTACGTAACAATACTAATGGCTGTAGTGTGTCATCTGCGACACTTTGCGACACAACGCGCCAAAACAAATTGTCGCGCCGGTGTGCGGTCGGCCTAACAGAAGAGGATGCGGTGGACAGAAACAGGTGGAGTTCACAGAACAGAGGATTTGTGCAAAGTGGAAGTGAAGAGACAAATATCAACTAACATATCGAGGCGAGTGCTGCATTACGTAACAATACTAATGGCTGTAGTGTGTCATCTGCGACACTTTGCGACACAACGCGCCAAAACAAATTGTCGCGTCGGTGTGCGGTCGGTCTAACAGAAGAGGATGCGGTGGACAGAAACAGGTGGAGTTCACAGAACAGAGGATTTGTGCAAAGTGGAAGTGAAGAGACAAATATCAACTAACATACCGAGGCGAGTGCTGCATTACGTAACAATACTAATGGCTGTAGTGTGTCATCTGCGACACTTTGCGACACAACGCGCCTAAACAAATTGTCGCGCCGGTGTGCGGTCGGCCTAACAGAAGAGGATGCGGTGGACAGAAACAGGTGGAGTTCACAGAACAGAGGATTTGTGCAAAGTGGAAGTGAAGAGACAAATATCAACTAACATATCGAGGCGAGTGCTGCATTACGTAACAATACTAATGGCTGTAGTGTGTCATCTGCGACACTTTGCGACACAACGCGACAAAACAAATTGTCGCGTCGGTGTGCGGTCGGTCTAACAGAAGAGGATGCGGTGGACAGAAACAGGTGGAGTTCACAGAACAGGGGATTTGTGCAAAGTGGAAGTGAAGAGACAAATATCAACTAACATACCGAGGCGAGTGCTGCATTACGTAACAATACTAATGGCTGTAGTGTGTCATCTGCGACACTTTGCGACACAACGCGCCAAAACAAATTGTCGCGTCGGTGTGCGGTCGGTCTAACAGAAGAGGATGCGGTGGACAGAAACAGGTGGAGTTCACAGAACAGAGGATTTGTGCAAAGTAGAAGTGAAGGGACAAATATCAACTAACATACCGAGGCGAGTGCTGCATTACGTAACAATACTAATGGCTGTAGTGTGTCATCTGCGACACTATGCGACACAACGCGTCAAAACAAATTGTCGCGTCGGTGTGCGGTCGGTCTAACAGAAGAGGATGCGGTGGACAGAAACAGGTGGAGTTCACAGAACAGAGGATTTGTGCAAAGTGGAAGTGAAGAGACAAATATCAACTAACATACCGAGGCGAGTGCTGCATTACGTAACAATACTAATGGCTGTAGTGTGTCATCTGCGACACTTTGCGACACAACGCGCCAAAACAAATTGTCGCGCCGGTGTGCGGTCGGTCTAACAGAAGAGGATGCGGTGGACAGAAACAGGTGGAGTTCACAGAACAGAGGATTTGTGCAAAGTGGAAGTGAAGAGACAAATATCAACTAACATATCGAGGCGAGTGCTGCATTACGTAACAATACTAATGGCTGTAGTGTGTCATCTGCGACACTTTGCGACACAACGCGCCAAAACAAATTGTCGCGTCGGTGTGCGGTCGGTCTAACAGAAGAGGATGCGGTGGACAGAAACAGGTGGAGTTCACAGAACAGAGGATTTGTGCAAAGTGGAAGTGAAGAGACAAATATCAACTAACATACCGAGGCGAGTGCTGCATTACGTAACAATACTAATGGCTGTAGTGTGTCATCTGCGACACATTGCGACACAACGCGCCAAAACAAATTGTCGCGTCGGTGTGCGGTCGGTCTAACAGAAGAGGATGCGGTGGACAGAAACAGGTGGAGTTCACAGAACAGAGGATTTGTGCAAAGTGGAAGTGAAGAGACAAATATCAACTAACATACCGAGGCGAGTGCTGCATTACGTAACAATACTAATGGCTGATGTGTGTAATCTGCGACACTTTGCGACACAACGCGCCAAAACAAATTGTCGCGCCGGTGTGCGGTCGGTCTAACAGAAGAGGATGCGATGGACAGAAACAGGTGGAGTTCACAGAAAAGAGGATTTGTGCAAAGTGGAAGTGAAGAGACAAATATCAACTAACATATCGAGGCGAGTGCTGCATTACGTAACAATACTAATGGCTGTAGTGTGTCATCTGCGACACTTTGCGACACAACGCGCCAAAACAAATTGTCGCGTCGGTGTGCGGTCGGTCTAACAGAAGAGGATGCGGTGGACAGAAACAGGTGGAGTTCACAGAACAGAGGATTTGTGCAAAGTAGAAGTGAAGAGACAAATATCAACTAACATACCGAGGCGAGTGCTGCATTACGTAACAATACTAATGGCTGTAGTGTGTCATCTGCGACACTTTGCGACACAACGCGCCAAAACAAATTGTCGCGCCGGTGTGCGGTCGGTCTAACAGAAGAGGATGCGGTGGACAGAAACAGGTGGAGTTCCCAGAACAGAGGATTTGTCCAAAGTGGAAGTGAAGAGACAAATATCAACTAACATACCGAGGCGAGTGCTGCATTACGTGACAATACTAATGGCTGAAGTGTGTCACCTGCGACACTTTGCGACACAACGCGCCAAAACAAATTGTCGCGCCGGTGTGCGGTCGGCCTAACAGAAGAGGATGCGGTGGACAGAAACAGGTGGAGTTCACAGAACAGAGGATTTGTGCAAAGTAGAAGTGAAGAGACAAATATCAACTAACATATCGAGGCGAGTGCTGCATTACGTAACAATACTAATGGCTGTAGTGTGTCATCTGCGACACTTTGCGACACAACGCGCCAAAACAAATTGTCGCGCCGGTGTGCGGTCGGCCTAACAGAAGAGGATGCGGTGGACAGAAACAGGTGGAGTTCACAGAACAGAGGATTTGTGCAAAGTGGAAGTGAAGAGACAAATATCAACTAACATATCGAGGCGAGTGCTGCATTACGTAACAATACTAATGGCTGTAGTGTGTCATCTGCGACACTTTGCGACACAACGCGCCAAAACAAATTGTCGCGCCGGTGTGCGGTCGGCCTAACAGAAGAGGATGCGGTGGACAGAAACAGGTGGAGTTCACAGAACAGAGGATTTGTGCAAAGTGGAAATGAAGAGACAAATATCAACTAACATATCGAGGCGAGTGCTGCATTACGTAACAATACTAATGGCTGTAGTGTGTCATCTGCGACACTTTGCGACACAACGCGCCAAAACAAATTGTTGCGTCGGTGTGCGGTCGGTCTAACAGAAGAGGATGCGGTGGACAGAAACAGGTGGAGTTCACAGAACAGAGGATTTGTGCAAAGTGGAAGTGAAGAGACAAATATCAACTAACATACCGAGGCGAGTGCTGCATTACGTGACAATACTAATGGCTGTAGTGTGTCATCTGCGACACTTTGCGACACAACGCGCCAAAACAAATTGTCGCGCCGGTGTGCGGTCGGCCTAACAGAAGAGGATGCGGTGGACAGAAACAGGTGGAGTTCACAGAACAGAGGATTTGTGCAAAGTGGAAGTGAACAGACAAATATCAACTAACATACCGAGGCGAGTGCTGCATTACGTAACAATACTAATGGCTGTAGTGTGTCATCTGCGACACTTTGCGACACAACGCGCCAAAACAAATTGTCGCGCCGGTGTGCGGTCGGTCTAACAGAAGAGGATGCGGTGGACAGAAACAGGTGGAGTTCACAGAACAGAGGATTTGTGCAAAGTGGAAGTGAAGAGACAAATATCAACTAACATATCGAGGCGAGTGCTGCATTACGTGACAATACTAATGGCTGTAGTGTCATCTGCGACACTTTGCGACACAACGCGCCAAAACAAATTGTCGCGTCGGTGTGCGGTCGGTCTAACAGAAGAGGATGCGGTGGACAGAAACAGGTGGAGTTCACAGAACAGAGGATTTGTGCAAAGTGGAAGTGAAGAGACAAATATCAACTAACATACCGAGGCGAGTGCTGCATTACGTGACAATACTAATGGCTGTAGTGTCATCTGCGACACTTTGCGACACAACGCGCCAAAACAAATTGTCGCGTCGGTGTGCGGTCGGTCTAACAGAAGAGGATGCGGTGGACAGAAACAGGTGGAGTTCACAGAACAGAGGATTTGTGCAAAGTGGAAGTGAAGAGACAAATATCAACTAACATACCGAGGCGAGTGCTGCATTACGTGACAATACTAATGGCTGATGTGTGTCATCTGCGACACTTTGCGACACAACGCGCCAAAACAAATTGTCGCGCAGGTGTGCGGTCGGTCTAACAGAAGAGGATGCGGTGGACAGAAACAGGTGGAGTTCACAGAACAGAGGATTTGTGCAAAGTGGAAGTGAAGAGACAAATATCAACTAACATATCGAGGCGAGTGCTGCATTACGTAACAATACTAATGGCTGTAGTGTGTCATCTGCGACACTTTGCGACACAACGCGCCAAAACAAATTGTCGCGTCGGTGTGCGGTCGGTCTAACAGAAGAGGATGCGGTGGACAGAAACAGGTGGAGTTCACAGAACAGAGGATTTGTGCAAAGTAGAAGTGAAGAGACAAATATCAACTAACATACCGAGGCGAGTGCTGCATTACGTAACAATACTAATGGCTGTAGTGTGTCATCTGCGACACTTTGCGACACAACGCGCCAAAACAAATTGTCGCGCCGGTGTGCGGTCGGTCTAACAGAAGAGGATGCGGTGGACAGAAACAGGTGGAGTTCACAGAACAGAGGATTTGTGCAAAGTGGAAGTGAAGAGACAAATATCAACTAACATACCGAGGCGAGTGCTGCATTACGTGACAATACTAATGGCTGTAGTGTGTCATCTGCGACACTTTGCGACACAACGCGCCAAAACAAATTGTCGCGCCGGTGTGCGGTCGGTCTAACAGAAGAGGATGCGGTGGACAGAAACAGGTGGAGTTCACAGAACAGAGGATTTGTGCAAAGTGGAAGTGAAGAGACAAATATCAACTAACATATCGAGGCGAGTGCTGCATTACGTGACAATACTAATGGCTGTAGTGTCATCTGCGACACTTTGCGACACAACGCGCCAAAACAAATTGTCGCGTCGGTGTGCGGTCGGTCTAACAGAAGAGGATGCGGTGGACAGAAACAGGTGGAGTTCACAGAACAGAGGATTTGTGCAAAGTGGAAGTGAAGAGACAAATATCAACTAACATACCGAGGCGAGTGCTGCATTACGTGACAATACTAATGGCTGTAGTGTCATCTGCGACACTTTGCGACACAACGCGCCAAAACAAATTGTCGCGCCGGTGTGCGGTCGGTCTAACAGAAGAGGATGCGGTGGACAGAAACAGGTGGAGTTCACAGAACAGAGGATTTGTGCAAAGTGGAAGTGAAGAGACAAATATCAACTAACATATCGAGGCGAGTGCTGCATTACGTGACAATACTAATGGCTGTAGTGTCATCTGCGACACTTTGCGACACAACGCGCCAAAACAAATTGTCGCGCCGGTGTGCGTTCGGACTAACAGAAGAGGATGCGGTGGACAGAAACAGGTGGAGTTCACAGAACAGAGGATTTGTGCAAAGTGGAAGTGAAGAGACAAATATCAACTAACATATCGAGGCGAGCGCTGCATTACGTAACAATACTAATGGCTGTAGTGTCATCTGCGACACTTTGCGACACAACGCGCCAAAACAAATTGTCGCGTCGGTGTGCGGTCGGTCTAACAGAAGAGGATGCGGTGGACAGAAACAGGTGGAGTTCACAGAACAGAGGATTTGTGCAAAGTGGAAGTGAAGAGACAAATATCAACTAACATATCGAGGCGAGTGCTGCATTACGTAACAATACTAATGGCTGTAGTGTCATCTGCGACACTTTGCGACACAACGCGCCAAAACAAATTGTCGCGTCGGTGTGCGGTCGGTCTAACAGAAGAGGATGCGGTGGACAGAAACAGGTGGAGTTCACAGAACAGAGGATTTGTGCAAAGTGGAAGTGAAGAGACAAATATCAACTAACATATCGAGGCGAGTGCTGCATTACGTGACAATACTAATGGCTGTAGTGTCATCTGCGACACTTTGCGACACAACGCGCCAAAACAAATTGTCGCGTCGGTGTGCGGTCGGTCTAACAGAAGAGGATGCGGTGGACAGAAACAGGTGGAGTTCACAGAACAGAGGATTTGTGCAAAGTGGAAGTGAAGAGACAAATATCAACTAAAATATCGAGGCGAGTGCTGCATTACGTAACAATACTAATGGCTGTAGTGTGTCATCTGCGACACTTTGCGACACAACGCGCCAAAACAAATTGTCGCGTCGGTGTGCGGTCGGTCTAATAGAAGAGGATGCGGTGGACAGAAACAGGTGGAGTTCACAGAACAGAGGATTTGTGCAAAGTGGAAGTGAAGAGACAAATATCAACTAACATACCGAGGCGAGTGCTGCATTACGTAACAATACTAATGGCTGTAGTGTGTCATCTGCGACACTTTGCGACACAACGCGCCAAAACAAATTGTCGCGTCGGTGTGCGATCTGTCTAACAGAAGAGGATGCGGTGGACAGAAACAGGTGGAGTTCACAGAACAGAGGATTTGTGCAAAGTGGAAGTGAAGAGACAAATATCAACTAACATATCGAGGCGAGTGCTGCATTACGTAACAATACTAATGGCTGTAGTGTGTCATCTGCGACACTTTGCGACACAACGCGCCAAAACAAATTGTCGCGTCGGTGTGCGGTCGGTCTAACAGAAGAGGATGCGGTGGACAGAAACAGGTGGAGTTCACAGAACAGAGGATTTGTGCAAAGTGGAAGTGAAGAGACAAATATCAACTAACATACCGAGGCGAGTGCTGCATTACGTAACAATACTAATGGCTGTAGTGTGTCATCTGCGACACTTTGCGACACAACGCTCCAAAACAAATTGTCGCGCCGGTGTGCGGTCGGTCTAACAGAAGAGGATGCGGTGGACAGAAACAGGTGGAGTTCACAGAACAGAGGATTTGTGCAAAGTGGAAGTGAAGAGACAAATATCAACTAACATATCGAGGCGAGTGCTGCATTACGTAACAATACTAATGGCTGTAGTGTGTCATCTGCGACACTTTGCGACACAACGCGCCAAAACAAATTGTCGCGTCGGTGTGCGGTCGGTCTAACAGAAGAGGATGCGGTGGACAGAAACAGGTGGAGTTCACAGAACAGAGGATTTGTGCAAAGTGGAAGTGAAGAGACAAATATCAACTAACATACCGAGGCGAGTGCTGCATTACGTGACAATACTAATGGCTGTAGTGTGTCATCTGCGACACTTTGCGACACAACGCGCCAAAACAAATTGTCGCGTCGGTGTGCGGTCGGTCTAACAGAAGAGGATGCGGTGGACAGAAACAGGTGGAGTTCACAGAACAGAGGATTTGTGCAAAGTGGAAGTGAAGAGACAAATATCAACTAACATACCGAGGCGAGTGCTGCATTACGTAACAATACTAATGGCTGTAGTGTGTCATCTGCGACACTTTGCGACACAACGCGCCAAAACAAATTGTCGCGTCGGTGTGCGGTCGGTCTAACAGAAGAGGATGCGGTGGACAGAAACAGGTGGAGTTCACAGAACAGAGGATTTGTGCAAAGTGGAAGTGAAGAGACAAATATCAACTAACATACCGAGGCGAGTGCTGCATTACGTAACAATACTAATGGCTGTAGTGTGTCATCTGCGACACTTTGCGACGCAACGCGCCAAAACAAATTGTCGCGTCGGTGTGCGGTCGGTCTAACAGAAGAGGATGCGGTGGACAGAAACAGGTGGAGTTCACAGAACAGAGGATTTGTGCAAAGTGGAAGTGAAGAGACAAATATCAACTAACATACCGAGACGAGTGCTGCATTACGTAACAATACCAATGGCTGTAGTGTGTCATCTGCGACACTTTGCGACACAACGCGCCAAAACAAATTGTCGCGTCGGTGTGCGGTCGGTCTAACAGAAGAGGATGCGGTGGACAGAAACAGTTGGAGTTCACAGAACAGAGGATTTGTGCAAAGTGGAAGTGAAGAGACAAATATCAACTAACATACCGAGGCGAGTGCTGCATTACGTAACAATACTAATGGCTGTAGTGTGTCATCTGCGACACTTTGCGACACAACGCGCCAAAACAAATTGTCGCGTCGGTGTGCGGTCGGTCTAACAGAAGAGGATGCGGTGGACAGAAAGAGGTGGAGTTCACAGAACAGAGGATTTGTGCAAAGTGGAAGTGAAGAGACAAATATCAACTAACATACCGAGGCGAGTGCTGCATTACGTAACAATACTAATGGCTGTAGTGTGTCATCTGCGACACTTTGCGACACAACGCGCCAAAACAAATTGTCGCGTCGGTGTGCGGTCGGTCTAACAGAAGAGGATGCGGTGGACAGAAAGAGGTGGAGTTCACAGAACAGAGGATTTGTGCAAAGTGGAAGTGAAGAGACAAATATCAACTAACATATCGAGGCGAGTGCTGCATTACGTGACAATACTAATGGCTGTAGTGTGTCATCTGCGACACTTTGCGACACAACGCGCCAAAACAAATTGTCGCGCCGGTGTGCGGTCGGCCTAACAGAAGAGGATGCGGTGGACAGAAACAGGTGGAGTTCACAGAACAGAGGATTTGTGCAAAGTGGAAGTGAAGGGACAAATATCAACTAACATACCGAGGCGAGTGCTGCATTACGTAACAATACAAATGGCTGTAGTGTGTCATCTGCGACACTTTGCGACACAACGCGCCAAAACAAATTGTCGCGTCGGTGTGCGGTCGGTCTAACAGAAGAAGATGCGGTGGACAGAAACAGGTGGAGTTCACAGAACAGAGGATTTGTGCAAAGTGGAAGTGAAGAGACAAATATCAACTAACATACCGAGGCGAGTGCTGCATTACGTAACAATACTAATGGCTGTAGTGTGTCATCTGCGACACTTTGCGACACAACGCGCCAAAACAAATTGTCGCGCCGGTGTGCGGTCGGCCTAACAGAAGAGGATGCGGTGGACAGAAACAGGTGGAGTTCACAGAACAGAGGATTTGTGCAAAGTAGAAGTGAAGGGACAAATATCAACTAACATACCGAGGCGAGTGCTGCATTACGTAACAATACTAATGGCTGTAGTGTGTCAACTGCGACACTTTGCGACACATCGCGTCAAAACAAATTGTCGCGTCGGTGTGCGGTCGGTCTAACAGAAGAGGATGCGGTGGACAGAAACAGGTGGAGTTCACAGAACAGAGGATTTGTGCAAAGTGGAAGTGAAGAGACAAATATCAACTAACATACCGAGGCGAGTGCTGCATTACGTAACAATACTAATGGCTGTAGTGTGTCATCTGCGACACTTTGCGACACAACGCGCCAAAACAAATTGTCGCGCCGGTGTGCGGTCGGTCTAACAGAAGAGGATGCGTTGGACAGAAACAGGTGGAGTTCACAGAACAGAGGATTTGTGCAAAGTGGAAGTGAAGAGACAAATATCAACTAACATATCGAGGCGAGTGCTGCAATACGTAACAATACTAATGGCTGTAGTGTGTCATCTGCGACACTTTGCGACACAACGCGCCAAAACAAATTGTCGCGTCGGTGTGCGGTCGGTCTAACAGAAGAGGATGCGGTGGACAGAAACAGGTGGAGTTCACAGAACAGAGGATTTGTGCAAAGTGGAAGTGAAGAGACAAATATCAACTAACATACCGAGGCGAGTGCTGCATTACGTAACAATACTAATGGCTGTAGTGTGTCATCTGCGACACTTTGCGACACAACGCGCCAAAACAAATTGTCGCGTCGGTGTGCGGTCGGTCTAACAGAAGAGGATGCGGTGGACAGAAACAGGTGGAGTTCACAGAACAGAGGATTTGTGCAAAGTGGAAGTGAAGAGACAAATATCAACTAACATACCGAGGCGAGTGCTGCATTACGTAACAATACTAATGGCTGATGTGTGTCATCTGCGACACTTTGCGACACAACGTGCCAAAACAAATTGTCGCGCCGGTGTGCGGTCGGTCTAACAGAAGAGGATGCGGTGGACAGAAACAGGTAGAGTTCACAGAACAGAGGATTTGTGCAAAGTGGAAGTGAAGAGACAAATATCAACTAACATATCGAGGCGAGTGCTGCATTACGTAACAATACTAATGGCTGTAGTGTGTCATCTGCGACACTTTGCGACACAACGCGCCAAAACAAATTGTCGCGTCGGTGTGCGGTCGGTCTAACAGAAGAGGATGCGGTGGACAGAAACAGGTGGAGTTCACAGAACAGAGGATTTGTGAAAAGTAGAAGTGAAGAGACAAATATCAACTAACATACCGAGGCGAGTGCTGCATTACGTAACAATACTAATGGCTGTAGTGTGTCATCTGCGACACTTTGCGACACAACGCGCCAAAACAAATTGTCGCGCCGGTGTGCGGTCGGTCTAACAGAAGACGATGCGGTGGACAGAAACAGGTGGAGTTCACAGAACAGAGGATTTGTCCAAAGTGGAAGTGAAGAGACAAATATCAACTAACATACCGAGGCGAGTGCTGCATTACGTGACAATACTAATGGCTGTAGTGTGTCATCTGCGACACTTTGCGACACAACGCGCCAAAACAAATTGTCGCGCCGGTGTGCGGTCGGCCTAACAGAAGAGGATGCGGTGGACAGAAACAGGTGGAGTTCACAGAACAGAGGATTTGTGCAAAGTAGAAGTGAAGAGACAAATATCAACTAACATATCGAGGCGAGTGCTGCATTACGTAACAATACTAATGGCTGTAGTGAGTCATCTGCGACACTTTGCGACACAACGCGCCAAAACAAATTGTCGCGCCGGTGTGCGGTCGGCCTAACAGAAGAGGATGCGGTGGACAGAAACAGGTGGAGTTCACAGAACAGAGGATTTGTGCAAAGTGGAAGTGAAGAGACAAATATCAACTAACATATCGAGGCGAGTGCTGCATTACGTAACAATACTAATGGCTGTAGTGTGTCATCTGCGACACTTTGCGACACAACGCGCCAAAACAAATTGTCGCGCCGGTGTGCGGTCGGCCTAACAGAAGAGGATGCGGTGGACAGAAACAGGTGGAGTTCACAGAACAGAGGATTTGTGCAAAGTGGAAGTGAAGAGACAAATATCAACTAACATATCGAGGCGAGTGCTGCATTACGTAACAATACTAATGGCTGTAGTGTGTCATCTGCGACACTTTGCGACACAACGCGCCAAAACAAATTGTTGCGTCGGTGTGCGGTCGGTCTAACAGAAGAGGATGCGGTGGACAGAAACAGGTGGAGTTCACAGAACAGAGGATTTGTGCAAAGTGGAAGTGAAGAGACAAATATCAACTAACATACCGAGGCGAGTGCTGCATTACGTAACAATACAAATGGCTGTAGTGTGTCATCTGCGACACTTTGCGACACAACGCGCCAAAACAAATTGTCGCGTCGGTGTGCGGTCGGTCTAACAGAAGAAGATGCGGTGGACAGAAACAGGTGGAGTTCACAGAACAGAGGATTTGTGCAAAGTGGAAGTGAAGAGACAAATATCAACTAACATACCGAGGCGAGTGCTGCATTACGTAACAATACTAATGGCTGTAGTGTGTCATCTGCGACACTTTGCGACACAACGCGCCAAAACAAATTGTCGCGCCGGTGTGCGGTCGGCCTAACAGAAGAGGATGCGGTGGACAGAAACAGGTGGAGTTCACAGAACAGAGGATTTGTGCAAAGTGGAAGTGAAGAGACAAATATCAACTAACATATCGAGGCGAGTGCTGCATTACGTCACAATACTAATGGCTGTAGTGTGTCATCTGCGACACTTTGCGACACAACGCGCCAAAACAAATTGTCGCGTCGGTGTGCGGTCGGTCTAACAGAAGAGGATGCGGTGGACAGAAACAGGTGGAGTTCACAGAACAGAGGATTTGTGCAAAGTGGAAGTGAAGAGACAAATATCAACTAACATACCGAGGCGAGTGCTGCATTACGTAACAATACTAATGGCTGTAGTGTGTCATCTGCGACACTTTGCGACACAACGCGCCTAAACAAATTGTCGCGCCGGTGTGCGGTCGGCCTAACAGAAGAGGATGCGGTGGACAGAAACAGGTGGAGTTCACAGAACAGAGGATTTGTGCAAAGTGGAAGTGAAGAGACAAATATCAACTAACATATCGAGGCGAGTGCTGCATTACGTAACAATACTAATGGCTGTAGTGTGTCATCTGCGACACTTTGCGACACAACGCGACAAAACAAATTGTCGCGTCGGTGTGCGGTCGGTCTAACAGAAGAGGATGCGGTGGACAGGAACAGGTGGAGTTCACAGAACAGGGGATTTGTGCAAAGTGGAAGTGAAGAGACAAATATCAACTAACATACCGAGGCGAGTGCTGCATTACGTAACAATACTAATGGCTGTAGTGTGTCATCTGCGACACTTTGCGACACAACGCGCCAAAACAAATTGTCGCGTCCGTGTGCGGTCGGTCTAACAGAAGAGGATGCGGTGGACAGAAACAGGTGGAGTTCACAGAACAGAGGATTTGTGCAAAGTAGAAGTGAAGGGACAAATATCAACTAACATACCGAGGCGAGTGCTGCATTACGTAACAATACTAATGGCTGTAGTGTGTCATCTGCGACACTTTGCGACACAACGCGTCAAAACAAATTGTCGCGTCGGTGTGCGGTCGGTCTAACAGAAGAGGATGCGGTGGACAGAAACAGGTGGAGTTCACAGAACAGAGGATTTGTGCAAAGTGGAAGTGAAGAGACAAATATCAACTAACATACCGAGGCGAGTGCTGCATTACGTAACAATACTAATGGCTGTAGTGTGTCATCTGCGACACTTTGCGACACAACGCGCCAAAACAAATTGTCGCGCCGGTGTGCGGTCGGTCTAACAGAAGAGGATGCGGTGGACAGAAACAGGTGGAGTTCACAGAACAGAGGATTTGTGCAAAGTGGAAGTGAAGAGACAAATATCAACTAACATATCGAGGCGAGTGCTGCATTACGTAACAATACTAATGGCTGTAGTGTGTCATCTGCGACACTTTGCGACACAACGCGCCAAAACAAATTGTCGCGTCGGTGTGCGGTCGGTCTAACAGAAGAGGATGCGGTGGACAGAAACAGGTGGAGTTCACAGAACAGAGGATTTGTGCAAAGTGGAAGTGAAGAGACAAATATCAACTAACATACCGAGGCGAGTGCTGCATTACGTAACAATACTAATGGCTGTAGTGTGTCATCTGCGACACTATGCGACACAACGCGCCAAAACAAATTGTCGCGTTGGTGTGCGGTCGGTCTAACAGAAGAGGATGCGGTGGACAGAAACAGGTGGAGTTCACAGAACAGAGGATTTGTGCAAAGTGGAAGTGAAGAGACAAATATCAACTAACATACCGAGGCGAGTGCTGCATTACGTAACAATACTAATGGCTGATGTGTGTAATCTGCGACACTTTGCGACACAACGCGCCAAAACAAATTGTCGCGCCGGTGTGCGGTCGGTCTAACAGAAGAGGATGCGATGGACAGAAACAGGTGGAGTTCACAGAAAAGAGGATTTGTGCAAAGTGGAAGTGAAGAGACAAATATCAACTAACATATCGAGGCGAGTGCTGCATTACGTAACAATACTAATGGCTGTAGTGTGTCATCTGCGACACTTTGCGACACAACGCGCCAAAACAAATTGTCGCGTCGGTGTGCGGTCGGTCTAACAGAAGAGGATGCGGTGGACAGAAACAGGTGGAGTTCACAGAACAGAGGATTTGTGCAAAGTAGAAGTGAAGAGACAAATATCAACTAACATACCGAGGCGAGTGCTGCATTACGTAACAATACTAATGGCTGTAGTGTGTCATCTGCGACACTTTGCGACACAACGCGCCAAAACAAATTGTCGCGCCGGTGTGCGGTCGGTCTAACAGAAGAGGATGCGGTGGACAGAAACAGGTGGAGTTCCCAGAACAGAGGATTTGTCCAAAGTGGAAGTGAAGAGACAAATATCAACTAACATACCGAGGCGAGTGCTGCATTACGTGACAATACTAATGGCTGAAGTGTGTCACCTGCGACACTTTGCGACACAACGCGCCAAAACAAATTGTCGCGCCGGTGTGCGGTCGGCCTAACAGAAGAGGATGCGGTGGACAGAAACAGGTGGAGTTCACAGAACAGAGGATTTGTGCAAAGTAGAAGTGAAGAGACAAATATCAACTAACATATCGAGGCGAGTGCTGCATTACGTAACAATACTAATGGCTGTAGTGTGTCATCTGCGACACTTTGCGACACAACGCGCCAAAACAAATTGTCGCGCCGGTGTGCGGTCGGCCTAACAGAAGAGGATGCGGTGGACAGAAACAGGTGGAGTTCACAGAACAGAGGATTTGTGCAAAGTGGAAGTGAAGAGACAAATATCAACTAACATATCGAGGCGAGTGCTGCATTACGTAACAATACTAATGGCTGTAGTGTGTCATCTGCGACACTTTGCGACACAACGCGCCAAAACAAATTGTCGCGCCGGTGTGCGGTCGGCCTAACAGAAGAGGATGCGGTGGACAGAAACAGGTGGAGTTCACAGAACAGAGGATTTGTGCAAAGTGGAAATGAAGAGACAAATATCAACTAACATATCGAGGAGAGTGCTGCATTACGTAACAATACTAATGGCTGTAGTGTGTCATCTGCGACACTTTGCGACACAACGCGCCAAAACAAATTGTTGCGTCGGTGTGCGGTCGGTCTAACAGAAGAGGATGCGGTGGACAGAAACAGGTGGAGTTCACAGAACAGAGGATTTGTGCAAAGTGGAAGTGAAGAGACAAATATCAACTAACATACCGAGGCGAGTGCTGCATTACGTGACAATACTAATGGCTGTAGTGTGTCATCTGCGACACTTTGCGACACAACGCGCCAAAACAAATTGTCGCGCCGGTGTGCGGTCGGCCTAACAGAAGAGGATGCGGTGGACAGAAACAGGTGGAGTTCACAGAACAGAGGATTTGTGCAAAGTGGAAGTGAACAGACAAATATCAACTAACATATCGAGGCGAGTGCTGCATTACGTAACAATACTAATGGCTGTAGTGTGTCATCTGCGACACTTTGCGACACAACGCGCCAAAACAAATTGTCGCGTCGGTGTGCGGTCGGTCTAACAGAAGAGGATGCGGTGGACAGAAACAGGTGGAGTTCACAGAACAGAGGATTTGTGCAAAGTGGAAGTGAAGAGACAAATATCAACTAACATACCGAGGCGAGTGCTGCATTACGTAACAATACTAATGGCTGTAGTGTGTCATCTGCGACACTTTGCGACACAACGCGCCAAAACAAATTGTCGCGCCGGTGTGCGGTCGGCCTAACAGAAGAGGATGCGGTGGACAGAAACAGGTGGAGTTCACAGAACAGAGGATTTGTGCAAAGTGGAAGTGAAGAGACAAATATCAACTAACATATCGAGGCGAGTGCTGCATTACGTGACAATACTAATGGCTGTAGTGTGTCATCTGCGACACTTTGCGACACAACGCGCCAAAACAAATTGTCGCGTCGGTGTGCGGTCGGTCTAACAGAAGAGGATGCGGTGGACAGAAACAGGTGGAGTTCACAGAACAGAGGATTTGTGCAAAGTGGAAGTGAAGAGACAAATATCAACTAACATACCGAGGCGAGTGCTGCATTACGTGACAATACTAATGGCTGTAGTGTGTCATCTGCGACACTATGCGACACAACGCGCCAAAACAAATTGTCGCGCCGGTGTGCGGTCGGTCTAACAGAAGAGGATGCGGTGGACAGAAACAGGTGGAGTTCACAGAACAGAGGATTTGTGCAAAGTGGAAGTGAAGAGACAAATATCAACTAACATATCGAGGCGAGTGCTGCATTACGTAACAATACTAATGGCTGTAGTGTGTCATCTGCGACACTTTGCGACACAACGCGCCAAAACAAATTGTCGCGTCGGTGTGCGGTCGGTCTAACAGAAGAGGATGCGGTGGACAGAAACAGGTGGAGTTCACAGAACAGAGGATTTGTGCAAAGTGGAAGTGAAGAGACAAATATCAACTAACATATCGAGGCGAGTGCTGCATTACGTAACAATACTAATGGCTGTAGTGTGTCATCTGCGACACTTTGCGACACAACGCGCCAAAACAAATTGTCGCGTCGGTGTGCGGTCGGTCTAACAGAAGAGGATGCGGTGGACAGAAACAGGTGGAGTTCACAGAACAGAGGATTTGTGCAAAGTGGAAGTGAAGAGACAAATATCAACTAACATACCGAGGCGAGTGCTGCATTACGTAACAATACTAATGGCAGTAGTGCGTCATCTGCGACACTTTGCGACACAACGCGCCAAAACAAATTGTCGCGCCGGTGTGCGGTCGGCCTAACAGAAGAGGATGCGGTGGACAGAAACAGGTGGAGTTCACAGAACAGAGGATTTGTGAAAAGTGGAAGTGAAGAGACAAATATCAACTAACATATCGAGGCGAGTGCTGCATTACGTAACAATACTAATGGCTGTAGTGTGTCATCTGCGACACTTTGCGACACAACGCGCCAAAACAAATTGTCGCGTCGGTGTGCGGTCGGTCTAACAGAAGAGGATGCGGTGGACAGAAACAGGTGGAGTTCACAGAACAGAGGATTTGTGCAAAGTGGAAGTGAAGAGACAAATATCAACTAACATATCGAGGCGAGTGCTGCATTACGTAACAATACTAATGGCTGTAGTGTGTCATCTGCGACACTTTGCGACACAACGCGCCAAAACAAATTGTCACGTCGGTGTGCGGTCGGTCTAACAGAAGAGGATGCGGTGGACAGAAACAGGTGGTGTTCACAGAACAGAGGATTTGTGCAAAGTGGAAGTGAAGAGACAAATATCAACTAACATACCGAGGCGAGTGCTGCATTACGTAACAATACTAATGGCTGTAGTGTGTCATCTGCGACACTTTGCGACACAACGCGCCAAAACAAATTGTCGCGTCGGTGTGCGGTCGGTCTAACAGAAGAGGATGCGGTGGACAGAAACAGGTGGAGTTCACAGAACAGAGGATTTGTGCAAAGTGGAAGTGAAGAGACAAATATCAACTAACATACCGAGGCGAGTGCTGCATTACGTAACAATACTAATGGCTGATGTGTGTCATCTGCGACACTTTGCGACACAACGCGCCAAAACAAATTGTCGCGCCGGTGTGCGGTCGGTCTAACAGAAGAGGATGCGGTGGACAGAAACAGGTAGAGTTCACAGAACAGAGGATTTGTGCAAAGTGGAAGTGAAGAGACAAATATCAACTAACATATCGAGGCGAGTGCTGCATTACGTAACAATACTAATGGCTGTAGTGTGTCATCTGCGACACTTTGCGACACAACGCGCCAAAACAAATTGTCGCGTCGGTGTGCGGTCGGTCTAACAGAAGAGGATGCGGTGGACAGAAACAGGTGGAGTTCACAGAACAGAGGATTTGTGCAAAGTAGAAGTGAAGAGACAAATATCAACTAACATACCGAGGCGAGTGCTGCATTACGTAACAATACTAATGGCTGTAGTGTGTCATCTGCGACACTTTGCGACACAACGCGCCAAAACAAATTGTCGCGCCGGTGTGCGGTCGGTCTAACAGAAGAGGATGCGGTGGACAGAAACAGGTGGAGTTCACAGAACAGAGGATTTGTCCAAAGTGGAAGTGAAGAGACAAATATCAACTAACATACCGAGGCGAGTGCTGCATTACGTGACAATACTAATGGCTGTAGTGTGTCATCTGCGACACTTTGCGACACAACGCGCCAAAACAAATTGTCGCGCCGGTGTGCGGTCGGCCTAACAGAAGAGGATGCGGTGGACAGAAACAGGTGGAGTTCACAGAACAGAGGATTTGTGCAAAGTAGAAGTGAAGAGACAAATATCAACTAACATATCGAGGCGAGTGCTGCATTACGTAACAATACTAATGGCTGTAGTGTGTCATCTGCGACACTTTGCGACACAACGCGCCAAAACAAATTGTCGCGCCGGTGTGCGGTCGGCCTAACAGAAGAGGATGCGGTGGACAGAAACAGGTGGAGTTCACAGAACAGAGGATTTGTGCAAAGTGGAAGTGAAGAGACAAATATCAACTAACATATCGAGGCGAGTGCTGCATTACGTAACAATACTAATGGCTGTAGTGTGTCATCTGCGACACTTTGCGACACAACGCGCCAAAACAAATTGTCGCGCCGGTGTGCGGTCGGCCTAACAGAAGAGGATGCGGTGGACAGAAACAGGTGGAGTTCACAGAACAGAGGATTTGTCCAAAGTGGAAGTGAAGAGACAAATATCAACTAACATATCGAGGCGAGTGCTGCATTACGTAACAATACTAATGGCTGTAGTGTGTCATCTGCGACACTTTGCGACACAACGCGCCAAAACAAATTGTTGCGTCGGTGTGCGGTCGGTCTAACAGAAGAGGATGCGGTGGACAGAAACAGGTGGAGTTCACAGAACAGAGGATTTGTGCAAAGTGGAAGTGAAGAGACAAATATCAACTAACATACCGAGGCGAGTGCTGCATTACGTAACAATACAAATGGCTGTAGTGTGTCATCTGCGACACTTTGCGACACAACGCGCCAAAACAAATTGTCGCGTCGGTGTGCGGTCGGTCTAACAGAAGAAGATGCGGTGGACAGAAACAGGTGGAGTTCACAGAACAGAGGATTTGTGCAAAGTGGAAGTGAAGAGACAAATATCAACTAACATACCGAGGCGAGTGCTGCATTACGTAACAATACTAATGGCTGTAGTGTGTCATCTGCGACACTTTGCGACACAACGTGCCAAAACAAATTGTCGCGCCGGTGTGCGGTCGGCCTAACAGAAGAGGATGCGGTGGACAGAAACAGGTGGAGTTCACAGAACAGAGGATTTGTGCAAAGTGGAAGTGAAGAGACAAATATCAACTAACATATCGAGGCGAGTGCTGCATTACGTAACAATACTAATGGCTGTAGTGTGTCATCTGCGACACTTTGCGACACAACGCGCCAAAACAAATTGTCGCGTCGGTGTGCGGTCGGTCTAACAGAAGAGGATGCGGTGGACAGAAACAGGTGGAGTTCACAGAACAGAGGATTTGTGCAAAGTGGAAGTGAAGAGACAAATATCAACTAACATACCGAGGCGAGTGCTGCATTACGTAACAATACTAATGGCTGTAGTGTGTCATCTGCGACACTTTGCGACACAACGCGCCAAAACAAATTGTCGCGCCGGTGTGCGGTCGGCCTAACAGAAGAGGATGCGGTGGACAGAAACAGGTGGAGTTCACAGAACAGAGGATTTGTGCAAAGTGGAAGTGAAGAGACAAATATCAACTAACATATCGAGGCGAGTGCTGCATTACGTAACAATACTAATGGCTGTAGTGTGTCATCTGCGACACTTTGCGACACAACGCGCCAAAACAAATTGTCGCGTCGGTGTGCGGTCGGTCTAACAGAAGAGGATGCGGTGGACAGAAACAGGTGGAGTTCACAGAACAGAGGATTTGTGCAAAGTGGAAGTGAAGAGACAAATATCAACTAACATACCGAGGCGAGTGCTGCATTACTTAACAATACTAATGGCTGTAGTGTGTCATCTGCGACACTTTGCGACACAACGCGCCAAAACAAATTGTCGCGTCGGTGTGCGGTCGGTCTAACAGAAGAGGATGCGGTGGACAGAAACAGGTGGAGTTCACAGAACAGAGGATTTGTGCAAAGTGGAAGTGAAGAGACAAATATCAACTAACATACCGAGGCGAGTGCTGCATTACGTAACAATACTAATGGCTGTAGTGTGTCATCTGCGACACTTTGCGACACAACGCGCCAAAACAAATTATCGCGTCGGTGTGCGGTCGGTCTAACAGAAGAGGATGCGGTGGACAGAAACAGGTGGAGTTCACAGAACAGAGGATTTGTGCAAAGTAGAAGTGAAGGGACAAATATCAACTAACATACCGAGGCGAGTGCTGCATTACGTAACAATACTAATGGCTGTAGTGTGTCATCTGCGACACTTTGCGACACAACTCGTCAAAACAAATTGTCGCGTCGGTGTGCGGTCGGTCTAACAGAAGAGGATGCGGTGGACAGAAACAGGTGGAGTTCACAGAACAGAGGATTTGTGCAAAGTGGAAGTGAAGAGACAAATATCAACTAACATACCGAGGCGAGTGCTGCATTACGTAACAATACTAATGGCTGTAGTGTGTCATCTGCGACACTTTGCGACACAACGAGCCAAAACAAATTGTCGCGCCGGTGTGCGGTCGGTCTAACAGAAGAGGATGCGGTGGACAGAAACAGGTGGAGTTCACAGAACAGAGGATTTGTGCAAAGTGGAAGTGAAGAGACAAATATCAACTAACATATCGAGGCGAGTGCTGCATTACGTAACAATACTAATGGCTGTAGTGTGTCATCTGCGACACTTTGCGACACAACGCGCCAAAACAAATTGTCGCGTCGGTGTGCGGTCGGTCTAACAGAAGAGGATGCGGTGGACAGAAACAGGTGGAGTTCACAGAA
The DNA here is from genome assembly GCA_034769895.1 of Magicicada septendecula. Classification (NCBI taxonomy): domain Eukaryota; kingdom Metazoa; phylum Arthropoda; class Insecta; order Hemiptera; family Cicadidae; genus Magicicada; species Magicicada septendecula. The sequence continues at coordinate 2,482,919 of CM068374.1, forward strand.
CAGAGGATTTGTGCAAAGTGGAAGTGAAGAGACAAATATCAACTAACATACCGAGGCGAGTGCTGCATTACGTAACAATACTAATGGCTGTAGTGTGTCATCTGCGACACTTTGCGACACAACGCGCCAAAACAAATTGTCGCGTCGGTGTGCGGTCGGTCTAACAGAAGAGGATGCGGTGGACAGAAACAGGTGGAGTTCACAGAACAGAGGATTTGTGCAAAGTGGAAGTGAAGAGACAAATATCAACTAACATAACGAGGCGAGTGCTGCATTACGTAACAATACTAATGGCTGATGTGTGTCATCTGCGACACTTTGCGACACAACGCGCCAAAACAAATTGTCGCGCCGGTGTGCGGTCGGTCTAACAGAAGAGGATGCGGTGGACAGAAACAGGTGGAGTTCACAGAACAGAGGATTTGTGCAAAGTGGAAGTGAAGAGACAAATATCAACTAACATATCGAGGCGAGTGCTGCATTACGTAACAATACTAATGGCTGTAGTGTGTCATCTGCGACACTTTGCGACACAACGCGCCAAAACAAATTGTCGCGTCGGTGTGCGGTCGGTCTAACAGAAGAGGATGCGGTGGACAGAAACAGGTGGAGTTCACAGAACAGAGGATTTGTGCAAAGTAGAAGTGAAGAGACAAATATCAACTAACATACCGAGGCGAGTGCTGCATTACGTAACAATACTAATGGCTGTAGTGTGTCATCTGCGACACTTTGCGACACAACGCGCCAAAACAAATTGTCGCGCCGGTGTGCGGTCGGTCTAACAGAAGAGGATGCGGTGGACAGAAACCGGTGGAGTTCACAGAACAGAGGATTTGTCCAAAGTGGAAGTGAAGAGACAAATATCAACTAACATACCGAGGCGAGTGCTGCATTACGTGACAATACTAATGGCTGAAGTGTGTCATCTGCGACACTTTGCGACACAACGCGCCAAAACAAATTGTCGCGCCGGTGTGCGGTCGGCCTAACAGAAGAGGATGCGGTGGACAGAAACAGGTGGAGTTCACAGAACAGAGGATTTGTGCAAAGTAGAAGTGAAGAGACAAATATCAACTAACATATCGAGGCGAGTGCTGCATTACGTAACAATACTAATGGCTGTAGTGTGTCATCTGCGACACTTTGCGACACAACGCGCCAAAACAAATTGTCGCGCCGGTGTGCGGTCGGCCTAACAGAAGAGGATGCGGTGGACAGAAACAGGTGGAGTTCACAGAACAGAGGATTTGTGCAAAGTGGAAGTGAAGAGACAAATATCAACTAACATATCGAGGCGAGTGCTGCATTACGTAACAATACTAATGGCTGTAGTGTGTCATCTGCGACACTTTGCGACACAACGCGCCAAAACAAATTGTCGCGCCGGTGTGCGGTCGGCCTAACAGAAGAGGATGCGGTGGACAGAAACAGGTGGAGTTCACAGAACAGAGGATTTGTGCAAAGTGGAAGTGAAGAGACAAATATCAACTAACATATCGAGGCGAGTGCTGCATTACGTAACAATACTAATGGCTGTAGTGTGTCATCTGCGACACTTTGCGACACAACGCGCCAAAACAAATTGTCGCGTCGGTGTGCGGTCGGTCTAACAGAAGAGGATGCGGTGGACAGAAACAGGTGGAGTTCACAGAACAGAGGATTTGTGCAAAGTGGAAGTGAAGAGACAAATATCAACTAACATACCGAGGCGAGTGCTGCATTACGTGACAATACTAATGGCTGTAGTGTGTCATCTGCGACACTTTGCGACACAACGCGCCAAAACAAATTGTCGCGCCGGTGTGCGGTCGGCCTAACAGAAGAGGATGCGGTGGACAGAAACAGGTGGAGTTCACAGAACAGAGGATTTGTGCAAAGTGGAAGTGAACAGACAAATATCAACTAACATATCGAGGCGAGTGCTGCATTACGTAACAATACTAATGGCTGTAGTGTGTCATCTGCGACACTTTGCGACACAACGCGCCAAAACAAATTGTCGCGTCGGTGTGCGGTCGGTCTAACAGAAGAGGATGCGGTGGACAGAAACAGGTGGAGTTCACAGAACAGAGGATTTGTGCAAAGTGGAAGTGAAGAGACAAATATCAACTAACATACCGAGTCGAGTGCTGCATTACGTAACAATACTAATGGCTGTAGTGTGTCATCTGCGACACTTTGCGACACAACGCGCCAAAACAAATTGTCGCGCCGGTGTGCGGTCGGCCTAACAGAAGAGGATGCGGTGGACAGAAACAGGTGGAGTTCACAGAACAGAGGATTTGTGCAAAGTGGAAGTGAAGAGACAAATATCAACTAACATATCGAGGCGAGTGCTGCATTACGTGACAATACTAATGGCTGTAGTGTGTCATCTGCGACACTTTGCGACACAACGCGCCAAAACAAATTGTCGCGTCGGTGTGCGGTCGGTCTAAAAGAAGAGGATGCGGTGGACAGAAACAGGTGGAGTTCACAGAACAGAGGATTTGTGCAAAGTGGAAGTGAAGAGACAAATATCAACTAACATACCGAGGCGAGTGCTGCATTACGTGACAATACTAATGGCTGTAGTGTGTCATCTGCGACACTATGCGACACAACGCGCCAAAACAAATTGTCGCGCCGGTGTGCGGTCGGTCTAACAGAAGAGGATGCGGTGGACAGAAACAGGTGGAGTTCACAGAACAGAGGATTTGTGCAAAGTGGAAGTGAAGAGACAAATATCAACTAACATATCGAGGCGAGTGCTGCATTACGTAACAATACTAATGGCTGTAGTGTGTCATCTGCGACACTTTGCGACACAACGCGCCAAAACAAATTGTCGCGTCGGTGTGCGGTCGGTCTAACAGAAGAGGATGCGGTGGACAGAAACAGGTGGAGTTCACAGAACAGAGGATTTGTGCAAAGTGGAAGTGAAGAGACAAATATCAACTAACATACCGAGGCGAGTGCTGCATTACGTAACAATACTAATGGCAGTAGTGTGTCATCTGCGACACTTTGCGACACAACGCGCCAAAACAAATTGTCGCGCCGGTGTGCGGTCGGCCTAACAGAAGAGGATGCGGTGGACAGAAACAGGTGGAGTTCACAGAACAGAGGATTTGTGAAAAGTGGAAGTGAAGAGACAAATATCAACTAACATATCGAGGCGAGTGCTGCATTACGTAACAATACTAATGGCTGTAGTGTGTCATCTGCGACACTTTGCGACACAACGCGCCAAACCAATTTTTTGCCCCGGTGTGCGGTCGGCCTAACAGAAGAGGATGCGGTGGACAGAAACAGGTGGAGTTCACAGAACAGAGGATTTGTGCAAATTGGAAGTGAAGAGACAAATATCAACTAACATACCGAGGCGAGTGCTGCATTACGTAACAATACTAATGGCTGTAGTGTGTCATCTGCGACACTTTGCGACACAACGCGCCAAAACAAATTGTCGCGCCGGTGTGCGGTCGGCCTAACAGAAGAGGATGCGGTGGACAGAAACAGGTGGAGTTCACAGAACAGAGGATTTGTGCAAAGTGGAAGTGAAGAGACAAATATCAACTAACATATCGAGGCGAGTGCTGCATTACGTAACAATACTAATGGCTGTAGTGTGTCATCTGTGACACTTTGCGACACAACGCGCCAAAACAAATTGTCGCGCCGGTGTGCGGTCGGCCTAACAGAAGAGGATGCGGTGGACAGAAACAGGTGGAGTTCACAGAACAGAGGATTTGTGCAAAGTGGAAGTGAAGAGACAAATATCAACTAACATATCGAGGCGAGTGCTGCATTACGTAACAATACTAATGGCTGTAGTGTGTCATCTGCGACACTTTGCGACACAACGCGCCAAAACAAATTGTCGCGCCGGTGTGCGGTCGGTCTAACAGAAGAGGATGCGGTGGACAGAAACAGGTGGAGTTCACAGAACAGAGGATTTGTGCAAAGTGGAAGTGAAGAGACAAATATCAACTAACATACCGAGGCGAGTGCTGCATTACGTAACAATACTAATGGCTGTAGTGTGTCATCTGCGACACTTTGCGACACAACGCGCCAAAACAAATTGTCGCGTCGGTGTGCGGTCGGTCTAACAGAAGAGGATGCGGTGGACAGAAACAGGTGGAGTTCACAGAACAGAGGATTTGTGCAAAGTAGAAGTGAAGAGACAAATATCAACTAACATACCGAGGCGAGTGCTGCATTACGTGACAATACTAATGGCTGTAGTGTGTCATCTGCGACACATTGCGACACAACGCGCCAAAACAAATTGTCGCGCCGGTGTGCGGTCGGCCTAACAGAAGAGGATGCGGTGGACAGAAACAGGTGGAGTTCACAGAACAGAGGATTTGTGCAAAGTGGAAGTGAAGAGACAAATATCAACTAACATATCGAGGCGAGTGCTGCATTACGTAACAATACTAATGGCTGTAGTGTGTCATCTGCGACACTTTGCGACACAACGCGCCAAAACAAATTGTCGCGTCGGTGTGCGGTCGGTCTAACAGAAGAGGATGCGGTGGACAGAAACAGGTGGAGTTCACAGAACAGAGGATTTGTGCAAAGTGGAAGTGAAGAGACAAATATCAACTAACATACCGAGGCGAGTGCTGCATTACGTAACAATACTAATGGCTGTAGTGTGTCATCTGCGACACTTTGCGACACAACGCGCCAAAACAAATTGTCGCGTCGGTGTGCGGTCGGTCTAACAGAAGAGGATGCGGTGGACAGAAACAGGTGGAGTTCACAGAACAGAGGATTTGTGCAAAGTGGAAGTGAAGAGACAAATATCAACTAACATACCGAGGCGAGTGCTGCATTACGTAACAATACTAATGGCTGTAGTGTGTCATCTGCGACACTTTGCGACACAACGCGCCAAAACAAATTGTCGCGTCGGTGTGCGGTCGATCTAACAGAAGAGGATGCGGTGGACAGAAACAGGTGGAGTTCACAGAACAGAGGATTTGTGCAAAGTGGAAGTGAAGAGACAAATATCAACTAACATACCGAGGCGAGTGCTGCATTACGTGACAATACTAATGGCTGTAGTGTGTCATCTGCGACACATTGCGACACAACGCGCCAAAACAAATTGTCGCGCCGGTGTGCGGTCGGCCTAACAGAAGAGGATGCGGTGGACAGAAACAGGTGGAGTTCACAGAACAGAGGATTTGTGCAAAGTGGAAGTGAAGAGACAAATATCAACTAACATACCGAGGCGAGTGCTGCATTACGTAACAATACTAATGGCTGTAGTGTGTCATCTGCGACACTCTGCGACACAACGCGCCAAAACAAATTGTCGCGTCGGTGTGCGGTCGGTCTAACAGAAGAGGATGCGGTGGACAGAAACAGGTGGAGTTCACAGAACAGAGGATTTGTGCAAAGTAGAAGTGAAGAGACAAATATCAACTAACATACCGAGGCGAGTGCTGCATTACGTAACAATACTAATGGCTGTAGTGTGTCATCTGCGACACTTTGCGACACAACGCGCCAAAACAAATTGTCGCGCCGGTGTGCGGTCGGCCTAACAGAAGAGGATGCGGTGGACAGAAACAGGTGGAGTTCACAGAACAGAGGATTTGTGCAAAGTGGAAGTGAAGAGACAAATATCAACTAACATATCGAGGCGAGTGCTGCATTACGTAACAATACTAATGGCTGTAGTGTGTCATCTGCGACACTTTGCGACACAACGCGCCAAAACAAATTGTCGCGCCGGTGTGCGGTCGGCCTAACAGAAGAGGATGCGGTGGACAGAAACAGGTGGAGTTCACAGAACAGAGGATTTGTGCAAAGTGGAAGTGAAGAGACAAATATCAACTAACATATCGAGGCGAGTGCTGCATTACGTAACAATACTAATGGCTGTAGTGTGTCATCTGCGACACTTTGCGACACAACGCGCCAAAACAAATTGTCGCGTCGGTGTGCGGTCGGTCTAACAGAAGAGGATGCGGTGGACAGAAACAGGTGGAGTTCACAGAACAGAGGATTTGTGCAAAGTGGAAGTGAAGAGACAAATATCAACTAACATACCGAGGCGAGTGCTGCATTACGTGACAATACTAATGGCTGTAGTGTGTCATCTGCGACACATTGCGACACAACGCGCCAAAACAAATTGTCGCGCCGGTGTGCGGTCGGCCTAACAGAAGAGGATGCGGTGGACAGAAACAGGTGGAGTTCACAGAACAGAGGATTTGTGCAAAGTGGAAGTGAAGAGACAAATATCAACTAACATATCGAGGCGAGTGCTGCATTACGTAACAATACTAATGGCTGTAGTGTGTCATCTGCGACACTTTACGACACAACGCGCCAAAACAAATTGTCGCGTCGGTGTGCGGTCGGTCTAACAGAAGAGGATGCGGTGGACAGAAACAGGTGGAGTTCACAGAACAGAGGATTTGTGCAAAGTGGAAGTGAAGAGACAAATATCAACTAACATACCGAGGCGAGTGCTGCATTACGTAACAATACTAATGGCTGTAGTGTGTCATCTGCGACACTTTGCGACACAACGCGCCAAACCAATTTTTTTCCCCGGTGTGCGGTCGGCCTAACAGAAGAGGATGCGGTGGACAGAAACAGGTGGAGTTCACAGAACAGAGGATTTGTGCAAATTGGAAGTGAAGAGACAAATATCAACTAACATACCGAGGCGAGTGCTGCATTACGTAACAATACTAATGGCTGTAGTGTGTCATCTGCGACACTTTGCGACACAACGCGCCAAAACAAATTGTCGCGCCGGTGTGCGGTCGGCCTAACAGAAGAGGATGCGGTGGACAGAAACAGGTGGAGTTCACAGAACAGAGGATTTGTGCAAAGTGGAAGTGAAGAGACAAATATCAACTAACATATCGAGGCGAGTGCTGCATTACGTAACAATACTAATGGCTGTAGTGTGTCATCTGCGACACTTTGCGACACAACGCGCCAAAACAAATTGTCGCGCCGGTGTGCGGTCGGCCTAACAGAAGAGGATGCGGTGGACAGAAACAGGTGGAGTTCACAGAACAGAGGATTTGTGCAAAGTGGAAGTGAAGAGACAAATATCAACTAACATATCGAGGCGAGTGCTGCATTACGTAACAATACTAATGGCTGTAGTGTGTCATCTGCGACACTTTGCGACACAACGCGCCAAAACAAATTGTCGCGTCGGTGTGCGGTCGGTCTAACAGAAGAGGATGCGGTGGACAGAAACAGGTGGAGTTCACAGAACAGAGGATTTGTGCAAAGTGGAAGTGAAGAGACAAATATCAACTAACATACCGAGGCGAGTGCTGCATTACGTAACAATACTAATGGCTGTAGTGTGTCATCTGCGACACTTTGCGACACAACGCGCCAAAACAAATTGTCGCGTCGGTGTGCGGTCGGTCTAACAGAAGAGGATGCGGTGGACAGAAACAGGTGGAGTTCACAGAACAGAGGATTTGTGCAAAGTGGAAGTGAAGAGACAAATATCAACTAACATACCGAGGCGAGTGCTGCATTACGTGACAATACTAATGGCTGTAGTGTGTCATCTGCGACACATTGCGACACAACGCGCCAAAACAAATTGTCGCGCCGGTGTGCGGTCGGCCTAACAGAAGAGGATGCGGTGGACAGAAACAGGTGGAGTTCACAGAACAGAGGATTTGTGCAAAGTGGAAGTGAAGAGACAAATATCAACTAACATATCGAGGCGAGTGCTGCATTACGTAACAATACTAATGGCTGTAGTGTGTCATCTGCGACACTTTGCGACACAACGCGCCAAAACAAATTGTCGCGTCGGTGTGCGGTCGGTCTTACAGAAGAGGATGCGGTGGACAGAAACAGGTGGAGTTCACAGAACAGAGGATTTGTGCAAAGTGGAAGTGAAGAGACAAATATCAACTAACATACCGAGGCGAGTGCTGCATTACGTAACAATACTAATGGCTGTAGTGTGTCATCTGCGACACTTTGCGACACAACGCGCCAAAACAAATTGTCGCGCCGGTGTGCGGTCGGCCTAACAGAAGAGGATGCGGTGGACAGAAACAGGTGGAGTTCACAGAACAGAGGATTTGTGCAAATTGGAAGTGAAGAGACAAATATCATCTAACATATCGAGGCGAGTGCTGCATTACGTAACAATACTAATGGCTGTAGTGTGTCATCTGCGACACATTGCGACACAACGCGCCAAAACAAATTGTCGCGCCGGTGTGCGGTCGGCCTAACAGAAGAGGATGCGGTGGACAGAAACAGGTGGAGTTCACAGAACAGAGGATTTGTGCAAAGTGGAAGTGAAGAGACAAATATCAACTAACATACCGAGGCGAGTGCTGCATTACGTAACAATACTAATGGCTGTAGTGTGTCATCTGCGACACTCTGCGACACAACGCGCCAAAACAAATTGTCGCGTCGGTGTGCGGTCGGTCTAACAGAAGAGGATGCGGTGGACAGAAACAGGTGGAGTTCACAGAACAGAGGATTTGTGCAAAGTAGAAGTGAAGAGACAAATATCAACTAACATACCGAGGCGAGTGCTGCATTACGTAACAATACTAATGGCTGTAGTGTGTCATCTGCGACACTTTGCGACACAACGCGCCAAAACAAATTGTCGCGCCGGTGTGCGGTCGGCCTAACAGAAGAGGATGCGGTGGACAGAAACAGGTGGAGTTCACAGAACAGAGGATTTGTGCAAAGTGGAAGTGAAGAGACAAATATCAACTAACATATCGAGGCGAGTGCTGCATTACGTAACAATACTAATGGCTGTAGTGTGTCATCTGCGACACTTTGCGACACAACGCGCCAAAACAAATTGTCGCGCCGGTGTGCGGTCGGCCTAACAGAAGAGGATGCGGTGGACAGAAACAGGTGGAGTTCACAGAACAGAGGATTTGTGCAAAGTGGAAGTGAAGAGACAAATATCAACTAACATATCGAGGCGAGTGCTGCATTACGTAACAATACTAATGGCTGTAGTGTGTCATCTGCGACACTTTGCGACACAACGCGCCAAAACAAATTGTCGCGTCGGTGTGCGGTCGGTCTAACAGAAGAGGATGCGGTGGACAGAAACAGGTGGAGTTCACAGAACAGAGGATTTGTGCAAAGTGGAAGTGAAGAGACAAATATCAACTAACATACCGAGGCGAGTGCTGCATTACGTGACAATACTAATGGCTGTAGTGTGTCATCTGCGACACATTGCGACACAACGCGCCAAAACAAATTGTCGCGCCGGTGTGCGGTCGGCCTAACAGAAGAGGATGCGGTGGACAGAAACAGGTGAAGTTCACAGAACAGAGGATTTGTGCAAAGTGGAAGTGAAGAGACAAATATCAACTAACATATCGAGGCGAGTGCTGCATTACGTAACAATACTAATGGCTGTAGTGTGTCATCTGCGACACTTTGCGACACAACGCGCCAAAACAAATTGTCGCGTCGGTGTGCGGTCGGTCTAACAAAAGAGGATGCGGTGGACAGAAACAGGTGGAGTTCACAGAACAGAGGATTTGTGCAAAGTAGAAGTGAAGAGACAAATATCAACTAACATACCGAGGCGAGTGCTGCATTACGTAACAATACTAATGGCTGTAGTGTGTCATCTGCGACACTTTGCGACACAACGCGCCAAAACAAATTGTCGCGTCGGTGTGCGGTCGGTCTAACAGAAGAGGATGCGGTGGACAGAAACAGGTGGAGTTCACAGAACAGGGGATTTGTGCAAAGTGGAAGTGAAGAGACAAATATCAACTAACATACCGAGGCGAGTGCTGCATTACGTGACAATACTAATGGCTGTAGTGTGTCATCTGCGACACATTGCGACACAACGCGCCAAAACAAATTGTCGCGCCGGTGTGCGGTCGGCCTAACAGAAGAGGATGCGGTGGACAGAAACAGGTGGGGTTCACAGAACAGAGGATTTGTGCAAAGTGGAAGTGAAGAGACAAATATCAACTAACATATCGAGGCGAGTGCTGCATTACGTAACAATACTAATGGCTGTAGTGTGTCATCTGCGACACTTTGCGACACAACGCGCCAAAACAAATTGTCGCGTCGGTGTGCGGTCGGTCTAACAGAAGAGGATGCGGTGGACAGAAACAGGTGGAGTTCACAGAACAGAGGATTTGTGCAAAGTAGAAGTGAAGAGACAAATATCAACTAACATACCGAGGCGAGTGCTGCATTACGTAACAATACTAATGGCTGTAGTGTGTCATCTGCGACACTTTGCGACACAACGCGCCAAAACAAATTGTCGCGCCGGTGTGCGGTCGGCCTAACAGAAGAGGATGCGGTGGACAGAAACAGGTGGAGTTCACAGAACAGAGGATTTGTGCAAAGTGGAAGTGAAGAGACAAATATCAACTAACATATCGAGGCGAGTGCTGCATTACGTAACAATACTAATGGCTGTAGTGTGTCATCTGCGACACTTTGCGACACAACGCGCCAAAACAAATTGTCGCGCCGGTGTGCGGTCGGCCTAACAGAAGAGGATGCGGTGGACAGAAACAGGTGGAGTTCACAGAACAGAGGATTTGTGCAAAGTGGAAGTGAAGAGACAAATATCAACTAACATATCGAGGCGAGTGCTGCATTACGTAACAATACTAATGGCTGTAGTGTGTCATCTGCGACACTTTGCGACACAACGCGCCAAAACAAATTGTCGCGTCGGTGTGCGGTCGGTCTAACAGAATAGGATGCGGTGGACAGAAACAGGTGGAGTTCACAGAACAGAGGATTTGTGCAAAGTGGAAGTGAAGAGACAAATATCAACTAACATACCGAGGCGAGTGCTGCATTACGTAACAATACTAATGGCTGTAGTGTGTCATCTGCGACACTTTGCGACACAACGCGCCAAAACAAATTGTCGCGCCGGTATGCGGTCGGCCTAACAGAAGAGGATGCGGTGGACAGAAACAGGTGGAGTTCACAGAACAGAGGATTTGTGCAAAGTGGAAGTGAAGAGACAAATATCAACTAACATACCGAGGCGAGTGCTGCATTACGTGACAATACTAATGGCTGTAGTGTGTCATCTGCGACACATTGCGACACAACGCGCCAAAACAAATTGTCGCGCCGGTGTTCGGTCGGCCTAATAACAGAAGAGGATGCGGTGGACAGAAACAGGTGGAGTTCACAGGACAGAGGATTTGTCCAAAGTGGAAGTGAAGAGAGAAATATCAACTAACATACCGAGGCGACTGCTGCATTACGTAACAATACTAATGGCTGTAGTGTCATCTGCGACACTTTGCGACACAACGCGCCAAAAACTGTCCTGTCCAAAAACAAATTGTCGCGCCGGTGTGCGGTCGGCCTAACAGAAGAGGATGCGGTGGACAGAAACAGGTGGAGTTCACAGGACAGAGGATTTGTCCAAAGTGGAAGTGAAGAGAGAAATATCAACTAACATACCGAGGCGACTGCTGCATTACGTGACAATACTAATGGCTGTAGTGTCATCTGCGACACTTTGCGACACAACGCGCCAAAACAAATTGTCGCGCCGGTGTGCGGTCGGTCTAACAGAAGAGGATGCGGTGGACAGAAACAGGTGGAGTTCACAGAACAGAGGATTTGTCCAAAGTGGAAGTGGAGAGACAAATATCAACTAACATACCGAGGCGACTGCTGCATTACGTAACAATACTAATGGCTGTAGTGTCATCTGCGACACTTTGCGACACAACGCGCCAAAACAAATTGTCGCGCCGGTGTGCGGTCGGTCTAACAGAAGAGGATGCGGTGGACAGAAACAGGTGGAGTTCACAGAACAGAGGATTTGTCCAAAGTGGAAGTGGAGAGACAAATATCAACTAACATACCGAGGCGACTGCTGCATTACGTGACAATACTAATGGCTGTAGTGTCATCTGCGACACTTTGCGACCCAACGCGCCAAAACAAATTGTCGCGCCGGTGTGCGGTCGGCCTAACAGAAGAGGATGCGGTGGACAGAAACAGGTGGAGTTCACAGAACAGAGGATTTGTCCAAAGTGGAAGTGGAGAGACAAATATCAACTAACATACCGAGGCGACTGCTGCATTACGTGACAATACTAATGGCTGTAGTGTCATCTGCGACACTTTGCGACACAGCGCGCCAAAACAAATTGTCGCGCCGGTGTGCGGTCGGCCTAACAGAAGAGGATGCGGTGGACAGAAACAGGTGGAGTTCACAGAACAGAGGATTTGTCCAAAGTGGAAGTGAAGAGACAAATATCAACTAATATACCGAGGCGACTGCTGCATTACGTGACAATACTAATGGCTGTAGTGTCATCTGCGACACTTTGCGACACAACGCGCCAAAACAAATTGTCGCGCCGGTGTGCGGTCGGTCTAACAGAAGAGGATGCGGTGGACAGAAACAGGTGGAGTTCACAGAACAGAGGATTTGTCCAAAGTGGAAGTGGAGAGACAAATATCAACTAACATACCGAGGCGACTGCTGCATTACGTGACAATACTAATGGCTGTAGTGTCATCTGCGACACTTTGCGACACAACGCGCCAAAACAAATTGTCGCGCCGGTGTGCGGTCGGTCTAACAGAAGAGGATGCGGTGGACAGAAACAGGTGGAGTTCACAGAACAGAGGATTTGTCCAAAGTGGAAGTGAAGAGACAAATATCAACTAACATACCGAGGCGACTGCTGTATTACGTGACAATACTAATGGCTGTAGTGTCATCTGCGACACTTTGCGACACAACGCGCCAAAACAAATTGTCGCGCCGGTGTGCGGTCGGTCTAACAGAAGAGGATGCGGTGGACAGAAACAGGTGGAGTTCACAGAACAGAGGATTTGTCCAAAGTGGAAGTGAAGAGACAAATATCAACTAACATACCGAGGCGACTGCTGCATTACGTGACAATACTAATGGCTGTAGTGTCATCTGCGACACTTTGCGACACAACGCGCCAAAACAAATTGTCGCGCCGGTGTGCGGTCGGTCTAACAGAAGAGGATGCGGTGGACAGAAACAGGTGGAGTTCACAGAACAGAGGATTTGTCCAAAGTGGAAGTGGAGAGACAAATATCAACTAACATACCGAGGCGACTGCTGCATTACGTGACAATACTAATGGCTGTAGTGTCATCTGCGACACTTTGCGACACAACGCGCCAAAACAAATTGTCGCGCCGGTGTGCGGTCGGCCTAACAGAAGAGGATGCGGTGGACAGAAACAGGTGGAGTTCACAGAACAGAGGATTTGTCCAAAGTGGAAGTGGAGAGACAAATATCAACTAACATACCGAGGCGACTGCTGCATTACGTGACAATACTAATGGCTGTAGTGTCATCTGCGACACTTTGCGACACAACGCGCCAAAACAAATTGTCGCGCCGGTGTGCGGTCGGCCTAACAGAAGAGGATGCGGTGGACAGAAACAGGTGGAGTTCACAGAACAGAGAATTTGTCCAAAGTGGAAGTGAAGAGACAAATATCAACTAACATACCGAGGCGAGTGCTGCATTGCGTTGCAATAGGACGGCTGGACAGTAATGTGGTAATTTTCATATTTAAAGGTTGGCTAATCTGTACTTTCTGTATTGCGTTTATCGCGTTCAGGCTTCAACACAGTTCAACGAGCGTCGGCGGGCGGCAGACGTAAGACCGTTTGCTTCCTTGTTCTGTCATTTTCATTTTTTCTTGTTGTCGCGACAATTTATGTACTTATTACTGTAGCTTGGAGTGTCGCGTACTCGCGCCTCAATTCATCACGACAATGTATGTAGGCCTTAGGCCTTAAACATTTTTATGTAGAGTGGAGTGTTGCGCACTTGCGCCTCAATTTTGCCATGTAGCATTTCGTAACCGACTTGGTTTTATTCAAAATTCAAACGTCTATCAGACGTAGCCAACCTTACTATGCCGATTAAATTGTAATCAAAAATTAATAAATGTATCAAATACAGTCCACGCTCATCATTATTCAGCATCCTGGCAATAACATCATAAAACATCATTCTTGCTAACACATTTTTTTGGTCCCACGGGACGGATTCTAACAACGGCCAAGAACAAGGTGGAGTGAACAGGACAAGCAAACCGTGTGGGACCTGAACGAGGGTTGGATTAGACGATAATGATTATGGAAGGGAAGGGAAGGGAGTGATTAGCTCCAGTAGGAAAGAACAGACTGTTACAGCTATCGGCGCATAGCTGAGCGCTTGGTTTCGGGAGCGAGGGATATGGAAGTGTGAGGCGCGCGGGGTAAATCATTAACCTTCCTGTAAACATTGACTCTTAACCACCGGACGAGTGACTAACGATATTGTTAATAGCCTTTTGTTCTGTAATGCCTCAATGTGTTTTGCTCGTCCTGACTGGTTGACTTCTGTGAATCTCTGTTTTGTAATAGTCTTGAGTCAGTAGTCGGTGTTGGGTTTGCGAACCTCAGTTGAATTTGTGCTAGTGCTCCGTGTGTCTGTTAGTAAAACTAATAAAGTGAAACTATTAAAATTGTTCATAATGCCTGGTGTAAACAGTAGGCTAGGCGGGAAAGTTTGAAACGGTTAAAGCAGCGAAATAATTAGCAATGTGTTTAAATTTATGAAGAAAGTGGCTGATAACAATGAGGTGACGATTCCAGTTGTTAGAGCTAGCGAGCTAACTGCTGCTGCTACCGGAGTTTCTGGACGTGTGGTGACCAAAATAAACAAGGAACTACGACAATTTGAAAATTGCAATGAGTGTGATAAGCCTACTTTATTTGTTACTCTGAACATGAACGAACGAAAGCGAAACCTGTAACTGGACCAGACGAGTTTGATCAGGGTGTTGTTGGCGGCTAGTGCATGAATTTTATACAATAAGCAAACAATTGCCAACAGCAGAACTTTTGAGAGAAGAACTTCAAAAATGAATAGAGTTTACCGGAAGTGAAAAGAGTGTGCGAAGCGATGTTTTTGAGCTGACTAGTGCAGTGAGAGCGGCTGAAACACAGGCGCACACTTATGCGCCGATAGCTCTACGTAGTACGGAAAGTTCTACTAGTATCTCGGCTTCCCCAGCAGTAATGTGTGTGTGCGTACATATTTCTGCTCTTTCAGATGAAAGACAATTAAGTGACACTTATCACGCGTCAACAACCGAGGCCGTTCCAGACTTCACCGGTCCGCGAACTCTGAGTTCAAGGCAAGGCCAGACATGACACAGTTTCTAGTGGATTCCAGATCGCCCGTAAGAGGCAATTGTTTAATACGTCATCCAAAAGTGACATCTTATTATGGCATCTCAGCAGGGTATAAACCATCCACCGATAGCTAGTTTAGTTTATGCCGGGTGATTTACACAGTGCGTCTCAAGTGGTGTATTAGTGAAAAGTGAGTATAGTGCGGAATTCTTTATAGTTGACATTGCTATTGGTGTGGACAGATTAACTTGAATTACTTGTATTCTTGTTGTATAAAGTACGAGTATAAACTTGTTGAATAACTTGTTGATTACAAACTGTTAATTGTGACAACTAAAGCCGGTTTTTAACGACTTCATTGGTGTCTTGTATTTTGTTTTCCACTGTATCATACAACGATCAGTTAGACCGTCGTAACAATACGAACAAGCCAAGGAAGACGCAGCTTTTCACAAGTTGATGGGGTAAGTAGTACAGTGAAATACACGAGACATTCTGTGTAGAGGGAAATTCATCTTGGAAGCGTGAGTCGTCAGGGGGAAAGACAAATGCTTACGATGACTATAAGCATTGTATGCCTGTCTGTGTAGGGTGTGTGTATGTGTGTTGTTTGTTTACTTGCGCGCGCGCGTGTGTAACACTTTAAGACTATATTTACCGTTTGATATATTGATATAGAGCTTATTTTTGTATAAATTGAAATACATACGTAGAAATTCAAAGGATTATTCCCTTAAAAAAAAAAAGATGTCTAGCTTATTGAAATTTACTTTCTGAAACGTTGAAGTGTATAAATTGACATATACATGTAGAAATTAAAAGGGTTATTGACTTTAACAAGTACACAATGTCAAGCGTATTGAGATTTACTTTTGAGATGTTGCAGTGTACAAATTGACATATTATTCCTTTGTAAGTATCTCGTTGAGTTTCCTGCAGGTCTTCCATGTAATATCTTCAAATAAATACACTGCAAGTAGATTTATTTTTACCTGGCGTACGTTTCACACAAATTATTCTGTATCTTCAGAGGTTTGTTCAAAATGTAAAAGCAAGTTTTGCTTACAATATAGTTAACGGATAATTGTTTTTACTTCGATTCTATTTTCGATTGTCGTAATGTTTATGTAGTCAGCTATTTATTATATATTTAATGTTTTATTTTATTATTCTAATAAATGTATGATATTAAATAAATCATCTTGTTTTGTTCTTATTTGAATTTGTTCTTTAATTAGTAGATTATTATTATTGTGTTCGTAAATTTTAATATTTCCCAGATATTCATTTTGTTACCTTTTTGTACGTTTTTAATTAATTTGACATTTTAGTTGTCTAGAAATTTATGTTTATCGTTTAACAAATGCGCTTTGTCAAGCTTATTATTGAAATTTACTTTATGATATGTTTCATTTTATAAACTGAAATATAAACGTAACAAATTTAAAGGGTCATTGAGTCTAAAGGAAAAACACGCACACGCAAAGACAAATACTACTGAAATTTCCACTTGAGAAGACGTAACATACATTCCAGTATGAATGAAAATCCGCTTCTATTTACTTCAACTATTTCAGAAATATTCACTGAAATCCATAGAACTGTGCGAAGGCTGTCACAATAGTTTGTAACTAGCGAAGCAGAAAACACTGACAGCAACATACGCAAGCAGACATAACAAGCCAACGAATTCCATACCTTGTAGATGTTTTATACACTAGGCTAGTCCTGAAATATTGCAAACAAAATAAGTACTTGGAAGAAAGATGTTTTTATTCTGGGAACTGTACTTATTATTTCCTTTGTATTGTTTAACTTATACTTTTATTACTTTTTTAGAAATGACATATTATATACTGAGTATCAAATTCTACTGAAGCGGTGAGACGTGAGGTGACAAAGGCAAATATAAAAGTTTCCCTGAGTGACTGTAAATTTTATTGCTTACGAATACATTTGTAAAGATCTACAATTATGTATACATAACTAAACTGAAACAGCGTAAGCTTACAATATCCTAAACCCAAAAGACGAAGATTTGATATTCACGAACTATTAATTATGTAACAACACTGTTTTTTGGTTCAACATACGTCTTTTCATTAGTTTAATCACCAAACGTCTTGCCCGTACTACCTCCGAGAAATTCTCACGGGTAAAACTTTTGGTGTTTAAGTAATGAAAGGACATATCTTGAACCGAAAAATAGAGTTGTTATTAACAGCAATTATGAAGGTTAACTAGTGGGATTAAGTAATAATTAATCAGCATCATAAATTAATTGAAATGTTAAAAAAATAGTAAATGCATATTATTTACTGAGTTTTTATTGTCAGAGGAGCAAATGAGTTTTAGGAAGGGAAGGTCATGCGTGGATGCTATTTTCACACTCAAAAGAATATTTGAAGAGAGGCGGGAGTTTAATTGTGAGACACACTTGTCCTTTGTTGAGTTGGGAAAATCTTTTGACAATGTTGAAAGAACATTGTTATGGCGAATCCTTGAGAGAAGAAGTTGTCTCATACATCTTATACGTCTTCTATATAGCTTATAGAAACTATAAAGAGCCTTTATGTAGAACCACTGTACGACACTTTAAAACATGTGATTTAAACTCCATTCTGAAAGGAATGTTTTAGAACTCCATTTTATACACAGATGATACGGTAGTAATTTCCGATAGCGAGGATAAACTACAAAAATCAAAGTACATACTAAATCAAATAGGAGAAAAATATGGCTTTCAAGTATCAGCTGACATGACTAAAACAATGGCAACCGAGAGGGAAGCAACGGTAAGAACTAGGACAGTCATAGATGGAGAGATTATGGAAAAAGTCCAGCATTTCTATTACTTCAGATTTTACGTTACATACGAGACAAAAATTGATCTGGATGAAAAATTAAACAAATTTAGGAATATCTGTGGAACAATTCACAGATACCTTAATAAGAAAAAGAAGGAACGAGGATAAGGTTTTATAATACGTTAGCGGTACCAGTTTTGATGTATGGAAGTAAAGCCAGAGTTATAATAAGAGACAAAGCAAAGAATCAGGCAGCAGAGATGAAATTATGAGGAGTACTCTGGGCTGAACCATTCTCGATAGAAAGAACAATGTGGTTATAAGGATGGAACTGGCATGCGACCCATTGTTGGAACAGCTAAGGAGCGACAATCGAAGGTGGTGTGAACATTTGGGAACAATGGCGGGCGACAGGATTCCCGTGTTAGCAGTGGAATATAGACCGGTAGGGCAGAGAAATGTAGGACGGCCAAGAAGGAAGTGGGTCCCGGAACAGGCTCAGGATAGAGCCTAATTCATGAGGTTGATGATGATGATGATGATGATGATGATGATGATAAAATGCACATTATAATGCGTATAAGAATTTAATAACAATATTAAATACAATTAATATTCGACGAGTACATTGATCGACAATATAGCTATTGAATACAGTGAGTTGTAATATTAATATTCTTGGAAACGCGATGCTATAATGTTACTGATATTCAGTTTTATTGTTATATGAGAAAAACAAAGTAAATTGAAAAATTAATGTCAGTCTGTTTTATAATGTGGAAAGATTTGATATATTTTATTGTTATGCAAGTACATAAATAAGTTGTTAAAATTCATTCCAAGGGGTCGATTGTTTCTTACTAAAACAGACGTTTCGACAATATCATCGACTGCCATCATCAGTGTAAAATTCGAACTGTACTAACGTAAGGCTGGGCCTTAACCACAGTACTGTGGTCTCTAACGTGTACCACACTGCGTTAGTACAGCTCGAATTTCACACTGATGATGGCAGTCGATGGTATTGCCGAAACGTCTGTTTAGTTAGAAACAACGGACCACGGCCAAACAGCCGGAAATGAATGTTAACAACACTGACTCCGCCCGTGTAGGGCTACGAAACATGAATAAGTGCTTCGATGTATATTTTGAGACCAGTATAGTGTCGTCTGTCAGACCTCGACATTATAAGAATTATGTACACACAAAGAAGTATACAACTGTATACAAAAACGTATAAACGTAAATGCATGAAATGACGAAATAAATACGTTTAGAATAATGAGTTCAGTGTATAGGTATTAAGTTTCCACATAATTTACACTAATCGAATGGTAGCCCTTCACTTGGTAGTTTTTTTTTTTTTTTTTTTTTTTTTTTTTTTTGTATCGGTCAGATAAGGACCACATGCCAATTTCAATTCTTTACTCTTTGTTCTTTTTCTTTTCTCCAATATTCTTTCATCTTTTCACTGTCTCTTCTTCCTGTCTTCAGTCCTCTTTGAACCTGCATTTTTCTCACTCCTACTCTGGGCTCCTTCCATTTTTAACACTTTTGCCCTAAAAACCTTTGTAGGTAACTTTCTTATTTCTTGTCATGATCTACGTTTCGCTGCCATATGAAACTACATTCCAAATAAAATATTTCATGGGGTTACTGGTAAATCTACTCAAGACCATTCTTGGGAATCTACTAAAAACTGAAATTCAAGATTGTCAATGATAATTTAAAAAAACTGTTTTTAAAGGTTAATTTTTTGTTGTATCGGTCATCTAAGGACCACATGCCAATTTCAATTATTTATTCTTTGTTTTTTCTTTGTCTCCAATATTCTTTCATCTTTTCACTATGTCTCTTCTTCGTGTCTTCAGTCCTCTTTGAACCTGCGTTTTTCTCACTCCTACTCTGGGATCCTTCCATTTTTAACACTTTTGCCCGAAAAACTTCTCTTTCAATTCCTTCTTCTGCGTGTATATTATTTTTTTCTAAATCCTTTTGGACTTCTTTAATCCAACTTGATGTTGACTTCTTCCCCAACAGATATTTGAAGATCTGATTTGTTAACATATTGTCGTCCATTCTATATAAATGTCCAAAAAATAATAGTCTTATTTTTCTCATTGTTTCTTTTATATTTTCTATACTTTGATATATTTCATCACTACATCTTAATTTTCAACCTTATGAAGTTTTTCGTGGGTTTAATATTTTCCTGTAATAATTCGTCTTTCCAATATTTCTACTTTGTCTAAATTATAATTCAATGCTACACATTCACTTGCATATAGGCATTCTGGCTTCACTACTGTACTGTAATGCCTTATTTTCGCATTTTTTTGATATGCACTTTTTATTGAAAATATCTTTAGTTATACTATATGCCCTTTCCATCTTATTAATCCTTTCTTCTATAGCAGATTTTTCTAAGCCATTCTCTTGAATTATTTCTCCTAGATACTTAAATTTACGAACCCTCTCTATTCGACCAATATCTGTTACCATTTTATTAATAGAACATTTTATTAATAGTTTAATTTAATAAATAAGCATTTGGTACAGTTTCTGAGATAATTTTTATTTTCCTGCCAATTTTTCTACCAGTTACGGCAGCTCCATAGGACAGATTTGAAATATCATTGGCAAGTCGCAGGTAAAAGGTTTAACAAAGGTGCGTGTTCTACCGTCTGGAACAACAAAGTACCGTTACTGGATAATTACAACTTGCTTTTGTGTGAAGACAATTTACACGTCGAACTACTTGCCACTTAAACGTGTTTAAATATGTATGAAATATAATGTATACTACAAAGATTCATTATAAAAAACATACAATAAGCTTTTGTGTCTAATTGACAGTACAACAATACAAAATTCCCAGTTTAATGTAAACTATATAAAAACATGTTTAATATATCATCATCATCATCATTGTCAAGGTTTAAGTCATCATCGAATTTAAATATACTTGACGGGGTAATTGAATAAAAACGAATACCATAAAATATTGTTGTCAAAAGTCCCTTTGCCTTCCGAAAAATTATGTAGGCTATAGCTATAATGTTTCTACTAATCACTGTTCAGTGAAAAAAAACAAAATTATTTCCAAATAAAATTAAAATTATTTTGACCGGATTAAAACATTGGTGACTTCGTTTAAGCTGCAACGTTATTTGGTAGAAATTAAAACTGTTATATCAAGACGTAACATTTATCTTACTCTGACTGTATACAAATCTACGCGCAATATAAATTAATGATGGTTAGTACTAGAGGTGTGCTAAACTAGTATATGAAAATAACAGGTACTAACGTAACCGTTCCAAAAATATAACACCTACAAATACCTGTTATTATAAACGTATTGTGTGTGTGTGTGTGTGTGTGTGTGTGTGTGTGTGTGTGTGTGTGTGTGTGTGTGTGTGTGTGTGTGTGTGTGTGTGTGTGTGTGTGTGTGTGTGTGTGTGTGTGTGTGTGTGTGTGTGTGTGTGTGTGTGTGTGTGTGTGTGTGTGTGTGTGTGTGTGTGTGTGTGTGTGTGTGTGTGTGTGTGTGTGTTATAATTTGTTATAAGAAATAAATTGAAACTAAAAGTATTAACAGAGTTACTTTACACTGTGACTTTATTAAGCTCTTACTGGTTAAAAGAAAATAAGAAACAAGAGAATTTATAGGCCTATCCCCCTTTGGGAATACTAATTTAAATTTCCACTAGGAGTAAACAAAGTGACATAGATTTATTATTTAATTATTGATTCCATTTTGGTTAGATAAATCAGATGCAAAACTCAGGCAATGAAATTTAGAGTCCATGTAATAGCACAACAAATAATGTGAAAATATTTTACATGAGATTCTCCGAAGTCACGTTAACAAAAAATGTCGCCTACTATATCGCGTATCAGCCACTCTGTAGGTTATAACACAATATAATTCGCTTTTTCAAAATTTACCAAATTGGTGACTGGTATAATATATAATTTGTTATTATGGTCTGTATTATAGATCTGCATAACACACGAGAATAAATGTAACATCAGTCTGAATTTTTTCATTTATTAAAAACAGCTTCACCTCTTTCTTCTTCTGATAGTTCCTATCCGTTTCGGATGTTGGATATCATACAGGCTATTTGAACTTTCTGTACTGCTGCACGGAATAAGTCAGTTGTATTCATGCCAAACCAGGTCCTTAATTTTCTCAGCAATGATATTTTCGGTCGCCCAACTCCTCTCTTTCCAAGTACTTTTCTCTGTAGTATGGACTGCAATAAGTAAAATCTCTGTTCATTTCCCATGAGATGTCACAGATACTCAAGCTTTCTTGTTTTCACTGTGTTAATAATTCGTCTCTTTGGCATAGAGATATTCTGAACCTCGCTGTTTTGCTTCGTTTCGTATTAGTATGGCAACCGCCACGTACGCTGAATGAAGTACTCAGCACTTTGTACTCGTGTACTCATAGCACTCGTAGTATTTGTTAATTCGTTAGTTGCGTATGGGGGTCCCCGCGACTCGGAACCGCGAGGCCGCGAGTAATCGGAACGGTTATTTCTACTTTTCAGTTATCGTTAAATCGAAACAGGTATATCAAGTTTTCGGTCACTGTTATATGCGTTCCACAAAAATAATCGTTCCAAAATACCTGTTATAGGCATATCGGCCCACCTCTAGTTATTACGAATTAACGCGTAGCTGGCTTGAAATAAACGTTCCAGTTAATGAAGTGTGTTCGTTGTGTGCTGATACAAAACAGTCGGTCATACCTAACGCCGTAGGGATGAGTGGAGAGCAGAATTAATCAACGGCCTGCGTACAGCCTCGAGGACTTCACAAAACCAGATCGCGTAATATTTCAATCTGCCAGTGCAGACACCGTAAACCTCATTACATTTGAATTGTCATTACACTCTTTGTTTATTGTGTACGTACTCTGTGTACAAGGAGCGGTCGCGGGTTAGTGGCTAGCGTGTGGCGCTGCTACGCTGTCGGCGCGGGTTCGATTCCCGCCGGGGCCATCTGATTTAGATACGACAGTTCCCCCTCGCAAGGCAATGGTAAACCAGCGAGAGGTATCCTGGCTAGTGTAAACCCTCCCCAACTATGTCGTTTTGATCTGGCGTTAAACTGTAGATCCAATATACATGTAAGAGACTCCGAAACACACGCACCACGCCTATATGCGGGGAGGGTACAAACCAGTCGAAAGACTGACTGACCCAATAACATATACAAAACTTTTCCCGTGTAATGAGTCATTGCATTATTATTTTCTTACGACGATTCGCGGATCGTCAAACGGTACAGTGGAAACAAAATACAGACACCAATGAAGCCACTAATAACCGGTTTTAACTTTGTCGTATTTTGTTGCTTCTCTGCTGTGTACAATTTTCCCTCGAACGAGGCCTTTCGGTTTCGCAACCATTATCAAGTTCTTCCTACAACCATTACAAGTTCTTCCTACAAGTTCTCCTACAGGTTGTAGGAAGAACTTGATAATGGTTGCGAAACCGAAAGGCCTCGTTCGAGGGAAAATTGCACACAGAGGGAAGACTGCTAACAGATAAAACAGCTGATAACAGGTTTTAATTAGACATAAATAACAATTTGAAATAAACAAGAATAGTATATTGTCAACTGTTTTGTTCTCTATATTGATATAAGTATAAAAATACAAAGAATATACAATTAATATATTAACATATAGGCTGATACAGAATAAATTATATCTGATTATTATAGTTGGTTACTATCGAAACGTATGTAATTTACAAAATAAAAAATATTCTTATTAAAAATTGTTTTATTATAAATAATAATATAAAATAACAAGAAAAATTTGAGCAATTATGAATACAAATACCAAGAAATATACAGGTTTATGCAAAGAGGACTAGATGAAAATAGATGAAATGAAAGAAACAATAGTAATACAATAATATAATAATACAATTCGGGGGTCAAGGAGGGACCTCGCTCCCTCAAATGCCAACCTTACTTTCTCGCGGTGATTCCTGTTTCTACGAACGAGGCTCTGGCGAAAATGTTTCACTTGGTATAAGGTGACCCCTTCTACCAAGTGTTAACGGCCTCCTGGGAGGATAGATGAGCGGATATAGTTTAGGGCACCCTTTTTCTCTTGGGATGGGAAACTGTCCCTAAAGCTGATGGCCAACGGTACAGTACCTCCAGGACTAACAATCTTCGTTGAATCTTGGATTAGCTAAGCCATCTATACTGGCGAAAGGAGGGAGAGACACCGATCAGAAATGAAGGAGATATGGGAGAGGAGTAAGAGAAAGGGGAAGAAGGGAGAAACCAGACGTAGTCCACAGTGGCTCAAAAAAAAAAACAAATACAATTGTTTCTCGTACAATAATTCTAGTTAAATTTATAGACACGCAATAATAGCGTCAACTATTGAGAGTTCCACACTAATTATAACACAGTAATCAATTTCCACAATCACTTGATCCGCACCAAATGAAATCGCCAACGGTAACTTACTTCTATGCCGCCCGCTGCTGCTTGTATAAGTCCCGCAGAGATTTCAAAATAATAATTCCATCCTTTCGGCGGCGTGCCAGCATAATTTGCGTAGTTACAAGTGCTCTCGAACAGTCTTGAAGGTACTTTAGTGCGGCCTTGACCGAGACGCTGGATCTGTTCGGCCAGCCGAGAAACAGGGTGGCAGGACGCTCCCGGCGACACTTCAATAGCGTTCCGTAATTGTCGTGACAATATATTGCGTAATTTGCTATTAAGTACAAATATTATCGCTGTTGTTGTTACGTACAAGCGTGCACAGTAGTAGCACAGTAGGGCTAAACTGTTATTTTAAAATACTAGGTATGAAAATACCGTTCCAAAAAAATAACAGGTACAGATACCTGTTATTATATACTATATATTACATAACCTATATTATCCTTTGTAAGTAACTCGTTTTGAGTTTCCTGCAGGTCTCCTATGTAATATCTTCAAATAAATACTGTGCCGGTTCGAAGCCGGCGGTTGCAAAATATGAATTCTAGAAGGTTTTCATGGTTGTAATATGCGTGAGTGAGGCGCGGAGCCGGCTTTTACAAAATATTTTAAAACAAGTCAGTTTACGGTAACTTAACGTGATACACTCGCGGACTTTGGTCGACGGTATGAGGGGAGCGGTGCGGTGTGCGGTTGCGCGCGCAGCTCGGCCAGTGAGGTGAAAATTGTTCTCTGCCGGATTCAGTCAACGCTCGTCTTTGCTCACAGAGTTCTTCCCCCTTCGTCTCTGCTCTTCGATTCGTTTCTGCGCAGTTTGGTATCTTCTACATGATTGAGTAGAGAATATACGACACCCCGGTAAGATTTAATTATTTTATTAGTTGTGTGGATATTTAATAACAAGATTTACGCTATCTTGTGAAGTACGTATTTATGTGTGTGTGCGACCTGACAAAATTATGTAAGACATAATTTTTTTTCTGTTGTACGCTACGCCCTTTGTATTGCCATGCCTTAGTATTTTCTGTTATAATGCGAGAAGTTTCAAGAGTCATTCTCATGGTAAAAGTGCTTTACATAAAGAAAAATTTAATTACAAAACTTGGTGTGCAGTCAAGTAGTGAACTGTGTGGTGCATGTAGCATACTGTCCCCGTCTTTGTTAATTATCTTCACAAATAGAGAATGAAGTGTGAGAGCTTCTATGTATGAAACTTAATTGAAGGTAAAACATTCTCAAAGCTGTGAGTGACTTGCTGTTAAAATTTTTCTGACTAAATTATGATTACTGCTCTGCACGTGGCCGGTTTAACCTGCAAAAGTTTGTCGAAGCATGTTGACTGAGTACAGTTCACTTTATATGATGCCACAATGTAATAAGTTCTGTTCATAATGCAAATTCACTTATTCCATAGCTGAATGTAGACTATTTAAGCAGGTTGTAAAAAACTTTAATTAATTATTTTTGTGCCTTTGGTGAGAGTTAGCTGGCGGCCCGTTAAGAGGTTAATTACCTTAACTCGGGTGCACATTCTTTTAGACTGTTCTCTAATTTACTTGATTCCTTAGGGTTCTCGCCCTAAGTCGGGTTCCTGGCTGGCTGTGAGCCGATCACCTGTTCAAGCTGTGAACCATATCAAGACCGCCTACGAAGAGGGAGATGGAGACGGGATCACCACGTTGCACTCACCAGCACTTATGAGGTGACATTTATGCTTTTTCTTTTTGGGGGCCGAACCGGCAGTGTGCCTGTTTTATGAGAATAACTTAGATGCCCGGGGACCACGTGTCCAGACTCTATTTGGGAAGTGAACTGTGATCATGACTCTGAACACTTTAACTTAAAATTTCATATACCTTTTATAACTCAGTTAAGTAACACTAAATGCTTTGTCTGTAAGTGCGTGCTGCACTGCGAGAGCGCGCCATAGAGAGATTTTAATCTTGTACCATTTTTATTGTTGCATCTGATTTACTCTTTCAAAATTTAATTATTGCTCAGTAGTTCTGTTCCGGCTGGAACAGTGGTGTAAAAAAAAAATTATATTGACTGTGGTTTCACAATTAAGGGTTGGGGGCTTTCCTGAAGTTTTTTTTGGGACGTTTTAAGGGTTTACAAAGGGCACTTCGTTTCTTGGACACGCGCTGGGGCATTCTCAGACAGGCTGATGTCCTGTCAAGTTTTGTCAACTACATGTGGGCGCGCTCCCACAGATGCCAGAGCACAACCACCTTATTGTACTCTTTTTCTAATTATTTTATACAGTTATCTGAGGCTAATCGAAATGATTTATTAATGTTCTCGAAATATTTTAGCCGATTTTGCCCCTTGCACAAGGGCTAAGCTGATTGTTTTCTTAACTGGCAAACACATATATGGGTTGACTTCACACGTAGAGAAGTTGCTGTTTAATTTTGAATATAAAACTGGTTTTCATCCTTTTCTTTTTGGGTAAATTAAATAGATATACATATTGTCAAAATCTTCTGAAATTGTAAAGCCTCAATCAGTTAATTTCTGTTATTAAAGTACATAAGGATTTAATTCCTTTTGGGAATTTTGTGAAGTCAATACTGTCTAGAATTTTATAAACACTGTCTGGAAGTAGGTGAGGAGTTTGTTAACATTACCTGGTGCTGTGAACGGAACAAAGGTTCACACACTCATAATGGGTCATTAATAAACGGAATGCTAGACAAATGGGTGGTCCAGTTTCAGTTATGCTTCATGAATTATTCGTCTTTAAAGGGGTTGGAGTTTGGGTTGTCCTACTGAAAGGGTTGCTGACGAGCGTATATTTTATCACTGCCGGGGCATAAGATGATAGTTGCTTTACCCAGTGGGTGGGTGCGTTACAGGGGCATGCGTGTTGAAAGTAAATGACTGTGAGTTGTGTACCTTGTGTTCTGTATGTGTGTTTTATGTGTCTAGCTAGCCACACGACGGGGAGAATTTTACATGTGTTTGTGCATTCTATATTTTATTTATGTATGTACATTTAACTTATATGCTGTTATATACACTTGTTCTGATGTAATTCTATTCAATTATATACACTTGTTCTTAGGTAAACTGGAATTATATATGCTAGTTGTGATTCAAATTTTTCTATTATATATATGTATACACATTTACTTTGTGCACACTTATGTTGATGTACACTTAATTATACATGCTTGCCATGATGTACCTTTTGGTAGTTTTTATATAGATACATATTTATCTTGTACACAAGTATGAATTCCAGAGATATAATAAATCTGTTATTGTTATATTATGGCTGAGTTCATTGCAAGTCCCGTCATACTGGACCCAGCATAATTTGCTTCTCTAGGCTCCTGCCTAGTTCTAAATAACTTGTAACCTCTCTTTGAAAGCCAACAAGCAAGGAGATAGAAATTTAACAGGAAATAAAATAAATACTTAAAGCCAAGGAGAGGTTACAATACACTGCAAGTAGGTTTATTTTCACCTAGATAAACCTATTAATGTATTAATAAACCTATTTGCTGTGTATTTATTTGAAGATATTATATAACCTATACTATATAATTTGTTATAAAAAATAAATTGAAACTAAAAGTATTAACAGTGTTACTTTACACTGTGACTTTATTAAACTATTACTGTTTAAATGAAAATAAGAAACAAGAGAATTTATAGGCCTATCTTCCTTTGGGAATACCAATTTAAGTTTTCACTAGTAGTAAACAAACTAACATTGGTTAGACAAGTCAGTTGCAAAACTCGGGGCAATTAAATAATTTAGAGTAGGCCTACACGTAATACCACAAAAAATAATGTGAAAAAACATCAGAAACGTATAATAAAAACATAACAGTAAGCCACAAGAGTGAATGAGAATAAACAAAATTTTACAAATAAAAATAAAAAAACAAATTCTAATAAAATAAATATAAATACATACATAAAAACTTATAAATAATAAGCAACGACAAAAATAAATTAAATGCATTACAGATATTTAAGGAACAGGACTAGATAAAGTGCATAAATGTCCATTACAACAATCTCATCATTTACGTGAGATGTGTAGTGAAGTTAAAATCACATTAATAAAAAGTACAATACAGCTTATCAACATCAGCCACTCTATAGGTTATAACTCAATATAATTAAATACAACTATTTCACTAACGACTCGGAACAAAGTTTTCTTGAGTAAAAACATAAAGTTTTACCAACCGATTTTATAGTTACAAGTTGGTGACTAGTATAATATATAATTTATTAGCATATAATCTGTATTATATATCTGCATATCACAAGAGAATAAATGTAACATCAGGATGTATTTTTTCCTTTATTAAAAACAGCTCCGTCTCTTTGCGCAGAATGAAGTATACAGGACGAAAAAGTGGCTCGTACTAGTTCCTACTTGAAATATGCTTGATACTACCTGTTCCTAAAATACTAGGTGTTCATAAAATACTACTGTTCCTCTGGAACGCGTTGTTCCTTGTGTATCGGTGATACCACTAGTATTTGAAATACCTAGTATTTTAAATACGCGTTACTGGCTGTTCCTTGCGTTCCAGCGATATTTTTGTACGCCTAGTATTTGGCCTTGGCGTATTCGTTTACGTGATTTTGCGTAATTTTTGTGTGTGTGTGACTGTGTAGGTGCGTAGGGGGTGCGCCTCGACTGGGAACAGCGAGGGCGGCGTGTCTCGACTCGGAACAGCGTCGCCGCGAATAACAGGTATTTCAACTTTTCAGTCACTGTTACATCCGTTCCACAAAAATACCGTTCCAAAATACCTGTTACAGGTATATCGGCCCACCTCTAGCTGCACAGTTTTATGTGCCTACGTTACACGTCTTTTAAGCGACAAGACGCGAATTAAATTGTCGTTAGAGGAAACTAGGGGAAATTGCCGGGCCGGCAGTAACAGGTGCAGTTTCCAGGCTATACAATTTGTGTCTATACACAGTCGGGCGATTCATTAAGCCCACACACAGCCCAAGTAATTAAATTCTCGCGTCCCTGATTGTGAGGAGTGAAAGTAAGTTTGGCAAAGACGAAGACAATGATTATTGCCAGAGAGCCAGCTCAACACCGGATCACCATCAAAGGGAAGCAGCTGGAACAAGTCCAAGAGTTCAAATATTTAGGTTCTATAATAAGCTCAGATGGTAAAATTAATGCAGAAATTAATTCAAGAACAAGCAGTGGCTCCAGACTTTTCTATGCACTAAATACCACGTTCATTGATAAGGCAGAAATTTTGAAGAAAGTTTAAAATGACCATTTTCAAAAACACGTATGTGTCAGTTTTTACTTGTGGGATTGAAACCTGGGTTCTAACTGAGATGCATCTAAACTCTCTCCAAGCTTGGAGATGGGGGTGGTAGGAAAGACAAGAAAATATCGAGTCAGAAACACTACTATAAGAGCGAGTAATATAATACAGTACCATTGAAAGATCAAATTAAGAAAGCACAGTTACGCTGTTTTGGACACGTGCAGAGAATGAAAGGGGATAGACTTCCAAAACAACATATGAGACACGAATTGCTGGGAGAAGACCCAGGGGCTGGAGAAGAGTGACTTGGGAGGACAATGTGAGATGCTCTCTGCAGGGGCTGGGAGTGCAGTGGAATGAAGCCAAGCCCCTGGCCATGCAGAAACCACAGTGGCGAGACATTTGCTCAACCTCTACACTTTGCGGTAGAAGAGGATTGGAATACAAAGAAGAAGAAGTCCCTGATTGTGCTGTAGACGACCAAGCACAAACTCTGATTCTGAAAGAATTTTCTACAGAAAACAAACTTGCACTTACGTATTTTGTTGTAGAAATGTCGTACTTACCCCGTGTGACGACTGCTGTGAAGAGTTACAGTGTAGCGCGTAGCTGGTCAGACGTGCAGCATTCGACACGCGCTCTGAACTTGAACGGGTCTGTATAACTCTGAAATTAAAACATAAAAGTTTAAACCGTTAGTAACATTGTAATACGAATTTTGCACACAGAAAATTTGCTACAATCTAATATCTAACAGCAGTCTTTTTGACAGCAACGGGTTACGAAAGTTCATCCTGGAAGCGTATTTTCATTCCCCCTACGAGTTGGGGAACCAGTTTGGGTATCTAATGGTTGCTGAGCAAATCCTCCGCCCGTTTCTACATTCCCCCGACGGTCTCAGCCAGCTACTACTAGTGCTGTATTCTGCCCAGCACGTAGACATGAGTCGGCATAAGCCATGTTTATTAAGACGATTTGGTTCAATCTGAATGAAATGCCAGTTTGCTCATCCTATGTGAACTGGGTAAACCCAGGAGACTTTGAAAGAAAACATACTCGATGAGATGGGGAAAAATGCTTTCATCGTAATGGTTGCAACAACAAAAGCCTCTGGTGTGCAGGATCCCAGAGACGGCAGTAATGGTAGGAGACTCACAATCAGTGGACAAACGAATTATGAACCAAAACAGTTAATAAACAATGAAACAGTGAAACACAGATATACGGCAGGAACTGAATATTGTGAGTATACTAGACAGGATCGCCGAGTAT
Source organism: Magicicada septendecula (assembly GCA_034769895.1). Classification (NCBI taxonomy): domain Eukaryota; kingdom Metazoa; phylum Arthropoda; class Insecta; order Hemiptera; family Cicadidae; genus Magicicada; species Magicicada septendecula. Next base: position 2,513,931 of record CM068374.1, read on the forward strand.
CGGCTGAATTGGTGGGAACATCTTTGCCGAATGGATGACTACCGCATCCCCAAACAACTATGGAACTGTATGCCGAGGGGACGGAGAGGTGTGGGACGTCCGAGAAAGCGCTGGAGTGACCAGCTGTAATATTTTCCTATTTGAGCCCGGAACAAACCATTCTTGGTTTAAACCTTGAGGGTGATGATAATGATGAACAATTAATACATGGTGCTCACGTAACCCGGTTCATCAAGAGTTGAAGGTTAGAATGTGGCACCTAAGAAGAACGGAAGTTGGTATAACAACTATAAGTGTCGCTGACTGAAAACCATGAGGCAGAAGAATTAGAATAATTAGAGGAAGACCTAGAAAAAGATGTATAGACGGCATAGAGGATAATTTTAAGTGTTAAGTATGAGGAAGATGGAGTGTGTGAGAGGCTAGTGAACGTTGTGTGGTGCGAGGACGAATTGAGGAAAATTGTTGATCAGTCTAAAACCCACGCTGGGGTGTGACGCCAGAAGAACTCGAAGAAGACCTCTCTGTCTTGATGCCTTGACAGAAAAATAGGTCCTTACCAAAACAATTATTAGAAAAAGAAGGGTAAAATTTATCGGAGACTTTTTACGACACAATAAATTCTTAAATACATTTTTGAGGGAAAGCATTTGGGGGAAAACCCCAAGAGGACGACCAAGAGCAGCGTACTTGAAAGACATGGAAAAGGAGATGAACTTCCTATATTTTTAGAGAGAATTGCGATTGAGAACAAAGAGATCTGCGATTTAAAGAGAACAATGATGGAGGGAGAGACGTGGCTAACTCGACAAGGCATAGCCTTTTGATGATGTTGATGATGATAATGATGATGATGGCCAAAATAATCTTGGGTAATGCCAAAAGTTCCTTGGGTAATGTTTGCAGTTAATGAGGTTGATGTAAGAACACTGTAAAACCTTGTGTAACAGACTTGAATAACTTCAGTGTGTATCAAAAACAGTAACAGGATACAGTGTTATTCCTTGGAAACAGACATACACAGTTAGAAGAAACAAAACCGGTCGCAAAGAAACAAAATATATCTCTGAAACTCGTAATATTCCCGCATGATAAATTGCCTTGTAGACTAGATTTACGACTATATACTGAAGAAACGGTCAGTTGATGTAATTTTTTATTTATATGTTCTGTTTTGAACGCTGTTAAAACATTTATCACAAATATACAAAAGTCAGAATTTTACTAATATTTTTCTTTACCCTTAGACCTTTTCTGTTGCGTAGTATATTTGTACATAGATCATTGAGCAAATGAAAATATATACATATTGTTTTTCAGATGTCCAGGCCAGGTTTGATGTAGTCTCACTTTTCACTAGCATACCGATCTTAGAAGCACTCCAGATAATAGAAGCCACATACAAACCGTCTCGGCACATCATGAAACTAAGAAGGTACTGTCTGATCTTCACCTACTTTACATACAACAACCACTTCTATAGGTAAGTAGAAGGAGCACCAATGAGCTCACCGTTATCGCCAGTCATCGCAAACCTCTTCAAGGACAACCTCGAGATAAAGACAATAAGCAAGCACAGCAAAAACTTTCCCTGCGGATTAGATACATCGACGACTTCTTCGTAATCTGCCATACGCAAAGGAGACATTAACAAGGTTCTTGACACATATAAACAGCATCCACCCAAAAATACAGTTCACTATGAGAATGGAGACACAACGGAATTCCATTCTTTGGTCTGACATTTTTGTAAAAAAGAGGGGGATACTCAAGAAACGTCATTCCAGTACAACATTCAACACGCACAAAAAATCAACGCCTTTCTACAAAACTCAAAGGACCGCATACACTTAGAGGGACAAGGTGTATATATAAAATACCGTGTAAAAAAACTGCGACCGATTTTATATCGGTCACTCTGGAAGAAATATCCGTCAACACGAATTGTCAGTAGCAACACACGACAAAAGAAGACCACACATCCCTGACGAAACACACCAAAGAAACAGGACACACTATCAATTTCAAATATACAAAAATCTTACAATACAAATAACCGAAAAGAAAATCAGACAGTACAGGGAGGGCATCTTGATTTATCGGAAAGGGGAGGCAGCGGTCAACCACAGAAATGAATTACTTAATTACCGAGAGCTCTTACATTCATAACTGACATTTGCCTCTCGCGGTAACAACCCCAAAGGAAACAAGATATAAAACACGCACCATAGCTACATCAACATCAGTATACCTTGGAAATGTTCCGTGATTACGGAATGAAACGTCGGCAATATAAAAATCTCATACAAGGATGTAGCCAAAAACCACACACACACACACACCAACCCTTAAAGCGTTACAATGAGGCTTGCTTTGATGTGTTGATGTGTTATTAGAATACTCCTACTCTCCGAGTACGCCAAATAAGAATGCCCCGTTAGTATAGTTGTTGCATGTCCAGTCCACGTTGCTGTAACGCTGCCACAATTACTAACTTTTAAACTATAACATACCAATTTCACGGCCGGCGTCATAATTATTCGAATTAAGATCCGGACTGTGGTATACTGTAATTCCATCCTGACGGATTTTTTGTTTATCCTCACCTCTGGAGGCCATTTTAAATCAAACGGTTTTGAAACAACTGACAAGCTGTTCGTCAGTGCAGCCACAGTACAGTGACAAAGGCTGAACTGTGGTTTTGGTATTGGTTTTCAATGCTGAACTGTGGTTCTGGTATTGATTTTTCAAGGCTGAACTGTGGTTTTAGTATTGGTTTTCAAGGATAAACTGTGGTTTTGGTAGTGGTTTTTAAGGCTGAATTGTGGTTCTGGTATTCGTTTTTAAGGGTGAACTGTGGTTTTCGTATTGGTTTTCAAGGCTGAACTATGGTGTCGGTATTGGTTTTAAGGCTGAATTCGGGTTCTGGTATTGGTTTTCAAGGCTGAACTGTGGTTTAGCACAGGCTGAACAGGTATTGTTATAACACAGGCTACCAATTACAATAATACACTACAAAATTTGCATACTGTAAAACCCCTAATATAACAACCTACAGCCGTAGTGCCGAAAGAAAACTGATGAATTCTTAGGCTGGTGATTTGGCATCGTGGTAACAGCGTGGCCTGGAAATGTGGGCCAATCTGATTGGCGTACGCAGACAGTTGGCGTGTGCTAACAACACATTAACACATCAAAGCTTTCCATTAACATCATGGTAAATCCTGCTCTATAACAATATTTGTTCCCAGTCTGAATAATTTATACATTTCAACGTGGCAATTGGCGCTAATTGATTTCATTAGTGTTTATTTGTAGTTTATAAACAGACTGTAATGTTAGTGTGTACAATTACACAGTCAGGTTGCACAATAATTAGTCTGCGCACATTTTGTTGAAGCAACAGACAATGGTTTTCTCATTGTTCACGACAAAGACATCACCGATATTCGCGTTTCCGATTGGCAGCGCCGTTACACACACAAAGCATGAGATTTTTAGTTTCTTTTGTTCTTGATTACTTCCCTCCTCCCCCACGGTCTCCACGGTGTGTTTTGTCTTTCGTCGTTACGAAATGGTCTCATTTGTCAGTTGCTTTTACACTTGTTCTATTGAAATATAATTTATATCTATTCTGATTTGTCTGAGACTACTTGTGTTTAAGATTTTTATTCATGAGTGTTTCACTCTCTACAGGTATGGCATGTTAAGAGGAGAAATTGAATAACATTTGTTATTTGTTCATCCAGACATTACTTTAGCCTAATTAGAAGAAAATCCAATTTTGTTAGTACTATTATTAGTACTATTTAATATGCATGTTTCTTTCATAACAGATGTTTTTAAGTAATCTATTTTTATCCATGTTTGTACTGTTTTATTTTATTATTCTTATATTACTCTCATTTTTAATCATAAAAGCAACTGTTGATTTCTTCTTCTTCTTCTTCTTCTTCTTCTTCTTCTTCTTCTTCTTCTTCTTCTTCTTCTTCTTCTTCTTCTTCTTCTTCTTCTTCTTCATCGTCGTTGTTGTCTTCTTTTTATTCTTCTGATCCTTCTTCTTCTTGCTGCTTGCTTATCAGGATTACACACTTCTGCCTCTCGGCTTCACCATCTTATCCTCAGTCTCCCAAAACTTTACTTTCCAACAGGCGCGTAGCTCATAGCCTCCCTTGGTATTCTATCAAGGGACACATGAATAACATAGTCCCTCCAACTTTCTTTATTTTCAATCCAACTTTCTTCTTCTTCTTCTTCTTCTTCTTCTTCTTCTTCTTCTTCTTCTTCTTCTTCTTCTTCTTCTTCTTCTTCTTCTTTGGCAGGATTTGCTACTTCTGCCTCATCGGTAAGCGTTGATACCATCGAAACCAGGTGCTTTCATGTTCTTTATTGTCTTCCATATCCGTTCCATTTTCTTCATCTCAACAGAATGGATTCCCATTGTATCTGATCTTACAATTGTCGATTTCATTGCACTTTAACAACTCATTCTCATCAACGTAGATGACTGTAGATTGCTACCATAGTTTCGTACGTTATTATTCTACATTATTACATTTCTGTTAAGCCAGTAGAATGTAACAGCTTTAGTTGCAGTGTCTGTAAACACAACTTCACGTACTGGTAAAGTACAGTACTGATAAAGTTGAATGATACTCTGTTCACAGAAAGGATGGAATTACATCCGTCTGACTTGTGTGCAACTACAGTACACTTCATTCTCGCTCGACAATCAACGTACTTTGAAAGCTAATTGTTACTTTGCGCTTGTATCTCTCTGTCTCATCAGTCTCGTAGAATACTGCTCAAAGACAGTACCTTCGCCTTCGCCCCCATTTCACTAAAGTTACCGAACCGACGGTGAACAACGCTAATTGTAAGCCGGCAAGAAGTAGGTGAGATTACAAACGGACGCTTACAAGATCTCACTCTGTGTTTGCTCAACGGAAAAATGTTTCATCAGTAAATGTAACATTAGTCAGCGTTTAGTGTAAGAATAATGGTAGATAGTGGATTGATCTCGAGAGTTGGTATACGATTGCTGTTAACAGCACCAGTGGCGCAACAAGGAGGGGGTGAAACTGGTTTCACCCAGGAGTGTTCCTGGGAGGGGGTGAAACTGGTTTCTAAGGGGATGAGAATAGTTTCTGGGGGGGGGGGGGTGAGACGTGCTTAAAGATTGAATGTCTCATTTTCCTCAGCACAAATTAGAAAATCATAATTTGTTTCGTATAATTTTATATATTCTTCGTGTAAACCAGAGTGAAAAGGAAGGGTTGAAAAAAATATGGAAAACCTTTGATTTTCTAACATTCTACCTCGAGTAGCTGTTAATCAAATTAAAAGTAAAAATATTTAATTAATAGATTTGTGTTAGTGGTAATAATCACAAACACAAATAATACTGTTGCACACCATTTCCGGTCTTATGATGTACTGTAAAGCTTGAAAACTGTAATCGGATTAAATGGTTTTTATAGTGGTGTGCAACAGTATTACTTATATAAAAGTAAAAAATTTATTGTAATTTGGAATCACTTTATTTATAAATTTTTATTCTTAAAAGATATTGTAAAAGTAAGTCTTTTATAAACGTATTAAAAAAACAGTTTTATTATACATTCGCACAATAATGGAGGTTGTTGTACTAAGAATGTTTTAAAGAACATGTGATTCGTGACATGGAGCAATAAAATTTTCTCCATTTTTTCGAACCAAAGTCAACAAAGTCAACAACAACTCTTCACTGAACGGTGACACATAGTTTTGTCATGAATTTACATAACACAATTGTGAAGACAGAGAAATACATTGCTATATAGGGTTTTATTGCTCGTTATATACTGCGTGACCTGAAAATTTACTAGCCCAAAAACTAAAGTTAAAAAATTATAATTTTTAAACTTTCGTAATGTCAAACCCGTTATTTTTTTTATTTTAAAAATTTTTAAATTTTTTGACCATAATCAAAGCCGTAAAAAATATAAAACCGATAAATGGGACACTTTAGTGAACTTTATAACTTAACTCGTCATATTTCTTATTTCTGTTGTTAGTTGACGTAAACGGCTCACTTTAACTTCAATTGGTAGCTTAATGTATCCGTAAGGCAAATGAATAGTTAATGTTTTTCTGAATTTTTTACATGTTTTAACAAAAAATTATTGATAACATTTGGTTAGTATTTTTCGAATTGCGATACCAAAAAGTTAGCCTGTGAAAAACTTTTTTGTTATTACAGGCAGGTACCTATTGTAAACAAATGCAATAATGAGATTAAGTTTAATTTTAATTTTAATTGCAAGTCTCTGTCTTAATGCATTTAGAAGATCTACAGTTTTCTTTTTAACAGTAAGTGCAACGCGCGGTTAGCGTTTGGAGCCTGGTTTTGTATACGCCTACTTGTATGCGACACAGTTTATAACACTTGTACACTAGTACACGTTAAGTTACGTTTTAATAACAACTGCATTAAACTTTTGGAACTGTCCCAATATCCATACTCACACTATACTTTTCGATGTAATATGCGATAGTATCGATATACTACGATGTGAAGAAGAAGAAGTATACTAATTTTAAATTGTTCTACTTCTTAATGTAAAGCAAAAATAAGTGTTGTTTACACTTGTAAGGTTAGGTATAATGATTCTGGGTTTTTTGCTGACTGTTTAAAGAAATAAAAGCCATGGTTAGACAAAATATGGCATTAATTGTGTCGACACAATGCTAGAAAGAGAGAAACATTAAAATTAAATAACATAACTTATTCTTAACAAAAGCAACAACACAAAAAATGTAAAAATTACAATTATTTCTGAAGATTCAAACAAAAGAACAACGTATTAACAAATGAAAACAAAATTTGTTATTAGTTAGGTGGTGAATATTTTTTAAAATTTTATTCATTAAAATCTCAAAAATTTCACTGGAAGCAAATTGTGTGCTAAACACAAAACAAATAGGACATATATATATATAGCATCCCACCTTCCTTGGAGTTAGTTACTTTTTCAGTGATCTGCACAAAAACCGAGGATTACTGAAAACGCAAAGGTAAGTGGAAAAAGAATTATGACACAAAAAGGGAGAAATGTATAGTAACAGGCAAGGGGTGGACCAACCCCTTTACTTCACGTTGGTTCCTTTCTCTGTGATGAGCACAAAAAACGAGAATTATTGAAAAAATGAGTACGATTGGAAAATGAGTTCTGTCACAAAAAAGTATAGCATAATATTACCCAGCCTTACTTTGAGTGTATTTTACGTGGATTTAACGAAAAGCGAATATTATTTTAAGTCATATTGGTTTCTATGTTTAATTTTTATTTTGTATGTTAACCTAACGACGTTAACATTAACTTACGCTAACTCCAACAACGTTAACTCACATCGGAGTTATATTATTGCTAAGAAAATTATTCGTAAAAATATGACAATGAAACACGATTGCAATCGTCAACAAACTTATTTATAACATACACAAATTAGTTTTCACGATTTCTATTATCTGACTAAAATTATGTGCAATATTCACTACATATTGATGCCAATAATCGCATAATCGAAATATCGAAAATGTTTGCGGGTTTTTGGAACGGTACTCTTTTTGTAATAACTACATGTGTACTTTATAATTTATAAGGAATACGTTAGTTCAATAATTTGTATAGTAGACCCCTATTTATCAATTATTAAACTACTTGTTTAGATCAATAATAGTCTCTTTTACATTATTTTTATATTTTTTCAGATATTCAAGAAATATGTACATATGCACATTTACATGTATATTAGCCTACCAGTTTTCTGGCTATGTATCCTTAACATTAGATACAATATTTTATGTAATGTACTATACTAATTGTTCCCATTAAAACAAAACATACTACAATTATAAGAAAATAATATTTTGGCTCTTATTAATGTGACGGTTTTGGTATCTGTGTCGCCCATTGTGTCAGGTGACTTCTCAAAGCAGAGTATTTTAAACCGACGACGACCAGACAGTAGAGCTATTAGATAGCGGAGTCGTGACTAATGTTGTGAACTATTGTGAAAAAAGTATTCTTCATTATAAATTGATTTCTTAAGGCTTTCACATAGTTGGAAACAATGGTGCCCAGAAGGGGGGTGCATGGCGCAAGTTGCGCCATCAAACTTTTTTGGGGGGGCATGTTTTTACATCACTTTTGATGATAAAAGGGGGGCAAATAAATAAAAGACTATTTGAAAAAAAAACTTATAATAACCCTCCTTATTTTAATTATTTATAAAATGGTAAATTTATTCGCAAAGGGTTCAGTGTAGCACTGCGTGGAAGCCTGATTCGCCCCCCCCCCCCGTACTGCACGACAATCAGCTGTCAACTCAACTGATCTGACTGAAGCGCATGCAGTAGTATGGGTGATTTGTGGCTTTCTAATCTTTTAATTTTAGCTTCTCAAAACGACATTTTCAAAGCGATTCCAAATGAAGAAATAGTAAACAAATTTGCATTGACAACTTCGCGGAGAAAACAACTTTTATTGTATCAATCGTTCAGAGCATCAAAGTGACAACATCAAGTGTGAACAACGAAAAAATCTCTACAGATATGTAAAAATTGCAATATTCTTTTTATCTATATTTTCACTTTCTGAATAAATTGTAAAAATATAGTTTTCTTGTAACTCAAAACACTTCTACATTTTTTTGGTTACCTTTATACCACCATTTAAATATCAAATGTGTGAGCACATGCACCGCCGGGCGCCGTTCAGGTGGCCTGAGGGGATAACTGAATTGGGGGGGTGCATACGCCATAGCCTTTGGGGGGATGGTCACCCCTGGTTGGAAGCATTGTATTAGCCGGGCTGTTAGGCCGTGATCTAGAGTTTTTTCTGACAGAAGTTTCGGTCTCACCATCACAGGCAATCATCAGTGTAAAAATTGGCATGATGTCCGCCAACTCACCGCAGTAATTGTTATCTAGATCGAAAGTGGCCTTCGATGGTGAGCTCGAAACGAATGTCAGTGTAAACTCTAGATCACGGCCTAACAACCCGTCAAATAATGTTTCCAACAATGTGAAAGCCTTAGGAACTCAATTTATAATACAATCTACAAGAATATTTTTTCCGAAAAAGTGGCACACAAGTTAGTAGAAAATTTTAATGATAATGTGATGTATTTACAATATACGCACACACTTATTGCTTACTAATGGTACGTATAATCTCAATCTTCCATTGTGGTGTATTCATTGTTCATAACGTAAAAATACCATTCATAAGATTTATAATAAAGTTGTAATTACTCACATGCTTCATTTCGATCTATTTTGGTCATAGACCATCCGTCAGGACATAATATAGACTGTGCACCCCCATAGATAGTGGCTCGCCTTGCTATTATAACTAATGATAATGTGATGTATTTATAGTGTACACACACTTATTGCATACTAATGGTACCTATAATCTCAGTCTTCTATTGTGGTGTATTTCTCGAGCTATATTCTATTGTGATCTATTTGTGTACAGTTTTCGAGAAACTTTGAAAACAAACGTACGTTTCACGATCATTAATCAATGTTTACGAATTCGTTTTTTGTAAATAGTAACTGTTGTACATATTGTGACCGCAAGTGCACAGTCTATATGTCCCGACGATGGTCTATGACCTAACTCGATCGAAATTAAGAATATGAGTAATTAAAACTTTATTATGAATTGTTTGTACGGTATCTATAGGTTATGAACAATGAATACACCACAATAGAAGATTAGAAAACAGTAGTTATTAGTAGGTAACAATCACTTGGGTGAATTGGCGGACATCGTGCTAATTGTTATCGACACTGATGATGGGCTCCGATGGTGAAGCCGAAAGTCTGTCAGAATAACCTCTAGGCCACGGCCTAACAGCCCGGCTAAAAATGTTTCCAACTATAGATTGTGTATGATACTGAAGTTAGTAATAATTATTATGTTGCTTTGTTCGGAATATGTGACAACAAACGGGCCAGTGATTGCGAGTTCATCAACATGACGTTTTCTTCCTGTCGAGTGGGGTTAACTAAAAGCGAATCTGGCAGGGGGCCAAATGTAATCTCAATTAACTTTGTACTCGTGAAAGGGAGAGAACATAACGCTGGTGTATCGGTGACACCGAGGCATTGATTGGCCGAAGGTGTTGACATCTGTGGCGGATAACTTAGTAAAGAACACTTGATGCTTGATGCTTAAAACAAACACTGTTTAAGTTGTTAAAATGAACATTGGCTGGGCTGTTTCGCCTCCGTTCGCTTAGTGTGTACGCGCCTCAGATTTGTCGTGAAATACAGTACGCTTGAAATGGTCAGAAAAAATCTGTTTCCCATTTCTTTAACCCGTCCAAATACGTAGTTAAAATCCTTGATACAAATAATATTTTCAGCGGACCGTTAAAATATAACAGTGAAAGAAAGCCCATACAAAATTTGGTTGATAAGTTAATTTTGTTATACTTTCCTTACGCTAATTTAAAACGCTTGAAAAAATTGCAGGTAACACATTCAAGTATGCTACGACAATTACGCGACGCCGGCAGGTGCAGTTACGTAATAGTTGTACACGTTTCTCGGCTGGCCGAGGACTCGAGTAGCTGCTAGACTGTTACAGAGCACTCTTAATTATCCAGATTATGCTGCCATGCCGCCAAAAAATGGAAAATTAGTCTGGAACATCTAAATGGAGTTTTGGAGACGTTCGGCAAGAGTATTCAGACGCGACAAATTAGAAATGAAGTTATTAAGGGCAGAATAAATGCCAAAAATTCAATTGTTGATTTTATCCAAACAAAAAATTACAATAGCATGGACTCACGAAAAGTATGGTACAGGAAAGGTTGTCAAGGAGAGGGTTAATGTAATGGGCCAACTCCCCGTTCATTGGAAAAAAGAATAAGTTAAAAAACCAAACAGACTGCAGCCGGATGGATTCAATAAATGTAAACAAAAAAAGCTACGTAAACGGACTCTGAGAATTGGAGTGTGGAATGTACAAGGTTTAAGGAAAAAATTAGGGGAAGTTATTAACGAATTCGAAAGTAGAAGCCTCAATATACGCGTAGTTGTATTCTCTGAAACAAAAAAAAAAAGGAGAATGGTGTGGGAACATATGGCCCCTAGGACAGATTGAATGTGAAAAATTTAAATGTTGATTTTATCCAAACAGAAAAATTACAGTGGAATAGACACACGAAAAGAATGTCACAAGAAAGGTTGCCAAGGAGAGTTATGGAATGGACCCCACCAGGAAAGAGAAAAAGAGGAAGACCACCTATCACCTGGATAGAAGAAATTCAGACTATATTGAGGCAACGAAAAATTGAAGAAGATCTTTGTTGGACAAGAAGCAGGGGAAGATGAGAACTCAATCAATTCTGTAAGCGTTGGTTCCGGAAAATGTGTAAACATTGTAAGGTCGGAATAATAATAATTCTGGAACATCTGTAGGTTATATATGAGCAAAAGCGACCGGCTTAGTTACTTAGTTACACCTGACGAGATTGTAGAGTGCGCACCAAGTTACTACGCAAAGTGATATAATTAGTGCGGAACTCTGTTGGTTGACATTACTTTAGCGTTACGACAAATTTAACTTGAATTATTGTATGAGAGTACATTGTTGATTTCAAATTGTTGTTTGTGACTACTTACAGCCGACAATTAGTGACTTCACTGGTTACAGTATGTTGTTTCCACCGTACCACACGACGATCCGTGAGACAGCCGTAGCAATATTTTACTAAGAATAATTTTGTAAAAACAATGTGTGCCGAAATTTTAAACATAAAAACTTAATATTAAAACTATGAAAATTGATTTCTACTAGTAATTTTATACAAACCACTATGTTGTCTTTGGTATTGACGAGCGCTTTCGGCCATCTTCAGGTCATTTACCAACAACCTTGATTGCCGAAAGCGCTCGTCAATACCAAAGACAACATAGTGGTTTGTATAAAATTACTAGTAGAAATAATTGAGACCACTAACACTCCAATATAACAATAAATATGAAAATTGAGTAAATGTGGGTGGTTTGTACACGAGAACGAGAGAAAGGTAATTTAATGTATACAGCGGAAAGAATCCATGTAGAAAACTTATGTGACGAGTGACACAATGGTAACAAGATAGGGTGGCATACTGGAAAACTCTATAGAGCAAACACATTTCTTATTCCTATGTTTTCTCTGAATGCTAGTCACAGAAACGTTTCGTAAATTTTACTGTCTGCAGTGTTGTCATGAGCTTTACTGCTTGTGTCTCAAAAGGCAAGTCAATAAGAAACTCACATGAGCTTTACTGCTTGTGTCTCAAAAGGCAAGTCAATAAGAAACTCACATGAGCTTTACTGCTTGTGTCTCAAAAGGCAAGTCAATAAGAAACTCACATGAGCTTTACTGCTTGTGTCTCAAAAGGCAAGTCAATAAGAAACTCTCATTAGCTTTACTGCTTGTGTCTCAAAAGGCAAGTCAATAAGAGACTCTCATTAGCTTTACTGCTTGTGTCTCAAAAGGCAAGTCAATAAGAGACTCTCATGAGCTTTACTGCTTGTGTCTCAAAAGGCAAGTCAATAAGAGACTCTCATTAGCTTTACTGCTTGTGTCTCAAAAGGCAAGTCAATAAGAGACTCTCATGAGCTTTACTGCTTATGTCTCAAAAGGCAAGTCAATAAGAGACTCTCATTAGCTTTACTGCTTGTGTCTCAAAAGGCAAGTCAATAAGAAACTCACATGAGCTTTACTGCTTGTGTCTCAAAAGGCAAGTCAATAAGAAACTCACATGAGCTTTACTGCTTGTGTCTCAAAAGGCAAGTCAATAAGAAACTCTCATTAGCTTTACTGCTTGTGTCTCAAAAGGCAAGTCAATAAGAGACTCTAATTAGCTTTACTGCTTGTGTCTCAAAAGGCAAGTCAATAAGAGACTCTCATGAGCTTTACTGCTTGTGTCTCAAAAGGCAAGTCAATAAGAGACTCTCATTAGCTTTACTGCTTGTGTCTCAAAAGGCAAGTCAATAAGAAACTCACATGAGCTTTACTGCTTGTGTCTCAAAAGGCAAGTCAATAAGAGACTCTCATGAGCTTTACTGCTTGTGTCTCAAAAGGCAAGTCAATAAGAGACTCTCATTAGCTTTACTGCTTGTGTCTCAAAAGGCAAGTCAATAAGAAACTCACATGAGCTTTACTGCTTGTGTCTCAAAAGGCAAGTCAATAAGAAACTCACATGAGCTTTACTGCTTGTGTCTCAAAAGGCAAGTCAATAAGAAACTCTCATTAGCTTTACTGCTTGTGTCTCAAAAGGCAAGTCAATAAGAAACTCTCATTAGCTTTACTGCTTGTGTCTCAAAAGGCAAGTCAATAAGAGACTCTCATTAGCTTTACTGCTTGTGTCTCAAAAGGCAAGTCAATAAGAGACTCTCATGAGCTTTACTGCTTGTGTCTCAAAAGGCAAGTCAATAAGAGACTCTCATTAGCTTTACTGCTTGTGTCTCAAAAGGCAAGTCAATAAGAAACTCACATGAGCTTTACTGCTTGTGTCTCAAAAGGCAAGTCAATAAGAAACTCACATGAGCTTTACTGCTTGTGTCTCAAAAGGCAAGTCAATAAGAAACTCTCATTAGCTTTACTGCTTGTGTCTCAAAAGGCAAGTCAATAAGAGACTCTCATTAGCTTTACTGCTTGTGTCTCAAAAGGCAAGTCAATAAGAGACTCTCATTAGCTTTACTGCTTGTGTCTCAAAAGGCAAGTCAATAAGAAACTCTCATTAGCTTTACTGCTTGTGTCTCAAAAGGCAAGTCAATAAGAAACTCTCATGAGCTTTACTGCTTGTGTCTCAAAAGGCAAAGTCATATTGTTATGCCATTTGAGAAGATTCTACGTGTTTCTCGGTGGAACTCGGCTGTAACATGTGTGTGCGTACGTATTGCTGCTACTTTGAGATGACGGACAATTACGTAACACTTGTCACGAGACTATTCCAGACAATACCGGTCCGCGCACACTGTGTTCAAGGTCGCAAGCAATTAAGCTCTAGTGTTTTCTAGTAGTGCTGGCGCGTATTATGGATTATTCTGGAATCTCAGAGGAATATAAATACAAGCATTCAGCGACGCTTAGTTTCAGTTTAAGTGGCTGTTTATTCCAGTGTGTTTTGAAGTATTGTGGCAAAGTGATATGGGTTTTAACATTGTGCGGGACACTATTCGTTGACATTATTATTGCGTATGAACAATTTTTATTTGATTTGTTGTAAGAGACAAAATTTTGTTGATTACAAACTGTTTAATTGTTATAATTAGAGCTGGTGATTAGTGACTTAATTGGCGTCTTGTATTTTGTTTTCCACTGTACCATACGACGATCAGGAGACCGTCATAACAGCATTATTTAATATGATTGTCATATACATGAGTGTGTGTGTGTTGCAATAGAAACTCCCGTAGCACATGTTTTATTAGGTGGTGTATGTGCTCAGGAGTAGGATATCTATGGATAAGGAAGCTTTCAGAAAAGTACATTGAACTAATATGAATCCTGACAGATTACACATGAGACGAGAAAGAGATTTGGAATATTGAGTGGTTAGTGGTAAATCTACCCAATTCTAATGATGCTTCACAATTTTGCTAAAATTAAATTTTCATCTATTTCTCTTTTATTTTTATTTTTTAACAGATATGTTAACAAATAACAGCTTTGTACAAATAGCCTCGGTTGTAAGGTGCACCTTGTTTTAACTGACGAGGAAATGGCGACTGAGTGACTACCGGAATAAGTAGTCTCCCGCTTGCTAGACAACAGCTTCGGGTGGATGAACTGGCAACCGATAGGGCACCTCATTGTCCTGGGGTTGAGAAATCGGCCCCGAAGGCGGAGGAACTAGCTACTAGTCAACGACATTGGGATGTAGAAGGCAACAAAAATCCACTACATTAAAGATCGTTTAAATATATCTCTAGTAATATCATCATGGCTATGTTCAAGGCAAAATCATCCGGAGCTTCAAGTTCCCCAATCAGATCTCCGGGTAGGGGGACAGTTTTGAACAGTTATGAAGTAAAAAGTTAAATATAAACATAATGTTGGAGTTCTTAGAAAGATGAAGAAAGATAGGGAAGTTAAGAAAGTTAGGAAGATAGCATACGTCTTAACACAGTGAAGATAAGAAAGCTTCAGTATCTGGTACATCTCATGAGAAATGAAGAGAGATTTTACTTATTACAGTCCATACTACAGGGAAAAGAACTTGGAAAGAGAGGAGTTGGGCAACCGACAATATCATGGCTAAGAAATTTAAGGACCTGTTTTGGCATGAATGCAACTGACTCGGTGCAGCAGTACAGAAAGTTAAAATAGTCTGTATGATATCCAACATCCGAAACGGATAGGAACTATCAGATAAAGATGTAATCAATAAATAAACCATAATATTAATAAAAGTTAACCTTGAGTCTACGTCCCCGTCGTATCCCCTGCGACCTTCTGTAGCCACACTGTAGCTACAGATACCAACGGACCTCTGTGAAGACCAACGGACGGAATAAAAAGTGCATATCTAAAAATGCGAAAATAAGGAATTACAGTACAGTAGTGAAGCCAGAATGCCTATATGCAAGTGAATGTCTAGCACTGAATTGTAATTTAGACAAACTATAAATATTGGAAAGACGAATTATTAGGAAAATATTAGGCCCACGAAAAACTTAAGAAGGTTGGAAATTAAGAAGTAATGATGAAATACATCAAAGTATAGAAAATATAACAGAAACAATTAGGAAAAGAAGACTATTATTATTTGGACATTTATATAGAATGGACGACAATAGGTTAACAAATCAGATCTGATCTTCAAATATCTGTGGGCGAAGAAGTCAACATCAATTCGGATTAAAGAAGTCCAAAAGGATTTAGAAAAAAATAATGTACACGCAGAAGTAGCAATGAAAGAGAAGTTTCTCGGGCAAAAGTGTTAAAAATGGAAAGAGTCCAGGGTAGGAAAGAGAAAATCGCGGATTCAAAGTGGACTGAAGATATGAAGAAAATACAAAGTGAAAAGATGAAGGAATATTGGAGAAAAAGAAAAAACAAAGAATAAATAATTGAAATTGGCATGTGGTCCTTAGATGACCGACACCAACAAAAATTAACCTTTAAAAACAGTTTTTTTTATTTATCATTGACAATCTTGAATTTCAGTTTTTAGTAGATTCCCAAGAATGGTCTTGAGTAGATTTACCAATAACCCCATGAAATATTTTATTTGGAATGTAGTTTCATATGGCAGCGAAACGTAGATCATGACAAGAAATAAGAAAGTTACCTACAGAGGTTTGGAATAAGGTTATGAGTAATTAAAGCTGGTAATTAGTGACTTCGTTGGTGTTTGTATTTTTTTCTACTTAACAGTCCGTGACACCATCATAACTGTATACTACTGATACAGATAAAGCAAATGCAAAAAGACGAAGTACGATAATATAGAAATAAAAACCGTTTTCAGCATGCTAATTAATTTTAAATAATTTCTTGACTCGTATATCCTGTTTCAGATATCTCGGTTTAAATATATGGAACGTTGAATGGCAGAAGATAATGAAGAAATAAATAAAGTAAGGAAAAGGATACAGGCCGCAAATAGAGCGTATGCTTCGTTGACAACTATAATCAAGACAAGGAATATCCACCGTCAGTCCAAGGTCACATTATATAAAGGTATGATTAGACTGATGATAAAATATGGCAGCGAGACTTGGACTCTGAACAAGCAAGCCGCTAACATAGTCAATACCTTTGGAAAGAGAATTTTGAGGAGAATATATGGACGGATCCAAGTCAATGCGTCAGAATGAGGAACCATACAAACTATATAAAGACAGTGATCTCGCCACCACCATCCCACTGCATAGATTGCAATGGGCAGGACACATCATTAGAATGGAAGGCAACAAAAACCTAGGAAGGTACCGTTTAGTCAAATCTAGGGTAGAAGGCCTGTCGGAAGACCCAAGCATCGCTGGATTGACGCAGTGGCGAGGGATGCTGATATTTTACTTAAAATAAAACGATGGACATCGATTGCCAAGGACAAAGAAAATTGAGGCAGATAATTATGGAGGCTAAGGTTCGACTCCGAACTGTGACGTCATACAAAAAGAAGAAGATACCCTGTTTTATGAATTAATGGGGTCAGTAACACAGACGCGCTTTTAACCCATAGTCAGTGGTATTATCAATAATTTATTTTAATTCCCTGCGTAAGCGCAATGCAAACCTAAGTATTCATTTCACTTTGCCGCCTGAATACTCTCTTCTCTGCCAACGTTCAATTAAATAAAGTGCTTCTGCATCATATTAGATGCACTGAGTTTATTGTAGGCGCCCGTCTAAGAAATAATGCGTTTTCTATACCAGATATCGATTGCACAAACTCTCAGACCCAATCAGCTAAATGAATCATGAATGAAAAGTGCAGGGCCTGATTAAAAGGTTTTATCGACCTAGGCTAATGAATTATTGCGCCCCCCCCCCGTTTCTTACCCTAGATAAAACTTAATATTTAGCGATGAGTAGTATGCACAATTTACTGATATAAGGTACTTCCGCCAAATAAGGCCCTTTGATCGTTTTTTATTAAGATAATGTAGACAGTTTTTCTACATTAAATGTTTTTACACACGTACAAAAATTTAAATAAAGTTTAATTCTAATATTAATTCTTTGATAAAATTACGGTCTGTTAATAAGAATAAATTACCACGCCATAACAAACACAATTTATTTTTTAATTATTTTGATTGAATTCTGTAAAAAAAACGGTTAAATAGACAACTCAAAACAGAATATTAAAAAAAAAACAAAGTCGGCTCAGAAGGTTGGGTGTTTTTTAATTCTACGTACAAAAATTAAATAAATAAATTAAATCACAATTAGAAAATGAAGCTATATTTCTCGCTTTAAATGACATGATTTTGAGGACGGCATGATGAAAAAATTATATAATGCACATGAGCTTTGTAATTTCTTATTCTCTTAAATTTCTGCGCCCCAGGCTGTACCCTACTTAGCCTAACGGTTAATCAGGCCCTGAAAAAGTATGTCATTCCTGTTAATGACGACAATTTTGAAGGCATAATGTTTTGAAGATCATCAAGTCATATGCGCTCAGTCTTACTGTGACTAGTAAACTCCCTGAGCTGCAGAACATAACACTACCGGCTCGGATCACTATTATTGATAAAAAATGATAAATTTTTACCCGATGGCCTAAACTAGTTGGTAATCTTTTTTTCATCTAGTGAGAGTGTTGTTTAGTCTACCAACATAAAGAAAAGATTACCAAGATGATTTAAACCCAACAAATATCTAGCAGAAGCCACCGGATACAACAAAAAAATAATTAATAACTCATGCACAAAACAAACAACAGAAAAAGATAGAAAAACAACAGTTCATAACACACAATATTTCAATAACCACACTGAAAAACATAACCCGCAAAGGTTAAAAAAGGATGCAGCATTGCATACAGAACTACAAACAAAACAGAACACACAGTGTAAACAAAAACACACAAACAACAAAGCAAATTTGGTTTACCTGGTGTTAACAAATTGAACTGTTCGGAGAGTAACGAATTTTACATGGGCCAGACAGGAAGCAGTTTCAAACACAGATACATTGAACACATAAAAGCATTACACTACACCACCGAATCTACCTTTACAAACCACCTCACTGAGGCAGTCCACACATACACAAACATAAATGCAACATGGAAATCCTACACGTATACACGAAAGGCTAAAACTAGATACTCTTGAACAATTATAATTATACAAATACACAAAAACGCATAGAAACAACATTCTAAACGAACAGGCAAAATTTAAATCACGCATACTATTTGAACATATTACACAACAACGATCTTTTGAACGACTGCGCCGTCACCACGAACAGCGCTCTTAGCGGCAGCCTCTGACGAATCTCTAACTGAGCGAAAACTAGTTTAGGCCATCGGATAAAATTTTATCATTTTTGTCAATAATAATTTGTGATCCATGTGGGTAGTGTTAATTCATAACAATAGTTAATTAATAACAAACGACATGGACAACAAAATCCACGAAATGCATTTATTATTACACAAAGTTTAATGTTATAGAAATTTCTAGTTATCAGAAAAATTACGTCAATCATGATTACTCTAATGTCTTCTAAAGTCAAACAACAATTGTAAAGCAGATAATAACGCTGTTTCCTGTTATTCGTACAACACACATTACATATGTAATCCACTAAATTACATGTTTCACTTTTTTAAATAATTTATACACATATGGTTTAGAGCTATTACAAAGAAAACAAGCTACAGAGTTCAATTTACTGCATCTGTCTAATTAAGTTGTATATCTTTTAGTATTTTTATGACGGTCTCGTCGAATTGTCGTGGGTACAGTGGATACCAATGAAGTCACTAATTACAAACTTTAATTAGACACAAACAGCAGTTGTTATAGATACACAAAGCATTCTTAAACAATAATTCAAGTTAAGTTTGTCCAACGACGGATGTCACATAGTTTTGCACTAATTAACACAATAATCGCTTCTCAGTAAACCGCAATAATCAATGCAAACCGCACTATAACTGAATTGTAATACGAAATCGCCAGCTTTAACTGAACGGGACCAAGTCCAAGTCCAAGTGTACGAAGCAACAGTTTGACGTACTCCTGTGGTCGCAGTGTCCACACAACTGGGGATTGCGCGGGTCGCGAGTAGTGCGGTGTCCCGTCCCGAGTCTCAGAAAGGATTCCTGCCACTGGGTCTATTTGAGTTCATTTTATACTTTTTTAGCTACTTATGGGGGGGGGGTCTGAAGCGACCTGCGATTGGTGGATTATACCACCGGGACTAACAAACGAGGTCGCTTCCAGGACTCACCTGGTCGCGGGGTGTATTTACCAAGTCCGGCAATGAGGGAATTGTGGGTCACTCTGTCGGAACGAACATAGAATCTACGCGCCAGGCGTCTCGCGGTGTCATCAAGAGAGCGGACACCGAGTCCTCTCCTCAAAAGACGAGAAGAGTACCTCCGGGGGACTTTACACGCAAGCTTCAGTCCCCGGTCGAGTACGCGCTGGAGCGTAGTTCTATGACCATGAGCCAGGTATCCCCAAACAGGACAGGCGTAGGTAATCTCGGGCAACACGTACGAGTTGACTATGAGCTTACCTAGCCGGGGGGTCATTGCCGGATTAGATAGCACGGGCCAAAGTCTACTGAGTTGCGCCGAAGCGCGTTGTCGGATATATTGAGAATGGGTTCGCCAGGTGAGTCGGGAGTCCACGTGGAGCCCGAGGTACTTGACGCTGTTGGTCCAGGGTACCACGACGGGGCCTACTTTAAGCGGCCGAGGCCGCTTGCGTTTGCACGAGAATATTATCGCGGCGCTCTTGGAAGCGTTAACGGCAACTCTCCAGTCATCGGTCCACCCGACATACGCGTCGAGTTGACGCTGGAGCTTAATTGCCGCATAACTTGCGTTCGGCTCTGAGGCAAAAGCCGCTGTGTCGTCCGCGAACAGCGACAATTTAACTCCAGGAACTCGGGCTGTGTCGTTGACAAACAGCGAGGACAGGAGAGGCCCAAAGACACTTCCCTGAGGGACACCAGCGGTAGTACGCCTCTCCGAAGAGAGAGCGTGGTCTATTCTCACTCGGAAGCTACGGTCTCGCAGAAAGCTGCCGATCAAGTGAACGTAGCAATCTGGAAGAAGGAATTCCGTGAGCTTGTAAAGGACACCCTCGTGCCACACGCGGTCAAAGGCTTTATCTACGTCTAGGAAGATAGCAGTTGTCTGTTTGCCCTGGCTGCCAGCCTCGGTAATGCATTCCACGAGTCTCATCAGCTGATGAGTCGAGGAGTGCAGCTCACGAAAGCCGAACTGTTCGGGGATCAGCACGTCTAGTCTTTCTAGATGGCCGCGGATCCTACGCTGGATTAATCGCTCGAAAACCTTGGACGTCGCGGACAAGAGGCTGATGGGTCTGAGGTTTTCCACGCGAGAAGAATTCTTTCCCGGCTTGGGTATCGCTATTACTGTAGCCGTTTTCCATTTCACCGGAAAATAGGCCAGTCTGAGGCATGAATTGAACAGGTCAGAGAGGAACTGTGTTCCTCGCAATGGAGGGCGGAATTCATGACTCTGTCCGGGCCAGGCGCCTTCCGGGGCTTGAGCTGAATAATCCTCTCAGAGACCTACTCCGGGGAGATGGGCTCCGGCTGGACTGTGATACCGGCCGATAGAAAGCGCTCTACCTCGCGGCAGATTTCCTCAGTGAAAGCCGGGTTCTTGGATGGGTTGGGAGCGAACTGTCGCCCTAAACTGTCAGCCAAGAACTCTGCCTTTTCGAGGGGGCGGTCAAGGGGTTGACCTCCGGGTCCGACCAGTGCAGGGAGAGACGCGCGTTTACACTTTCTCGTTAGGGCACTGGGAATCCGCCAGACATTACGGTTCTCGGCAGGGCCATCCATCTGCGTTACAGCTAACTCCCAGTTGCGTCTACGGAACGCCAGCATGTCCCGACGCAACTTGCCGGACACTCTGTTGAACGCGGCCTTGTCAGCCGGGTCACGAGTCCTCTGCCAGCGTCTCCGGAGGCGATTCCTCTCGCAAGCGAGCTGAGACACCTCTTCGGGGATACGCTGATAGTCGGGCGTGAGCCCTGGCTTCATCCGGGAGGACACGACTACCGCCGAGACTACGGCTGTGTCGAATAAGGCAACTGCCTCGTCGACATGCTGGGTAGTGTCGAGCGGGATATGCTCAGGTAGGCGGCGACTAAACGCCGGGCCAAAGCGTTCCCACTCGATTACCCGCCGCTCGTCGCGGACGGTAGAGTGCTGGGTAGCTATATGTACACTGATGGGGCAATGGTCCGAGGACAGTTCCGAAATGACGGAGACGTGGACCGGGCAATAAACGCCCCTGACCGCGGCAATCTCCAGTACATCAGGGCGGGAGTTAGCCCTCGAGGGATAATATGTAGGCCCGGTAAGACCCATGACTGTGACCCGAGCCGCATCAGCATACCTGCGTAAGCGGGCCCCGTTTGGTTTCACCAAGCGGCTCCCCCAATCAGGGTGCTTACAATTCAGGTCGCCCGCCAGGACTACTCTTCTGTGTGCGCCAAAGACGGCCTCCAGATCGTTCGACAGGAGCTCCGTTTATGGAGGCTTGTATGCAGAAACCACGAGTAGACCGCCGAGAGCACCATGGAGCTCAACCGCGGTGCACTCGAGGTTCCGCCGCTGAGGCAGGACAACGCGGTGATGGCGAAGACTCGCCTTCACCGCGATGGCGGTGGCCCCTTCTGCGCGATCCGACCGGTCGTCCCGGTAGCACACGTAGTTGGGTAGTCGGAAACGACGATGCAGGGTCAGGTGCGTCTCAATAAGAAGAACATCGGGCTTGTGACGGGCAACGAACTAATAGCTCAGAATGCCGGGAAGCGAGGCCGTTGGCGTTCCACGCCACGAGCTCGAGGTCTCGCTTGAGAGATTGCCGTGGTTGTCCGTTCATAGCAGACCAATAATACGGCAGGCTTCCACCAAGAGGAGGAATTTATCTTGGGGCGAGGCTGATGCCAAGCGTTCCTTGATTTTGCGGACAGTTTGGACTACTTTCTGCAAGTCGTAGCTTGCCAGAAAGTCGGATACGACGGCGAGGTCATCGGTCGATGATTGGGGAGAACGCTTGGCGGTAGCTGTATAGCTGCGGCGGGGCGCGGCGGTGGAAACCTTGGGGGCAGGTTCTGGAGCGGTTGGTCGCTCTGGCTTTTGGCGGGCAGGCTTGGGTCCAGTGGCAGGTTTTGGCTTGCCCCTGTTCTTGGCCTGAGGTTTACCTTGCTTCTTGCCTGATCTTGGATAGCGAGGCTTGGGTGGCGGCGGCAGTGGAGGATCAATTTCCTCATCGTCCTGCGGCAACGGGACCTTTGCGTACGCGGGTATCTCGCGTTCCGGTTCCGAGGGCGCGGCTTTTTGTGTTGCCTGTTTAGGTACGCTCGGGCTCACTGCACTTGGTGGTGGTTTCGGAACCGGAGCAGACCTTGGGACTGGTTTCCGGACCACAGGCTCAGAGGTTTTGGCCGTTTTTACTGGCTGAACAACATGTCGAGGCTTAGGCTGGACTGGCTTTACAAGTTTGTCCAGCTGCTCTTTGTAAACGGGGCAGCGCCTGTTATTTGCAGCATGGGCGCCGCCACAGTTAATACAGTACCTGTGGTTGTCAGGAACAGCTCAGGCTTGCGTTAGGTGGTCATTTCCGCATCGGACGCAGGTCGGCGCGTTCCGAAAACCAAAGCTGCTGTGGCCGTACCTCTGACATCTATGGCACTGGGAAACCCTCCCGGTCTGACGGCAGGGCTCTACGCTGACGCAGAGCCCGAAAAGCCGTTTCAACTCTAAAAGGGCCTGGGTGGGTTTGCCCTTCTCTACCTGGAGTCTGATCAGGGGCAGGGGTCGACGCGAGCCATAGGTTGTATACAACCGAGAGGCTGCCACAACCTTGCAGCCCGCGTCGCGCAGTTCGTCAAGGACGACCTGCGGATCAGCCTGTATGTCTAGCCCCCGAAGGACGAGGGCTACAGGTTTGATGCGGTTCAGGGTGTATGTGTGGAACTGGAACGATTCTCGTTCCAGCCACTGGATTACTCCCAAGTGTTCAGATGCGCTGCGGCAGGTAACGCAACGCGTACAGTCTCGCTCGCTAGGAGTTTGACAGAAGCGTTATCTGCCAGCGCAACGACCTTGCGGAGTCGGCGACTAAAGCCGATAATGTCCCTGACGTTCGTGACGAACACCGGCGGGATCCTTCCTTCGGAGGTGCGGCTAGGTGCATCCTCAGCGGAGGCTTGGAATGCCGTCGAGTCCGTAGCCGAACTCAGGGAAGCCAGTGAGGGAGACTTTCTCGGCTTGCCACCGTGCCCTACTACCACCCAGTCGGTGGAAGCCGAGGTCTCCATGTCGGGGGAGTCAGACTCCGGCAGAGGATTTGGGCTGCCTGGCCTACTAGCGGCCGTGCAGCCTGAAGGTCCGGCCTTTACGGGCTGTGTCGGCCGTAACAAGGACCGATTATTTCACGATCTCGCGCGGGTTGAGGAGGGCTTCCCGCGCGAGTCGTAGGGTTCTCGACTGGCCCAAGTGGCCGGCCGGGGGACTCGTCGCTGCCGCACAGTGCTTCAGGGACACTAACAGCGGGTCCAATGCTGACTAATTCAGCTCTTTGCCCAGCGGGTATCCGGGGGCCGAACTGTGACACCGTCACAGTGGCGGCGCAACCCGCATCTCTATTTGTCAGCGCAGTGTCCAAGCAAACCGTTGACTGCCTGTTATCTGCTTGTTACCTTGATTAGCGATCACGTGGGTACCTCAGTAGACCAGTGGGTATGGCACCTAGCTACTAATCTAGAAGTCCCGGGTTCGATTCCCGGGCCCGCACCATAAAAACAGGTGCGCTTTTCAGCCCCCAGGTCGACTCAACCTGTTGAAAATAAGTACCTGGGATAACATCCTTGGAATAATAACGGGCGGCTGAAGCGTAGTGCTGGCCACACTGCCTTCCTTTTATGCCGTACGGCTCACATAAGGCAGCCTACCCTACCTACTCCTAAGCTACTTCCGTGGTACACATAAGAGCCATTATATTATTAATTGTAAATAGTATAAATGATCAATAATTTGTAAAACGAATGAAAATTAAGGAATTTTATATAATGATTAGTAGAACATGATATCGCTCTCCTTTTTACAGTATTCGTGTTTGTATGTAACGTAGAGTTTGCACCTAACTCATGAAACCCTGAGCACTTTAAAAGCTATCTATACATAACTTGAAAAATACATACCGGAACCGTGAACAACAGCTAAAATCAAATCCCTCGGCCTGGTTGGCTACACACAAATGTGCTACACATACGTTCAACACACAAACACATGGATGCACACTCTCAGTGGCGTAATACTTGTCCCCCCCCTCCGAAGGAATCCTTTGCGAGCCCACCTGCTACCCTTACTAGCCTTAGTTAATATATGCTGTAGCCATACATAACTTACTGTATTTTATAAACTTTTTATCAGAAAGCATAGGGTCTAGATATTCGTTTTTGTAAGAATAGTCTCATTTTTGAACGTTTATGAATTCAATAGGCTTTACAAATACTGTCCATAAACTCATTGTTTCCTGTCTCTTTGTACAAAAGCGACTGCTAATCAACCATCAAAAGTCATCATCGACGAGTCCTAATCTTGATTTTATAAGCATTTATTTGTACAAATCTAAAAGTCATTGAGCGGTTACACAGCCGGTTCGTACAATTAGTGCGCGCCATTATGTGGCAGCAGACAATGCGAGTCTGCAACCTACCATTGTAGGTTTCTCATTGTTCCCGACAACAAAGACGTCGTTCTACCACACACACACACACACACACACACAACGGTCGTATTCAGTATCACCAACACTCGCGTTTCCGATTGACAACATCCGTAGGCTATCACGTATATATACCATGAGGTTTTTAATTTCATCTTCTCTTGATACTTTTCAAACTCCCTTCCAGCTTCCACTTTGTCTTTTACAGAATAGACAGTTTTCTTTTTCTAATCAAAACTTTGCACTTGTGAAATTTGTTTTACATGCGTTTTGTTTCAAACTTAGATCTTCCTCTGCTGCTCAAAAAGCAGAGTCCACTCCCTGTTTAATAAGTAAAAAGCACAGTCGTAGTTCTGTAAACCTACTCAAACCTATTATTTCTTACGCCTATAGACAGTAAATAATATATTGTTACGTAATGCGGAAAAAGTGGTACACCATTACAGAACAGTTCACTTGTTTTTCGGATGTTCCAGTGAAATCCGGCTGTAATGTTGTGTGCGTACGTAATCTCAACATGCGTTAGCGAGACTTTTCTAGACTTCGCCGGCCGCGCACACTGTGTCAAGGCCTCAATCAAATACGCTCTAGTGTAGCGCTGATGCGTAGTACGAATGTTTCTGAAATTTTAACGCTGTATAAATATAGGTATTCAGCATCTCTTAGTTCAGTTATTGTCGGGCGATTTACACAGTGCGGTTTGACGTATTGTGGCGAAGTGTTATGTGTTTTATAATAGTGCAGGACAATTGTAATACAATTGTGTTTTATATTGGTTGACATTCTTATTGCGTGGGAACAATTTTATTTGATTTGTTTAAGAGACTATCTTGTTGATTACAAAATGTTTAATTGTGACAATTAAAGCTGGTGATTAGTGACTTAATTGGCGTGTTGTATTGTATTCAGAAAGTAAGTTCCGTCTTAAAATATTGCCGCGGTATCGATGCCGTCAGGCTGTTGCGCATGCGCGGCCAGTTTGTTTTGATTCTTTGACAAGCCAACAACGCCATTTGTAAACAACTGTGCACTGAGTAAGCTTCACTGAACGTGTTTATAATGTCGAAGAAATTCGAGACGCCCGCGAAAGTAGGTCGTTCTTCGATGCGGAAGCCATTAAAACAATTAAAAATCGCCGTTACATTTTCGATATTTATTGAGAAGAAGCAGTGAGCGATTTAATGACACCAAGATTGATAAGACTTTTTTGCTTAGTCCGATCCAGAGTAATCGACTTAGGATGCTTACCCGGGACATTATGATGAATCATGGCACTGCAAATACGCGCGCGCGCACACACACACACTGCCGCAGCAACGCAACATCTCTTCACAAAGTTTGGCTGGCAACAGTTTGATCATCCGCCTTACAACTCAGACTTCACACCAAGCGAATATCACCTTTTCAAGCATGAGAAATTCTTTTTTTGGTGGCCAAAGATGTCAAATAAGCTGTTAATACATGGGTTTAAATGGTAAGCGGGAAGTTTCTTCGACGACGGTATACAACGTTTGGTGTTTCGCTACGAAAAGCGTTTCAAAAATAACAAAACGTTTATAGGAAATTAATTTAAAGTGTGTAACCTACTTTAAAAAGCAAGAAAAATATTTTGTAAATATATTCTTAGATTTCTTTAAACCCTAACGGAACATACTTTCTGAGTAGCCCTCGTATACTTGGATTCTATGCACCAATGTAAGAATAAAAGTCCCTATAAACATAGGTCCGGAAACGGAAACGTCTCTCAAACAATTTCTGTCAATAGATAGATATATTTACTTACGACCTGATGATGAAGACGTATCTTCTAAACGCAACGTTTTTAAACAATTTTAATCAAGTCACAAGTCGGAGAGTAATCAGCTGATTGCTATTATTAATAATGTTGTACATCTATGCACAGGTGTTTTGGTGTATAATTATAATGTACCTTGCTGTTTGTCAGCTCTGCATAGTTCCTCGTTATTAAGTAGAAAATTTCATAGTGCTTAGGAGAAACTTGGTAGTGGAATAGTTACTTTAGCGTTGGTACATAAAGGAATTTGTACCTATATTGCTGCAAAGCAAAATGCTGTTGCATATGTTTCAACAGGAGGAAGTAAGTGTGCTCATAATAAGCTACATGATGACAGTAAGACAATGTATGCTGTATGTATTTCAGCTTGTAAGGAACACTTGCATTTTATTTCTAATTAGGATCGTCACACTTACTTGTGTAATTATTAATTTTACCGCTGTCTTAATGTTAGTGATTTTATACTTTTGTACCAAGAATGTGTCTTTACGTAATTTAGGTAAAACTTGTGTGGAGTTACAGCACTTTATGTTAGTTACATTTGTACATTGTAGCTATACCTAGTGATCATTATGTCATCATTCCTCAAACCAATGTTGCGCAAACAAGTGAAAGCATTTACATAATATGTGCAAGTGTTTATGAATATTTCATACATTTACAAAATATTTTGCAAATGATGTGCGTTCGTATCAAGTAAAACATATATAGTAGAATTTACCGTTTGCATTTACACCAAATAAAGTGTATAAATAATAAAACTTTGTTATTTAGACCAGAGACATATGAGGCGCGACACACTGCTGGGTCCCGAGGGCTGCGTTTTGTGGGTCGCAAAGTCGGGATAGAAAATTTATTTACTGTCTCAAGAAATCTATTAAATTTAGTTATAAGTAGAATTAAATATGTATAATCTGTTTAAGAGTAAAATATGACTCAAAATACTTGATGTTAGCAAAAAGATACGATTATAAACTGGGTGCACAGTCTTATAAATAATTCTACCAGCAGCGCCCGTAAAGTGTAATATCCTTCAGGATGGGTCCTGACCAAATTAACTACAAAATGCATGCATTTTAAGAGGTACAATTTTTCACTCAACTGTTGGTTCGGAATGGAAGAGGTCATCCTATCGTACGCAAAGGTTACTGACTTAAGATTACTTGACATAGTTAAGATGTCTCGTTAATATTCTTCATTAAGGTTACGTAAGTACGTAAAGGTTGCTGACTTAACATTTACATGAAACAGTTTACATGACTCTTTAATATTCTTGTTTTTCTTATTTGAGAAAGTTAAGGTGTTAGAAACTGTAACAAATATAAATAAAGAATACACACACACACACACAGTACGTCTGCAACAGTACAGTGCACACGCACACAGTACAGTGCAGTGCAGTGCAGTAGTTTACAGTGTTGCGTCTGTACGTATGTATGCAACAGTACGTCTGCAACAGTACAGTGCAGTACAGCACAGTGCAGTGCAGTCCAGTGGTTTACAGCGTTGCGTCTGTTCGTGTGTATGCAACAGTACGTCTGCAACAGTACAGTGCAGTACAGCACAGTGCAGTGCAGTCCAGTGGTTTACAGTGTTGCGTCTGTACGTATGTATGCAACAGTACGTCTGCAACAGTACAGTGCAGTACAGCACAGTGCAGTGCAGTCCAGTGGTTTACAGCGTTGCGTCTGTTCGTGTGTATGCAACAGTACGTCTGCAACAATACAGTGCACACGCACACAGTACAGTACAGTGTAGTGCAGTGCAGTATTTTACAGTGTTGCGTCTGTACGTATGTATGCAACAGTACGTCTGCGTACTTTACTGTGCATTTTTGCAGTTAGTTAAAAAAAACTGCTAAATTATAATAAATAATTAATATTGTCAATATTTTAAAAAATGCGTATTGAAAGCTGTAAGTAACCAGCGAAGGGGGGGAACACCGAATGTGCAGGACGGTACTGGCATATCACGCCACACACAAGCTAAGAGTGTGTCCAGTGTAAGTGATGTGTGTGTGTGTGTGTGTGTGTGTGTGTGTGTGTGTGTGTGTGTGTGTGTGTGTGTGTGTGTGTGTGTGTGTGTGTGTGTGTGTGTGTGTGTGTGTGTGTGTGTGTGTGTGTGTGTGTGTGTGTGTGTGTGTGTGTGTGTGTGTGTGTGTGTGTGTGTGTGTGTGAACCAGTAGAAACCGGCGTAGCGTCAACCCTGAATAAATGTGAATTAAATAAGTAATTTATTTAAATTTTGGTAAGTTCGCGTAAGATATGACAAAACAAATTACGCCACGTTGTTAATAATATAAAAACGCGCACATGTGCAAAACCTATTGCGAAACAAATAATACATATTAATGCAGTGTAAATAAAAGTGAATAGGACCAAGAACAATTAAAGTATAGAAAAACTGTTAACATACAATTATACATAAAAAAATTACCGATCATATGAACATCGGGTAATAAACAAAAGACTTCGCATGTTGCGAATAAAATTAAAATAAGTACGAAAAATAATCGAATCTGTAAAGGGACGCTCGACAAACTACAACAATATAAATCGTGCACAGAATGGTTGAAACATGATTTTTGCGCCCGACAGTATAAATAAGCGAGCAGCACCAGGCTCGACCTCTTTCGTTGGAACACCTCTGCAGCCGAAGGCTATGCCCGACGGTGGAGCATTCAAGGTCGATATCCCAGCAGTACCGTACGAGTCATCTGAATGCTGAGTGGACCAGGAGGACCGGACGACGGACTCCAGGAGGATCAGACGACAACGGAGGATCGACACAGGACACAGGACTCAGGATCATGACGAGGAATCACTGGGCATCACCGCACAGCAATAAGGTGACATAACACCATTTTTACTCGTCAACCAACTTGTCATAAAAGACATTAAAAAGAATAGAGTAAAGAGATAGTGATAACTTTAATAGTGTAAATGATAATTGTAAAATTTAATTGGTTAATTTGTAGTAATTTATATGAGATTTAAAATTTACGAAATTATTTTTTGAAAGTATAACATAAATGTTTAAGTAATTCTAAAATTGATTGATATTTCATGAATGCGATATTCATATGTAATAATATTAAAAAAAATATGGAATTTAAATAGAATGATCAAGTCGAGAGCACATTATATATTATAAAAATTTCTGTTTATACATATAAATTTATATCTTGTGTATTATATTTATGAATATGTGTGTAATGTTATTTGTATAATGACAATAATTGTGTGTATGATGAGCACACACAAAAGAAAAATATTATGCGAATAATAATGGCAAAATTTTAAATCGTAATTTTTGGAAATTCTATTTAATAAAATTTTGAATGATTTTTACAAAGTCGATATGATATAAGAAGTGTTATTATTATTTTAAAAACACACACCATTTCACCTTTTCTCGTTATAATACATATATAATTTATTTAATATTTATACATTCTTTACCTCAAGATGGTTTTTCCTTATTTGGAACATGTTTCGGGAAGCGTATTGTTCTCATCTTCAGCCTTCCTGATTTTATATCTTGTGGTATAATCTTGTAAAAATAATTTACAAAAACTAGATAACTCACACAACTAAGATAATACAACAACCAATGGTATATACAAAATTAAATGTCAAGATTGCAATAAATGTTACATAGAATAAACAAAAAACAACTAAAAATACATTATTTTGAACCTCTAAACGCATACGAATAACCAGAAATATATAAATCTAATTTAACCACACATGCAATAAATACTGGACATGAATTCCCAGACATAACCAACATGACACTAATAAAACACATACTACACAAAGGCACCTAAATAAACATTCGGGAAAATTTACAAATATACAAACACAAAACAAACTAATAGCTGAACAAATACAAATCAATACAAAACATGACACAATTTTCAAAGCACTCAGCATCGAAAATACTCAAAAAGCTAATGTAGACACTACAATCACACACAATAACATCAATATAAAATAACAAAATCCAACAGGACCCCATAGCAACAACCAAACAAAACACAAATACTCCACAAGATATAAAATCAGGAAGGCTTAGGATGGAAACAATAACATTCCCAAAACGTGTACCAAATAATGGAAAAATATATTGAGGTAAATAATTTATAAATATTAAGTAAATTATATCAAATTATTATATTAAATTAAGAAATAGACTATCAAAAAGTGTTTTTGAATACACCCACAAACACATCTTGCTGCAGTCAATTTCTTGATACATAAATTATTTAATATTTACTAGTACGGTATTTTAAAATCAAGATATATTGTTTCCTCACTTGGGACATGTTTCCGGAATTAGATACATTTTTCATCCTCAGCCATCTTAGTCTTTCATCTTGTGGAATATTTGTGTTCAGGTTGGTTGTTCTTATGGCTTCCTGCTGGATTTGGTAGTTTAAATTTTTATTATTGTGTGTAGGTGTGGTGTATATATTTGTTTTTTGATCGTTTCAAATGTTATGTAGTTTGAATAGTGTGTCGTGTTTTGTATTGGCTTGTATTTGTTGTATTGGCAGATATTAGTTTGTTTTGTGTTTTATGCTCACATATTTGTACATTTTTCCATTGTGCGTTTGTGTGGTATATATTTTTATCAGTGTCTTGTTGGTTATGTCTAGGCATTTGTGTCCTGTATTTATTGCCTGTGTGGCCAAATTGGGTTTATACGTTTCTGGCAGGCTAAATATAAATCCAGTTTGGCCACACAGGCAATAAATACTGGACACGAATTCCCAAACATAACCAACATGACACTAATAAAACACGTACCACACAAACGGGCAATAATGAATGTATGGGAAAATTTAGAAATACATGAACATAAAACATAAGACAACCTAATGGATGAACAAATACAAATGAACAGGAAACACGACACAATATTCAAAATACTCAACATTGGAAACACTCAAAAACACATATACACACAACGCCCACATACAATAATACAAATTTAAACTACCAAAAGCCAACAGGAAGCCAAAGTAACAACAACTAACCTGGACAAATGTTTTCCAGAAGATCAAAACTAAGATGGGTGAGGATGGAAAAATATCGAATTTCCGAAACATGTTCCAAGTAAGGAAACAATATATCTTGATTGTAAAATACAAGTAAATATTAAATAATTTACGTACCAATAAATTGACTGTAGCAAGAAGCGTGTATATGTGTATGTGTGCCTTTGTCTGTATTTTCTTATACAGACAAAGTTAAATGTGTATTTCTACCTACAATATCTTTCTCATTATTTGTATTTCTGTGTGTGTTGTGTCTATTGTATGTCAGAAGCAGGAGACAGGAACAACGTGCAGCAAATATGTTGCATGTCATCAATTCTGTTTTCTCTACTGAGAACGGTTAGCAAAGGTGTTGGAAGGAATTGGTGACTTTATGTTCAAAGTAAGAAGCACAAACTTCATAAAATGTGCGGATAACCCGGTGCGCTAGCGAAGAAACAAAAAATCTTAAACACAATATTTGGTTTTATGAAAATATGACTAAAGATATCTTAATGAACACTACAGATACCTCAGTATAAATAACTCGTACATAATTACGAACAGATAAAAATCTCTATTACTTTA
This sequence comes from Magicicada septendecula, assembly GCA_034769895.1. Classification (NCBI taxonomy): domain Eukaryota; kingdom Metazoa; phylum Arthropoda; class Insecta; order Hemiptera; family Cicadidae; genus Magicicada; species Magicicada septendecula. The sequence goes on from CM068374.1 coordinate 2,546,822, forward strand.
AACAAACAAATTATTGGAAAGAGTGTTTTTTCCGTATTACAACGTACTGTAAAAAAAAAAAAAAATTTCCTCATTATTCAAACACAGCACAGCACACAACGTGCAACATGTTCTGGAAGGGAAAAGTTAAATTAAAATCTCATTTCTCTGTAGCCTTTAATAAATTCTTTCTTATAATCCCGAGTTTACGGAACCATAATATCTCAAGAGTACACCTTAGTTTAAGAATGACGGCGAGGGTAGTTTTATATATAGTAGGAACTTGCTTAACCCTTACCGAACGACTCGCTTAATAAAGCACCGACTCCCCTACACAAGCCAGACCATCTCTTTTAATTTATTACGCGTAAAATCTTAGAGATCATTTACTAAGACCTACCTCAATGTTAATTCGCTTAATCTACAAATAATATTCTCTAGTCTTTTTTCTTTCGTTACACGGACATACAAAATATTTTAAGAACCACTTTGAGCTCTATTTTTTTAGTAAACTCTGTTACGACATGTTTCAACTGAATGCATTTTTCGATATTCTGTGCATCTATATTCTTCTGTCTATAACTCGTCAGTTCTTTATGTCATCAAGCATTTCAATCATTCTCCTGCCCCGTCCTAAGTTTCAACGGCCCATCAAGATACTTCTCAGGATCTTCCACAAAAGCACTTGCATACCACAAGAGTCTTTAATGCGGTGGTCCCCCTTTGCCTTAAGCATCTATACCGTTGATCTTGATAGGCTCATCAAGACTTGTTTACAAGTTGTTTTCCATTTCAAGAGTAACGAAATTTCCTACCTTCTACCCCGGTTAACCACCGCCCGAAGATGCTGTTGGCACTTGACATAGGGGCACATTCTTATCCCCGGAGATACTTGGACCCTGCGTTCGTTAGCCGTTTGTTAAATAAATGTTGCTCCCCCTCTGTGCCGGGAAGTTAAGTGTTAGGTTTCCTTCCGCCATATTCTTCTGCGACACTTTCTACAAATCTAGGACCATAATAACATTTCCTGTACACTCCAGTACACCCTTGGTTAGAGGCGCATAGTGCGCTACATCTACTGAAAGTGTTTAAATTGTTTTATAAGAAAAATTATAACAGTTATGTTGCAATAATTACTGCGGGTCAAGACACAGATCAGCGAGGAACAATACTAAATAAGACATGTGCTTACGCTGACGATGTGAGATAATAGCCTGATTAAGACAGTGGATAGTTGAGGTATACAAAAAGTTTAATAAAAAATCCACTAGAAGGAACACAATGTAAATATCAGAAAAAGTAAGTACATGCTGATTTCTGCATCGGATTTGTGAAGAAATCTATATAATTTATGCACTGAGGTTAATTCCCTTGATGCAGTTAATAAGTAATGGCATTTGATGCAGATAATCTAATATAGAAATATCTTTACCCGCTTTGTTAAAACAATTATTGTTAAAACCTAAACAAAAGGATAAAGCAATAAAGACAGGACTGGACAGAGCACGTTAAAAGGTTGCATAAAAACAGGATACCAAAACAAAATGTTGGTTTATAATCCGAAAGACCAAATAATATGGGAAGACCAAATAAATGATGGTCGGACCAAGGAGTACGCAACGGGTCGTAAGGTCTGAAGAAGAACAACAATTTTTGAACCGAATCGGTACTGTTATATATTAGTTAATTAATAACAACGGAAAACATAAATAATTTTCTGAATAAAAAAATCCAGAAAATTATATTTTAATGCAATTTAATTGCGACTTTTCAAGCAAGTGTACAAAAATGTGTATACTTTGTGGCATATTAAATGAAAAACCACATTTAATCATTCAACTGTTGGACGTGAGGTATCATACGGTAACCATTCACGCCAAAGCTACAAAAAGGTAAAATATTGTTCAATGTTCAATACGTCTTTAATTTAATTTTTAACTTTTAAAATTTTATTTTATGTAATTTACACTTTTACATAGTGGCTTCTAATGACATGGAGTGGAGTAAAATGCTTATCCTCTTGCAAACTCGTTGCAATCAAGGTTCTCTTTACCAAAATCAAAATCATTGTTTTATGCACGATTAAACCGTGCTATTTCACTGTAAAAGCTTTTTCCCGACAAAAACTAAACTTTTACGATTCTCGTTTTCTACGTAACTAATCGACCGCGTTTTCAACAAAGCGCGTCTCCCAAGACCACAAGTCTCGTGCACAGAGAAAATGTTTCTTTAATCCTTCGAATAAATTCAGATAGTAAAGTTACATTTCAGAAGTCATATTAAATATTATTAATATAAAGTGGCTTTTTCATTATTTTTACGACAGAGAGTTGGTAATTTTTTAAAAACTTTATGTTGGAGAACTAAAAAGAACTTGTCAATAACTTATTACAATTCTTAAAAATCTAGTAAAGTGACTTTTGTAGGTCACCAAATACAATAAACTACATATAAAATACAAATTTAAAGGAAGCAAGATACCTATTAATGAAGTCGGCAATGACAGAACCACTGTTATAATTGCGTTCTGCTGTTATTTGGAACGCGTCAGCCTTCAAGGTTTTTTGTGCTTGTATAATATTTCATATTTTTGTGTTCTCCAGTATTTAGTAAACAATAGTTTTGCTTTAAGGTAAAGCAGATGAAGAAAGAAAGAGAAGTTATTAACACAGTGAAGATAAGAAAGCTTCAGTATCTGGGATATCTCATGAGAAATGAACAGAGATTTTACTTATTGCAGTCCATACTACAGGATAAAGTATTTTTAAAGAGAGGAGTTGGGCGACCGAGAATATCATGGCTGAGAAATTTAAAGACCTGGTTTGGCGTGAATACAACTGACTCCGTGCAGCAATACAGAAAGTTAAATTAGTCTGTATGACATCCAACATCCGAAACGGATAGGAACTATCAGAAGAAGAAGGTAAGGCTCACAAAACGTTACAAACTTAAAAATAAGATCAGCAAATCAATTGAAATTAATAACAAATATACTCAGGTTTCATACAAGCAACGTGTTTTTATTACTAATATGCTCAACAGAGAGACAGTGTATGGTATTTTTGTAACGGCAGTTACAATGGAAGCCTGAAAAGTAGTAAACGACTGATGGACCAAAGAAGAGTTGCTGTCGTTAGAAATAACGACTTTTGAATCGACTTTAAGTAATATTACGAGTATACTTCATAATTTATCTGTTGATATTTTCCTTGTATCAGACGACTACAATAACTTGTAACGTAATAATGTCTTGCTAGACTCCGCTTCTCTTGAACATTTATATCTCAAGAGTAAACATTGTCTCATCCGCTGAATGTAACTTGTCTACTTAGTCTGTCTCAGCGTTTCAACATTTCGTATTCTGCTAAAGTTTACATCATTCCGATATAAACTTCCATTCACCGTCTCTATTTATTTGCTCCCTTCCGTTGCTTCTGACGCTTTCTATACACTCTTACATTCTCTAATACTCGCTGTTTTATTTCAGACTGCTGAAAACTGTCTTCTTGTTTAATGTCTTGCCCAACTAATCTGGTTGGTAATAAAGTTACAAAAAACTATCATTAACAGATATAATTAATAAAATCAAAAATTCTTTAATCAATTGTTTAAAACAGCTTTTTTATATGTAGACTAAATTTAATCTTTTTATATGTTTATATAAAATGTTATATAATTAATTGTAAAATATAATATAGATATTTATTATTTTATTAAATTAGTAATTTTAAAAATATTATAATTTTTTATATTAATCTGAATTTGTTCTGGTATTAATTTATTACTTGTTTTATGTCTAAATATTACTAAATTTTTCCATAAGGTCATTTTTGGACCTTTAGAAATGTGTTTTAATAAACTGATATTATTTTAAAACAACTCAATAACATACATCCGAAAATACAATTCACAGAAGAAAAAGAAAACATAACAAAATAAACTATTTAGACATAACCATCACAAGATACAACAACCACCTACAATATGCAATATACAGAAAACCAACTTCCACAAACATCATTATACCCAACCATTCTGACTACCCACCACAAAATAAAATGGCAGCATTTTATTCACTATTTAACAGAATGTACAAAATACCCCTAAACAAACAAGAAACAGACAAAGAAAGAAATATAATTTACCAAATTGGTTATGAAAATGGATATAATAAAAATACTGTAAACAAAATAGAAAATAAAATAAAATATAAAATAAAAACTGAACAATTAAGAGTTAATCAAAATAAACAAAACAAAAATAATAACAACAATAAAAAAATGGGCCACATTCACATACATAAATAATAAAATGACAAAGCTAACAAAACTATTTAAGAACACAGACATTAAAATAGCATACAAAACTAATAAAAATTATCTACAAAAACTAAATAACCCATACAACAAAGATAATACAACAACCAATGGTATATACAAAATTGAATGCCAAGATTGCAATAAGTGTTACATAGGACAAACAAAAAACAACTGAAAAAACGTTATTTTGAACACCTAAACGCATACAAAAAACCAGAAATATACAAATCTAATTTGGCCACACATGCAATAAACACTGGACATGAATTCCCAGACATAACCAACATGACACTAATAAAACACATACCACACAAAGGGACCATAATGAACATTTGGGAAAATTTACATATATACAAACACAAAACAAACTAATAGCTGAACAAATACAAATCAATACAAAAAATGACACAATATTCAAAGCACTCAACATCGAAAATACACAAAATACTAATACATACACCACAATCACACACAATACATACACCACTTTAAAATACCACAGACCAACAAGAAACCAAAATAGCGTCCAGCCAACACACAAATACTTCACCAGACGCAAGATCACGAAGGATGAGGATGAGAACACAGGTGTTAATAAAATATCTTGAGGTAATTTCAGTATAAATATTAAATATAATACATATATATAAGGTTTTAAATATGAATTACGGTGTTGTATATATCTTTTTTATATATATTTAATATATGTAATTTACAAAATCAAATATATTCTTGTGAAATGTTTTATTATTATTATTATTATTATTATTATTATTAATAATGTGTAATATAGTAGAGTTAAAAGCATATGATAGCACATAAAGACACTGTTTGTATAAGTATAGAGTGCAGATTTGAACATTATACATTAGCTGATAAGGAACATTGTTAAAAATATTAGTTTTAAGTATTTTTAGACTTATTAAATAAACAATTTTAAGTGTGTGAAACGGTGCGAAGCAATGCATTGCTGCGTGTGTAGTGCCCGTGTGCGAGGGTGTGACAATTTTAAAATAGGAAAGGTAAAAGGAGAGAAATTAAATTTTTTAATCGCACATTTAAACTAATTTTAAATCCCTTAAATAACTTAAAATAATATTTAATAAAGAGATTATATAGACAAAAGGAATGCGAGTGTAAAGTAAAGAAACGCTTTAATAATTTACCATGCATCGACATGCGAATACCGGAATCGACTTGCATACCGGCCCATAAACTAAACTAAAAATATTCGTAAATTTGAAATTAAATAAATAATAAAACAACAACATAGTAGTATACTATAATTCATTCTGAAGTAAAGCGTAGCTTTGGATAATTATAATGTCAAACTTTAATACCGTAAACATCAAAAAAATTTGGAACTACTTTTATGATGAAGAGTAAACTACGCGAGGTTACAATTCTGCCCCTAAACGATGCCCACTTGAAATGGAGCGGTCAACCCGTAAGCTGCGCACAGCAGTAATGTGGAACGTTAAAAATAGTTTGTTTCCTAAAGTGATTAATCCCGTCAGTTAAGACATAGAGGCATTCTTTATACTATTAAACAAATTGTTGCGTTAATATAGTTGAACCGCGATTCATATAAATATGTAGTAAACGAGTAAGAAAGAATAATGAAAATTGAGCGCCTATGACATCTGTACAAAAATCTTAAAATATAAAACTTATGTAATTAAAACTGTGATAAGACCATAAAGTGAAGTGCAACAAATAAACAATCATGTGAAGTGGATACAGCTGAATAAACTTTTGTGTTAATCATTCAAATCAACGAGCTATTACTACCAGTTAGCAAAGAGCAGAGAACCAGGACCCACAATGATCTAAAAGACTTCAGGACTACACCAATACCGGATACGAAGATAACGAGAGATACCTGACCTACATGAAACATGCTGTAACCGAGGACCGAGGACTGGAATAACGAGGAGCTGGAGGATATCACAGGTGACACGGAGGCATGCCTTCCGTGGTTATGAAATACTAAATACTATACCCAACAAAAGACAATTAAATTAACACCATTAAGACGTTTTAATTATTGACAGTAATTGTATTCTTATTCTTAGTAAAAGAGTTATAGCTCTAAACTGTAAAGCCTCATTGTTTAAAAAGGGAAATAAGTCCATTCTTCTAATGGCACCACTTCAAGATAATATATGACATGTGACCATTATTAATATACTTTTTCAAGTCCCGGATCCGTGGAAAAGTTAAACAGATGTACATCTATATTTTGAGGGCCCTTGTAATTGAACAAAACATAAAATCATTTTGTAAACTATTGAAACACAAATGTTGATAACCATAAGTAAAGATGCTAATATCAGTAAGTAATAAAGAGATGTCATGGTCAAACAAAGATGAGTGAATAAGTCTACAAACCCCTGCCAATTTTCCTTAATTCTCGAGATCCTATATAATATTTGTTTATTTTCAGTTATTCTTGATTTTGTTAAGAATATGGCAGCCTGTTTAATTGACCTGAGCCAATTAACCAGGTTCCCGATGTTATAACGAAGAGACGTTATAAGGGTACCTAATTATTCTAAGAGATATTTATTAAAAACACGTTTATTTAAATAATCTCATGATACTGGAAATTTTTAGATGAAACTTATATCAGAATGTTTGTAATAAAAAGACGTAACTGATGACAATAGTTATTTTAAAAATCAGTAACTAAATGTAATCATAGTTTAAGGGAAAAGGTTTTATGGTTAAAATTTTAGTCGTAAAAATTATCAGGTTTTTAACAAAAATTGTTAGGTTAGGAAGCCTTCTTGAACATGAATATTGGTTATCTGTAAAAAAAAATTATGAATAGGGGTTACCTAAAACCAATCAGATTACTAGATTTCACTCGAGGATGATTATTTGAAACTTATAGATCAGTCTCTCTGGGGAATCGATTACATGTAAGTGCCGCATGGTTCATAACGATCAGTCTGCTAATCACGAATAACACTTTAAAAACTTTTAGAGTTACTAAAAATAATAACTAAGTTATAAAATAAATAAGTGCTATTCCGTAAAAAAAAGATCAAGATATCCGATTAATGTATAAACTCTTTAAGCCAACTGGAAAAATCCCTCGTCGTCATCCTTTACGGCTTAGGCTAGTAGCCTGTTCCAGTCTCGACGGAAATCATCCCATCGCTTACGGGATCTTTCCACACTTCTCTTCCCCCTTGATGATAGTCGAAGGCTCTTCTTAAAAATCTAGTTTGATCCAATCTCTCTACGTGTAACCGCCACTCCGTTTTGTACCGAGAGATTTTCTCATTTAAGCTTTCAGCTATGCCTAACTCCATTCGAATATGATCATTTCTGATAAGATCTCTCGTGGTACAACCATTTACAGCTCTCAAGAACCTCATTTCCGCTCCTTGTATTCTAGATATATATTTGGCTAGGCTATTCTAATCCAAGTCTCACTATCATACAGTAGTTGAGGTATGGCCATTATATTATAATATTTCAATTGTGTCTCTTTCCTTGTTTTCTTCTTTAAGTGTTTAATCACACAGCCACAAAACGACTGGAAGAGACTAATTTTGCTTTCAACCTCCTTATCATCTTGGTGTGTGATGCTGCACCATAGATACTTGAAATCAGGCAACTGTTCTGTTGGCGGGTCTTGTATGACAATCTTTGTTCTAATATGATTTGCCACAAAAAAACCATAACATTTATTTTGGATAAGGAAATTAAAATGTTAGTAAAATAAAACAACAACCTTTAGAGGTTATTTTCATTCTCCTGGATGATCACAAGATGGTCTGCATACATTAAAATATTTAAATAAAATCCTTTCCCCAAGTATAATCCTTTTGGGATGTCCAATTTCCATTTCCTGCATCTATATGGATATTAAATAAAACAGGAAAAAGACTACAACCCTGCCGAGCGCCTTTCTATATTTTAATGGGCTCTGATATATCTGTTAGTTTTATCTGTATCAGAGTTCTATATTATATAAACAATTTAATTACCTACATTAAATGATTAGAGTATCCTCTTCTCTACATTTTCTTCATAATGTTGCTGTATCGAATCTGTCAAATGCGTTGCTCTATCCAAACTGTGAAATACTTTTTCGAGGTCTATAAACGCAAGATGTGTCTCTGCATTAAATAAATGTAAGTATACTTATACATTAATTTAGCAGCAACAAAATGTGTTAGCGTTGTAGGCCAGTCGTATTCAAGCGGCCGAAATGAGATTTTCAAGCACGGGGGGGGGGGGCAGGATATACTCTTCAAACGTCGACGTATGGCAGGAGATAAGTATACTTAAAAAATGTCCCAGTATCGGCTAAAATGGTTGGAACATCTGGACCGAATGGATGACTGTCGCATCCCAAACGACTAAAGAATTATAAGCCGAAATGACGGAGAGGCCGGACCAAAACATTTTTATTTAATCCTCGGTGCAAATGGTGGCGATGAAAATGTAAAACCATGATAATGTAGAACAGATATGACTGTTACCATAACGTAATGTAATTTAATAACGTAGTGGATACGGTACATATCTTTGGCGATAATGTAAAACCATGATAATGTAGAACAGATATTACTGTTACCATAACGTAATGTAATTTAATAACGTAGTGGATACGGTACATATCTTTGGCAATAATGTAAAACCATGGTAATCTAGAACAGATATGACTGTTACCATAACGTAATGTAATTTAATAACGTAGTGGATACGGTACATATCTTTGGCAATAATGTAAAACCATGATAATGTAGAACAGATATGACTGTTACCATAACGTAATGTAATTTAATAACGTAGTGGATACGGTACATGTCTTTGGCAATAATGTAAAACCATGATAATGTAGAACAGATATGACTGTTACCATAACGTAATGTAATTTAATAACGTAGTGGATACGGTACATATCTTTGGCAATAATGTAAAACCATGATAATGTAGAACAGATATGACTGTTACCATAACGTAATGTAATTTAATAACGTAGTGGATACAGTACATATCTTTGGCAATAATTTTGCCGATATGAATTAACTATACTACTCTACTTTAGTAATTTTACACTAATCGAATGGTCGCTCGGCACTTGGTAGTACATTTTATTAATACATAAGTAAACACTTGGTATAGTTCTACAGATAATTTGTATTTTCCTAACAATTGTTTCGCCAGTCACGGAAGATTCAGAGGTTAGATTTGAATTGACAGATTTGAAATGTGCGTTAGGCGAGGGAGGGTTGGAGGCAGTGTATGACCAAGGGTTCATTAAAAAGTCCCACGGGTACGATGTTTGACAAAGGTGCCTGTTCTACTGTTCTTTACAAAACATACTGTTACTGGCTAATTATGAATCGTATACAATATACTTTGGTGTGTAGAAAGCTACTAGTCGACTACTTGTCTCTTAAACTAATGTAAGTCTAAATGTATATAAAATATGTATAGGGCAAAGGTGATTATATAGGCCTACCATATACTACACTTTAGTGTCTGATTGACAGTAAAACAATATAAAATTTCCAAGTATAATGTAAAATATATAAAAACATATTATCTAATATAACCAGTATAAATAAAATAAAACAGATTTAAATTATTCAGAGAATTAATGTTGAGACTGTCCGCCATATAAAACAATGTATAAATATTACCAATGAGAAAGATTTTTGTCTATGTTAAACTAATGCAAAATATTGGAAAGACGAATTATTAGGAAAGTATTAGGTCCACGAAAAACTTAAGAAGGTTGGAAATTAAGAAGTAATGATGAAATATATCAAAGTACAGAAAATATAACAGAAACAATGAGAAAAAGAAGACAATTTATTTTTGGATAATTATATAGAATGGACGACAGATGTTCAGATATCTGTGGGGAAAGAAGTCTACATCAAGTTGGATTAAAGAAGTCCAAAAGGATTAAGAAAAAAATAATTTACACGCAGAAAAAGCAATTGAAATAGAAGTTTTTCGGGTAAAAGTGTTAAAAATGGAAGGAGTCCAGGGTAGGAGAGAGAAAAACGCAGGTTCAAAGTGGACTGAAGACAGGAAGAAGTGACACACTGAAAAGATAAAAGAATATTGGAGAAAAAGGAAAGAACAAATTATAAAGAATTGAAATTGGCATGTGGTCCTTAGATGGCCGATAAAAAATCTAATGCAAATTAATTAAGTCGATAGTTAGTAATTTTGCCGATATGAATAGCGGTGCTGAAGGGAAAACTTAACGAAACTTTCCTCCTGCCTGTAATGTCTTACGAGAAAAATAAATATCACTTAATTGCCCTGAATTCTGAATACCGAATTGTTTAAGACAATCTTGAAAAACTGGTCAGCAGAAATCAAATGGCAGAACAAAACGATACTTAACGCTGTTGTTTACTAGTCCGCCCGACACGCGGACAATATTTTGTGTTATTTTTGTAGTAGGAGTTGCATTGCGTTAGACGTCTGAAAATCGATTGTATTAAAAATGACCGTCTGGCCGAATGAGAGTGTTTGTCGGCAAAAGTACATATTTCCAGTCGCCGGCTTGGAGTAGTAGTCAAAGTACAATTTATTTTTCTTTGTTGGTAGAGTATTTTTATCCTAACCCAGATGATTATCTTGACGCCAGACCTTATGAAATTCGAAAACAACAGACTCCGTTTTTATTGAACACGTTTATCTCAAGAGTAAGCACCGTGTCATCCTCTGACAGTACCATATTTCTTCCTGTCCCTTATTTTAGCGTTTCAAAATTTCGTATTCTAACCCAATTTCTCAAGTTCCATATGCTTACAATATTTTCAGCCACATTATCTCCTATGCCCCAATTATCCCATACCGTTGTTTCTAACATTTTTTTCTATATTCTTTTAATACATAAGTATGGCGGTCTCACCGATAGTCGTAAGGTACAGTGGAAAACAAAATACAAACACCAATGAAGTCACTAATCACCGGCTTTAATTGATCACAAATAACCGTTTGTAATCAACAAGTCATTCAACAAGATTATATTCGTACAATAATTCAAATTAAATTTTGTCCACACGCAATAGTAATGTCAACTAATAGAGTCCCGCACAATTATAACACAATAACACTTCGCCAAAATACTTCAAATCTTCCTTGAATAAATCTCCACTTAAACGCATTGAGTAATCGCCGACGTAAACTGACTGTCCGTCGCTGGGTGCTTATATTTATACACCGCTGAGATGCCAGAATAATCGGTCACCTTTTGGATAACGTGTCGAGCAAACTGCATACAACAGGCGTTCTAGAATCCACTAGAAACCGTACAAACTGTCTGGCCTTGAACACAATGCGCCGACTGCGTACGGTCTGGAATAGCTTCGATTGTTGACGCATGATAAGTGTCAAGTAATTATCTTTCATCTCAAAAGTAGCAGCAATATGTACGAACGAACACATTACAGTTGGGCTCTGCTGCGATAGCCGAGATACTTAAAGAACGTTCCGTTTTACGTAACAATATACTGATTTATACAAAACTGTTACGTTATTTGTCGATTACGAAATTACTCTTTTGATAAGTTTATATAATTTTCACAAAACAGCAGTGTTGTAAAACGCCTGTCGTTAGTACCAAATAGTCGGTAATAAATAATTTTGTAAAGATTAGGTGTACATTATCTTTATTAATTCTGTACAGTAATCCCATTTAATGAATCTTTTTATGTGTCGGAGTTAAGATGAAAACTACTTAGTATTTATTATATTTATTTATGCAATAAGTAAAATAACGATTATTCTGTAAGAGTTCATGTCTTAATTTTGACAACTCATTAATACGAGATTTGCTCCAAACGTTCGACCGAACTCATCGTCATCATCATCTTCAGCAAGGATGGTTTGTTTCGATGATGGACTGGAGCTGATCACTCCACTCGCACGTCCTACACCTCCCGTCCTTTCGGGGATGGTTTGTTTCGATGCCAAGTAGATGGACTAGAGCTGATCACTCCACTCGGACGTCCTACACCTCCCGTCCTTTCGGGGATGGTTTGTTTCGATGATGGACTAGAGCTGATCACTCCACTCGGACGTCCTACACCTCCCGTCCTTTCGGGGATGGTTTGTTTCGATGCCAAGTAGATGGACTAGAGCTGATCACTCCACTCGGACGTCCTACACCTCCCGTCCTTTCGGGGATGGTTTGTTTCGATGATGGACTAGAGCTGATCACTCCACTCGGACGTCCTACACCTCCCGTCTTTTCGGGGATGGTTTGTTTCGATGATGGACTAGAGCTGATCACTCCACTCGGACGTCCTACACCTCCCGTCCTTTCGGTGATGGTTTGTTTCGACGCCAAGTAGATGGACTAGAGCTGATCACTCCACTCGGACGTCCTACGCCTCCCGTCCTTTCGGGGATGGTTTGTTTCGATGATGGACTAGAGCTGATCACTCCACTCGGACGTCCTACACCTCCCGTCCTTTCGGGGATGGTTTGTTTCGATGCCAAGTAGATGGACTAGAGCTGATCACTCCACTCGGACGTCCTACACCTCCCGTCCTTTCGGGGATGGTTTGTTTCGATGCCAAGTAGATGGACTAGAGCTGATCACTCCACTCGGACGTCCTACACCTCCCGTCCTTTCGGCTTCCTGCATAGTTGTTTGAGGATGAGACAGCCATCGCTTCAGTCAAGATGTTTTGACCATTTTAGGCGATAATAACCACAAACACTTAGCCATATTACAACCATATGTTATATTCAAACAGGCCGATCCGTTTGACCGTCGTAACAATACAAACACAAAACAGTATTATATACAAATAAACAATCATACAAGGCAAGATGAAGCCATTCTTGTTTGTTTCAACTTTGTTCTTTTGTGTTCATATTTTAGATTACACTGAACATTTTTCGATTGTTTCAGATTTCATTCAGTTTTATTGCTTTTGCGCTTTTTAATTACCAGTTTTTCGTAACGGCTTTTCCTCATTAATATCATAATTAATTTTCTTAATTTATCTGTTATCAGTTTATACGGTAAGCAAAAATATATCTTTTTGTGTATTATCATAATTAAAATGTTACATTTAAGTCTACAGCTTTGAAAAATATACTACATATAATTTTTTTTTGAACGCCGAATACTTTTTATTGCTTTTTATTCATGAAAGTAACAAAAAGCCATACTTATGATATTGGAAAACTTAGCATTTGCAGTCTTAACAATCATCGCAAAGTATGATCAGTGTATGAAGGTATATTTTGGCCCGCGTCCCTGAAAAGTTAATTCCTGTTCGAACACACTGGCGTAAGCTTGCGGTACTCACACAGTAATTTTACGCTACAAATATTTCATGGGGTTATTGGTAAATGTACCCAAGTCCATTCATGTGAATTTACGGAAACCTGAAATTAAAGGTTTTCGAGTCCAATTATAAATCACAAAACTAATTATCAAGGTTAATTCTGTTATTACTAGAATCTTTCTTTTACTGTTGACATAGCCGTAAAAAAATAAAAAGGAAAAGAGAAATGCATAAAACGTCTTGTTTTTTAAACACCTTGAAGCATTATTAAAATTGTGACGGGTAGTTTTAGCACTAACCCCTCCATATAATAAGTTATAAATTAAATTCAAGACAATCACTATATTTTTTTAACTTTAATTAACAATAATTTGTCACTGTTTTCTTTTTTTACTTCAAACGTTTCTACTGCAGCTGGAAGATGTAAAGCAGAGTTTTATTTGTTAAATTCTGTTCATTTAAATGTAATTACTGTTTAGTCGTTTACTCTTTTCCTACTTTTTAATTAAGCAAGTCAATGGTGCGAAGTTAAGGAGTTTCTACGCTGTGTTCTTGCTTTAAAAACCACAAGTAGATTTCATATACTAAAAAATTCTTATTTCAGCTCGATTAAACTGTACAGTAACATTTTTAGAAATATCTTTTCTCTTTACAACTTGATGTTTTCGCGAAATATATTTCTCTTGCTGGTACGGCCAAACACCAGTAACTTCATTTAATTAATACATTGTTGCTATAAATCCAGATATTACAAATCACAGCTTTGTGTACACAAACAAAAACTGTGAATTGGCTGCTTCGAATTCGTCATCAACTTCGTGTGTTAGGCCTTGGATATGTTTCGGCTTCAAATTTCATCTCTTCGTAGGATGGCCGAAACTGTCACTTTAAAAATGTGTATACCGAAAAGCTAATTCTGGTAATCTGTTATCTTCCATTCTAAATACATCTCACTCCACTAAGGAGAAAACCCCGAATGCCTTCCAAAAAACACCATTCCTGAGTTGATGTCGTAACAAATGGGAGGAACTTCATTTCTGCCGAGTGAAGAATGCTGATTTCTCAGCTCACTTAATCACCCACTTCACGCACTCATATAGTACCGTCATCTTCGCATAAAATTTGAGTTGTTTTCTGTTAAAAGCCCTCCTAACAGTACTGTACATTCTAAATAACAAAAATATCTTATTTGTAACATTCCTATCAGACACATAAGTACTATCAAAATGCATACGTATTTTAAGTGATATTATCCTAGGCAAACCCCATTTTAAAAAATTTGGATGGAACTGTGTTCTACCTACAAAATGCCGTTACCTAAGTTTTCGATTTGAATAGCTTTACATATGTCGTCTTTTGACATTACGTGAAGCTGGTGCGTGCACCGGCGGTGAAATTAGTAGAACTGCACAGGCAAGAGGGCCATATTTTTAAGAAAATATCTCTTCTACCGTTCAGGGACGAACGTGTTTCGTGAAAACCAGGAAAAAATTTTGAAAAAGTTTCATTGGAACAAGTGCCCGTATGGCTCAGCAATCTGGATTTTGAGGAAAGTGGACAGATGGACAGAAGCTGCCTTGTAGTTTGCAGGAGGAGGAACTTACAATAACGTGGACGGGAAAAGTACCTAATGACGAGATTTTAAAGAGAGGGGCAAAAGAAGGAAGAGTAATTAGTGATTAAGAGGCTGTCTACGGAATGAAAGGAATTCCAATCCTACCAACCTCCGGATTGAGGAGGAGGAGGAGAAGAGAGAGTCGGTGTACTGCCCTCTGCAGCCTGTGCAAACATCTTCACTACACGCAAGTACCACCTGATGGACAGCGTGTAACAATGGTCCTCTACTTATCGATAAAACCTTACTAGAAATTCTAGTTTAAAGTTAATACAAATTTGCCACAAAATTAGTATAATTCATCACGTAATACCGCTTTAGAAAATGACATCATTTAGGTGTCAAAAGATAGTAATAAAACACAGACGTTCGTAAAACAAACATTCAAAATTGTTCATCTTGTTATTTGAATTTGCAGTCTCTGTAATTCCAACTTTGTCTTGCTTAGGCCTACTTGCTGAACTGCTACCTGTCATGCTCCGGGCGAGATCTTTCAGTGGCTCCACCATTATCAAGTCAAAACCACAACAAATGTTGTTTCGGGCTTGATAATGATGGAGACACTGAAATGCCTCGTTCGGAGCACGAGAGGTAGCAGTTCAACAAGTAGGCCTAAACAAGACAAAGTTGCAAAAATACATAAAAATGAAGCGTTCAATTACAGAATTTAGCAACGGTATAATTACGGTGTAATATTTTTCAGTTTAGTCTGCTGTTCTAGGCAAATACTGAGTTAGTGTTACCGACACGCTTACCTTACCCCTTATCAAGTATTAACAAGTAAATAAAAGCAGTTAACAATAATACCAACACTGTCTTCGGTAGTTAGTGTTACCGACACGCTTACCTTACCCCTTATCAAGTATTAACAGGTAAATAAAAGCAGTTAACAATAATACCAACACTGTCTTCGGTTCACAGCTACGTTTGATTAATGTCGTTATCAAGACCAAACTTTTCGCCGATTGTATGATGTGGTATCCTCAGAGGTAAATTCGCTGGTGATATCAGAGGTAAGGTCACGTTTGTGCTCATAATTGTACCAATCAAACACGATTGTCAACAACAAAAAGTGTATTTATTAAGATTTCTTCCTCTTCTATAGCCCAACGTGAGCCTTGGCTTCCAACACCAATCTTCTCCAATGTCCATTTCCATCTCATTGTAACCCCTCATATCCAATCTACTGAAATCTTTTAGCACATCATCCAACCATCTTATCTTAAGTCGGCCCCATCTCTTTCTGCTTCTATAGACTTGCGCCCTCAAGATTTTCTCTGGTATACGCTGATTATTCATCCGCTCTAGGTGACTTAGCCATTGAATTCGTTGACCCCTTACAAATCTTACAGTGTCCTCATCATTCAATAGCTCATCTATCTCTTGGTTACTTCTTATTCTCTATTCATCAGTTCATTTAACCAAACCATAAACACGTCTTACAAACCTCCTTTCAAACATTTTTAGTGTTCCTTTATTAAGAGCTCCAACTGCGAAAATCTAGGAAGGAGAATGAAAACCATTTTCTGGTTTTCACGGTAGCCTGAAACTTCAGAAATAATAAGCTGTTTCTGACGGTACTGATTAATAATTAAAAGTAATTACAAAAATAAATACTCTTATAAACTAAATTCAGTATATCACAACGAGCTGGCATAGGCAAGTCAATAAGTATATCTAGTAAAATTAATGAATGATTGATATGTGATTAACTTAGAAAAGGTTTGAATGACAATGAATGACACGAGACGAGATATACTACTGAAGATCGCGTTTAGAAATGTCAATGTACGGCAGGAACTGAATATTATGTGATTATCTTCTTTAAAACAATCGACTTAAGTATTGTTAATTACCAACTGGAGATAAGCCTCAGGAGCATTTTGCGATTAGTAAGTCGGCAGTTGACACGTTGTTGTTTGTGATGACCAGGCTATCCTGTCGAACTGGGAAAGCGGCTTACAAATGGCTCTACACTAACTACACGGAATCTGCAAGAATTTCGAATTACAGTTTCCACGTTGAAGACCAAGATAATGGCTTTTCATGGAGCGTATCCTGTACAAGAAAAATTGTTCTGGAGTACTCAAAAGTTTTCAATATATGGCTACAATGTGTCTTTCATTACAAACAATGACGTGGTGAAGAAGCTGCACAAATTCAACCATATGCGTGGCACCGTCTGTAAACTCAACACGGCTGAAGTCCTACAAGGTAACAGCTACAATGTGTCTTATATTACTAACAATGACGTGGTGAAGACGCTGCACAAATTCAACCATTTTTGTGGTATTTGTGGGACCGTCTGTAAACTCAACACGGCTGAAGTGCTACAAGGTGATGGCTACAATGTGTCTTACATTACAAACAATGACGTGGTGAAGAAGCTGCACAAATTCAACCATATGCGTGGCACCGTCTGTAAACTCAACACGGCTGAAGTGCTACAAGGTGATGGCTACAATGTGTCTTACATTACAAACAATGACGTGGTGAAGAAGCTGCACAAATTCAACCATATGCGTGGCACCGTCTGTAAACTCAACACGGCTGAAGTCCTACAAGGTAACAGCTACAATGTGTCTTATATTACTAACAATGACGTGGTGAAGACGCTGCACAAATTCAACCATTTTTGTGGTATTTGTGGGACCGTCTGTAAACTCAACACGGCTGAAGTGCTACAAGGTGATGGCTACAATGTGTCTTACATTACAAACAATGACGTGGTGAAGAAGCTGCACAAATTCAACCATATGCGTGGCACCGTCTGTAAACTCAACACGGCTGAAGTGCTACAAGGTGATGGCTACAATGTGTCTTACATTACAAACAATGACGTGGTGAAGAAGGTGCTCAAATTCAACCATATGCGTGGCACCGTCTGTAAACTCAACACGGCTGAAGTGCTACAAGGTGATGGCTACAATGTGTCTTACATTACAAACAATGACGTGGTGAAGAAGCTGCACAAATTCAACCATATGCGTGGCACCGTCTGTAAACTCGACACGGCTGAAGTCCTACAAGGTGATGTCTACAATGTGTCTTACATTACAAACAATGACGTGGTGAAGAAGCTGCACAAGTTCAACCATATGTGTGGCATTTGTGGGACCGTCTGTAAACTCAACACGGCTGAAGTCCTACAAGATAATAGCTACGATGTGTCTTATATTACTAACAATGATGTGGTGAAGACGCTGCACAAATTCAACCATATTTGTGGGACCGTCTGTAAATTCAACACGGCTGAAGTCCTACAAGGTGATGTCTACAATGTGTCTTATATTACAAACAATGACGTGGTGAAGAAGCTGCACAAGTTCAACCATATGTGTGGCATTTGTGGGACCGTCTGTAAACTCAACACGGCTGAAGTCCTACAAGGTAATAGCTACAATGTGTCTTACATTACAAACAATGACGTGGTGAAGAAGCTGCACAAGTTCAACCATATGTGTGGCATTTGTGGGACCGTCTGTAAACTCAACACGGCTGAAGTCCTACAAGGAAATAGCTACGATGTGTCTTATATTACTAACAATGACGTGGTGAAGACGCTGCACAAATTCAACCATATTTGTGGGACCGTCTGTAAATTCAACACGGCTGAAGTCCTACAAGGTGATGTCTACAATGTGTCTTATATTACAAACAATGACGTGGTGAAGAAGCTGCACAAGTTCAACCATATGTGTGGCATTTGTGGGACCGTCTGTAAACTCAACACGGCTGAAGTCCTACAAGGTAATAGCTACGATGTGTCTTATATTACTAACAATGACGTGGTGAAGAAGCAGCACAAGTTCAACCGTATGTGTGGCACCGTCTGTAAACTCAACAAGTAAAAAACAAGGCTGAAGTCCTACAAGGTGATGGCTTTCCCCACACTTTTCTAAGTGTCCGAGAATTGAACTATAACGAATTCCCAGGCCAGTCGTACTCAAGCGGCCGAAATGAGATTTTTCAGGCACGTGGCAGGTTATGTTCTACAAGGCCATAGAAGAAATTCAGATCTGTATCTTATGTTGAGAACTGAATATTATGAGTATACTTTATTGCATTACCCAATATTGACTGAAATGGTTGTTGGAACGTCTTAACAGGATGGATGACTGCCGCTTGATTGTGATCCGAAGAGACGGAGGGGTGTGGGCATCGGAAGACTAGTAGAGTAACCAGTTCTAGTCTATATGCTTGGGACCGGAACAAACAATTTTGGTTTAATCCTTATTGAAGATGATGGTGGCTAACTTAGACGCTCAGGTATAGCGTTTTTCCACTATTCTTAACCCCATTACAATCTAAGAGACAGCCACAATTTCACACTTGCGATAGCGATTAAAAGTATTATTAAAATATCAATTGTAATTTCATCCTAAAAAAAAACACTGAAATGGAACTTGCTGTCATAGGCTTGTTAATTAATCCCTCATTGCGTTAATGATTATATGAACAAACCGTCTATCTAAACCGCTATAAAAACGCGTTTTGTATCACGTTTAGTTTATAACACGAGCTCTACACGGGATTAAGGATTAAAATCATATGAGCGGAAATACCGCGCTAATTGAATCCCTACCCAATTATATCTCGTTGAAGCGTCATTATTGAAATTATCATAAAGGTCCTAGAAACTAATAAACCCGTTGGAAATCAGCCAAAAATATTTTTTTTTGTGCTGGTCATAGAATGAGGGTGAGTACTGAGAATTTACGTGTGTAAAAAGTCTGTAGCCAAAGGAACGTATCAATAAGTTACATGATAAAGGAACTAAACATTTTAACACTGTTCAAACATTTCGGGTTGGTGAAATTTCGATGTTGTCGAAAGCCTTTAACGTTGAAAGACAGAGACCTTCTGTGCACAATTTTATAAAACCGGTGTTAGTGAAGACAAATATATAAGTGTATGTGTATATACATATGTGTGTGTGTTGTTACGCCAATCACATAACGCTCTCGTAAAGTCGGCACGTGCAGAACGTAAAATCTCTACACGTATCTCGGCTAGCTGAGCAGGTGCAGTGTCTCTGTCAAGGTCGTGCACTTAAGTACCTTCCAGACTGTTCGAGTACCCTTAACTACGCAAATCATGCTGGCGCGCCGCCAAAAGAACGGAATATTATTCTGGACCATCTGCGGGACCTATACGATACGCAACAGTGGGCCGAATTAGATACACCTGGGGAGATTGTAGAGTGCGGATCAAGTGATAGTGGAAAGTGATTATTGTGTTATAATTAGTACGGAACTCTATTAGTTGACATTATTATTGCGTGTAGATAAATGTAACTTGGATTACATTGTTGATTACAAATTGTTATTTGTGACTAGTTAAAGCTGGTAATTAGTGACTTCATTGGTGTCTGTATTTTGTATCCACTCTACCATACGACGATCTCTAAGACCGTTGTCATAATAATAATAATTATATATATATATATATATATATATTGTAAAAAGACGAGATCCGTCCCTAGTTTATAGTTTGATTATTATTATTAAGTAGTAGTCTCAGGGTTATTTTACTGAAAATGGATCTTGCTCTCGGCTAATTGTTATTATTCAATATCAAATTTTATTATTATTTAACTGTTTAGTGACTTATTCCCCTCAATTCAACCTATTGTTGAATCCAGGATTGAATAAGCCGGTTACTTACACTTCTTTCGTCGTATTAGCTATCTGTTTAAATAGTTTAATTTTATGTATTATATTCACTGTTAGGATTATTCCACTTGAAGTTCCGTCGACTCTTTGTTGATCAGCGGTTGTGAGGAGATCAGTTGTTTTCTTCATATATACTAACATAGATATGGCACTCATAATAACTCATATATAATATTACTTTACAATATTGTAAATATATAGGTCTGTGCGGTTGTAAACAAAACATGGGATCACTCAATTTGAATGGTTCGCATTCTCAGCATGGTACCAACCGCCTCGTTTTTCTCCTCTAAGCTGTATTTACTGATACA
The DNA here is from genome assembly GCA_034769895.1 of Magicicada septendecula. Classification (NCBI taxonomy): domain Eukaryota; kingdom Metazoa; phylum Arthropoda; class Insecta; order Hemiptera; family Cicadidae; genus Magicicada; species Magicicada septendecula. The sequence goes on from CM068374.1 coordinate 2,568,011, forward strand.
ATAAAGGTCAACTCTTTCACTGGTAAAAATAATAATGGTAATTTATTCAATATGAACACAGTGAAATTCAATACAATAAGGCGTTTTGCTCTTCTTTTTAGTTAACAATTAATATTTTAAAAGTGAACATGGACTCTAAAACAAATGATGAGCTCGAGTTGGCATGACTGCCTCTAGTTAGTAATACAATGTGTGTTGACAAACATATAGGTTATGTCGTATTGTTCGACTTGAAAATTTAATAATGATTATAATAATAAAAGTAGTAGGTTCTTTTAGACTGCAAAATACACTTATTTGAAATAATAGCTACGGCTAGAACAAACATATAAGATAAGAATTCATTGATTATTAATGAAAAAAGATAAAATATGAACTACTGTTCATGGTTAGGCATATGCTTTATATATTGTTTAGTGCAACCTTGTTTGGTTAAAAGTAGTGAATTATTTATTATTAATTAATAGTAATTGTGATAATCCAGTATCAGGTACTACGATCATCTGTAAAATTGGATATTCCTATTTCAGCTAAAGGTAACTCATTTATTGTAGTTATCGCACTCCGGCGAAACTCTTAATTGAATTTAGTAACAAAATATTTCATACTCCCATCTACTGATAGCCTAAGAGCACATATACTCTTCATTGATATTACAATGTCTTTACTTATTCTAGATATTTACAGTATACAAATAGTTAAAACTGTCATTACTCAGAACGTTCAATTTCGACATTGTTCATTTGTATTTATCAGCTCCCTTCTGTTAAGGATAGGGAATTTAATTGTTTCTATAGGTCAATTTGAATCGCTTTTAGCGTTCACTTATTTTTCTTAGACACTAATCATAACATTATTTTTGTGATTATGAATACTTGCGTCTCTTGTCGTTCGAAGGGTTACACTTTTTTTTTTTATTAACACTTTTTAATTAATTAAAATTTATTAATTAATTATTTAAACTTTGTCACTACACTGCACCCACTCCTATGTGCATAAACTCCGAATAAAGTACACTTGTAAATATACTGCACTGATTCTTCAATGTATGTAACCTATATCTCAGTTTGAGGTTAATATGGTTGATGCTTGGTTGCTGTCAAAAGCACGTTTTTCTGCGGCGTCGACGAGCATGCAGTTCGCTTCGTTGTTGTTGAAAGACTGTCTCGGCTTCCTCTGTCGGAATGATGAGTTTCGGATTTTTTATAAGCTCTGATTGGTCAGTTTATTTCAATTCGTTTATTTACGGTAGACTTCGTCAAAACAGACGCTCTCATCAGCGTCAGTCTTTGGGAACAAGATTAAGAAATTCTGGTTCACACACCCACGCGAAAGGGCTAAGCACAATACAATTATTTTTAAAAGTCCAATATCTTCCTTATAATTGTACTGAGGATATTGTGATTACTCTCATTGTTCATGATTTTGAAAGACGATTAATTTGAACCCCCTCATCATATATTTCTGATTAGGGTTAGCTGACTTAGCACTTAGCATTTATACTTAGTGTCCATTAAGCCATTATTTATCAATATTTTATGGTTTTATTTTATTTTCTATGGTAATATCTCGTTCTTAAGCTACTGTACAATTTTCCCTTAAAACTATGCCTTAATATTAACACTATGTCCGTTTTCATAGATTCACACTTAAACTTATTGTCATACATTTTTGTTTTTCTTATTACCTAGTAATAAGAGTATTTAATTGAATTTTAACATGTCGTAATTAAATATCGATGGGTTAAGTCACTACTGGCAGTGTTCTTTTTCCCTACATTATTGGTTTAATGCCTTAATTATCACTTATGAATTAGGCTTGTTATGCCTATATGGCGTTACCTGATAGTATGCTTGGTATCATAGACATTTTAGTTGTATTATTTTCTAATTGATAATTGAAATAGTCACTATGACCTTATCGTTATTGTGATGCAGTTCACTCTGCATTTGATTCTGTTATTAGCTAGGTTTGGTGGCTGTAAATTTTACTTGCAGCTAACTGTCACAATGGTTTAGTTATAATTACGTTTATATAGACTATTTAAATGGTTATTTTGGTTGCAATTGCTCATATGAACAGTATTCTGTCTGACATCAGGTCATTAGTTGAGTTACTATCTTTGTATAATGTGTTTATAACATGATTTTGGTTGCATAATGTCTCTTTGCCATTACAAGCATTTTGTCATATTTGTATTACATAAATATAGCTTTTATATCCTGTTATACTATTAGCTATCGTGTACAAAACATTCCTTATATGCTCTATTTACTTCCTAGCTCATTATATTTTGGTTTAACATTGTTTTGATTTAGTTTTTATCAAGTTTTACTGGAAACTGGATGCCCAGATTAGGTTATGTTATAGGTTCAGTGAACAGTAATGTGTTGTTTATGGCTGTGTATTTCTATCTTAGTCTATTCGACTGGTTTTCATTTCATGTTTGTACATTGGTTATTGGTTATCAATAGTTCACATTTAGTTTACTCCTGTATTATCTTATTTGTTGTTAATTAGTGGGTTTGTATGAACATCATTCCCACTGTACAATTGGTCATTCACTATTTTGGGACTTATTCCTCTGTTTATTTTATAACTACACATCATTTAGCTATCATAAACTCATCTTGTCCTCATTCAGTTTGCTTGTGACTCTTTATTTACAATATTTAGTCCTTATTTACAATAATGTGTTTCACATAGACAATGAATGTATTCATTAAATGAGTTGTTGTCAGTGTTGACTTTACCATACAGCTTAGGGATTTATATCATGTAATTAATTAACATTTCTTCCTTCTTCTTAATACAATTATTCTTTCAAAGGTTTATGTTAGTTTGTTATACTTCAATTTCCTTCCCTTGTTCTTGTGTTTGGTCTGGTTATCTTCCTTCTTCTTTCTTCACTGATCTCCTTCTCACTATTGTTCATTTTTATACATGATGTGGTTCTCACTTGTCTTCTTCACACTGTTTCTTCCTTCTTCTTTCTTGAAGTTGTCATTGTTGTATTCTTCTTCCTGACTCTTCTTTCTTCCTTCCTCTTTCTTCACTCTTCCTTTGTTTTCTTGTCCTTCTCACTGATTTTTCTTCCTTCTTTGTGGTTTTATGTCCTTCTCACTGATCTATTCCTCCTTTGTGGTCTTATGTCCTTCTCACTGATCTATTGGGTATAGTATGTCGGTCGTCTCGTCTTTATTCTTCTTTTCTTCTTTATTGGTGCATTTACTAGTGAATTCCTTTCAATGATGCTTCACTTATTTAAACTTATGGTACTTTTTCTTTTGTATACATGATGGTATTCTAGACCTTTTAATGTATTTTTACTAGTGGTGGCCTTTAACTTAATTTTCAGTACTTAGGTGGATGTGGTGTCATATGTACTGTTACAAAATATATATATATATATATATATATATATATAGCAATAGGGGAGATTTCCATATAAAATAATAATTTCACTCTTAACATATGATAGCATATTTCAATGAGAATTGGTCAAAGTAAAAGTTGTGTGTTGGAACATTGTAATATAGACAATAAGAATCATGTCAAAATTGTTAGATTAAGTTGATTTTTGACTGTCTAAAAAAAATATGTCTTTTGTGAAGTAGTGCGAACACATGCCATATGCATATGGAGAGTGCGCGTGTGAATAACCGTGTTACGAAATAACAACAAAAACGAATTAAATTAAATAACTTTTGTGTAAATCATATTTCCAACATAAGACTTACACCAGAATATGCATAAAATAGAGACCTATCTGGTAGTAATATTTGTTAATAAAATAATATAACAACAAAATATATGAGTTTTTTACAAAAAAATGTTATCATCTACAAAAACCAATAAAATTGTACCGATTTTATTAGCACGTTTTACATTGTTCATATGCAATTTCTTACAAGTAAAATGTTATCTGGACTAAAGCCGTAAGGGGAGGGAACATTTTGACCAATGAGATTTGCCAATATATCAGTTGAGTTGATCCTTGACGGGATGTAAATCAGTCTACCTTAGAACTCAGAAGAAGCAGTCGCGTTACTCTCTATAACGTGTAATCGTTAACTCTGATTCAGTACGTTAGGTCTGTTAGTAGTTAGGAACACTAGTAGTAAAGTGCGCGGCTGAATATCTCGAGTGATAATTTGCTAAAGTTCAAGATCGTCCGTTATGAACACATCAAGTTGCCGGAGCTATAATAATTAAGTAAAAATTAATAATTCGACACTGTTCACAGAAATACCCAATCCGCAAACGACCCTGAGGGCTGGAAAACACAAGGAGATCCTGAAGAATAACCACAGAAGGAGCGGCGGTATCCTGACGTCTACCTGAAAGGAGCACCTGTCGACACTCGTCAGGAAACGAGGAGAAACCGCATCATTTATCAAATCAGGAAAGTGAACCCATTTATATAAACTAAATAAATCAATAAAACAATTATAAGCTAAAAAGACAGAGAAACTTATAGGAATTAAGTATGTAATTAGAGTGTAGGAAGAATTATTTTTAAGTATAAACTGAATACCAACAGAAACTGTTCATTAGTTTTTATTTACAACAGAAGTATCTGTCGACACTCATCAGGAAACGAGGAGAAACACCGCATCATTCGTCAAATCAGGAAAGTGAACCCATTTATATAAAATAAATAAATCAATAAATTAATATATAAATTAAGGGATATCTTTAATAAAGGCAAAGTATATCTAAATTTCCACTAATTTATTCTGTGCGACCTTATACATCACAATAGGGAGAGAGAGAGAGAGAGAGAGAGAGATAGAGAGAGAGAGAGAGAGAGAGAGAGAGAGAGAGAGAGAGAGAGAGAGAGAGAGGAGGGGGAGAAAGACAGAGTATTTCGTAAGTACAGAAGTAAGACCTACACAAATTAAGATAGTTAATCTAATAAAAAATAATAAATCAATCCTTTAGAAAAGTAGATCAAAACAAAGATGAAGTAATCGAGATATTGTACCTAGAGTATTAGTCGTATATATGACGAAAGTTAACATCAGGCTACAACAAAAGATAAATATAAACCAAATGATTAAGATTACTTTATCAAGCCAAAACAATTTGATTTTCTTTTGACACATTTTAAAAGCGTTAGCTGTTAGTGATATGTTAGCTCTTCACTAACTGTACGTTAACTATGGTTTTAGAATCCATACTTATAGAAGAAATATAAGAGGTAAGATTTATGTTTAGATAAAAGAGATTAAAATTTGGCTAGGTCTTATTATATGAAAGGCTGGTAAGGAGCAGATGATAAATTAAAGGGGATGATCTCGAGTGAGCAACAGCTTCGCGTCACTGTGCCGGGTTACATTACGCGAGCCGTTCATTAAGGGGTAGAGAACTGAACTACCCCCGTCGGAATTGTTAAACTAAGGGTTTTTCTTGTGCAATAATGAGCTCGTAAACTTGATACCACAAGACAGCGCTTATTAAGGGCTACGGGCACATGAGAATTAATTTAACTTTTCTGACAAATTCATGGTTTACTCAAATTATTTGTATTTAAGAAGATTGTGATCCTTTATAAAAAAATAAAGAGAATTATCACTGTTGCACACCACTATAGAAAAATTATTCCTATTAGCGCTTTTAAGCTTCTCAGCTCATCGTCAGATCGGAAAAAATCAGATTTTTTTCGACCTGACGATGAGCTAAGAAGCTTGAAAGCGCTAATCGGAATAATTTTTCTATAGTGGTGTGCAAGAGTGACAATTCTGTTTTTGATTATAACCACTAACACAACTTTCTTCATTAAAAAAATAAAGTACTATTAGAGACGAGTCTATTATCCAAGATAGGCAAAAACTGTCATGTTTTATTTTTGAAATTGTGTTTATAAAAATATTACTTGTCTTTTTTTAATTATTTATATATAAATGCATACAATACTTTAAAATTAATTAATTTATTTATAACATATAGAGTGTTTATAAGGTATAGAGTGCAGTACGCGTTTATTAAAAATGTGGAAGTGTCAATTAAAAATTCCTTTACAACTGTCAACATTAAAAATGTTCTCCCTTCCTTTTTGGCACTACAGCCAAAATCGGGCCCTCAGACCTCCAGCACACTCTGTCCACCGCAACCACTTTCCAATTCATTAACCCCCCCCCCCAAGGGCCCTGAAATTCTCCGTAACACTATCCTCCCATCTCTTCCTCGGACTTCATCTGGGTCCCTCGCACTCGCACGCATGCATTCATATTTTGTTTGATTTTTTGTTTTTGTATCGGCCATCTAAGGACCACTTGTCAATTTCAGTTCTTTATTCTTTGTTCTTTTCTTTTTCTCCAACATTTTTTCATCTTTTACCTATGTCTCTTCTTCCAGTTTTCAGTCCACTTTTAACCTGCGTTTTCCTCTCTCCTACCCTGGACTCTTTCCATTTTTAAACTTTTGCCCGAAACACTTCTCTTCCAATTGCTTCTTCTGCATTTATATTATTTATTTCTAAATCCTTTAGGACTTCTTTACTCCCACTTGATGTTGACTTCTTCCCCCATAGATTTTTGAAGATCTGCTTTGTTAACCTATTGTCGTTTATTCTATATAAATGCCCAAAAAAATAATCGTCTTCTTTTTCTCATTGTTTCTGTTATATTTTCTATACCCTGATATATTTCATCATTACTTCTTAACTTCTAACATTCTTAAGTTTTTCGTGGGCCTAATATTTTCCTAATAATTCGTCTTTCCAATATATCTTGTTTGTCGAAATTATTATTAGCTTGTCTATATTAATTTATTTATTTGAGTTTTTAATCTTTGGTTAATAATATTATTACCTTCTATAAACATGAACGTTTATTTAGGCCTACTTTTATTACACACTAATATAAGCAAAGTAAAATACAGTAATTTATTTTGTTTTGCAATTACTACAAATCTAATAACTACTTGAAAATCTTTCTTTACGACTAATCTGTGTTTTAATACAGAGTATTGCTGTTTTCATATGACAGTTTCACCTTATTTTTGTTTCAATAGTATGGACGTGTATAAATACTTGTTACTACAAGAGCCACTGTTATGACATTTTGAGTTATGGCATTTTCTGTTATGTTTCATGCATAACCATGGCTTGTTGGTATACTGTAGTTCTTCTTATACCCCACAACGTACAAAGCCCTGTTCGGATCCTGAAGACATCATTGCTGTTTTTCGTTCGGTGATTGAATTTCTGAAGAACAATATTCTAACAACACCCGTCCATACACCTAATAACACCTTTTCACGTCACTCTTCATTCTCCGTTCGCAGTCTTTGTAACCTTACAAATTCCAACACTAGTGTTTCATTATAAACCTTCGACAATTACGGAACCTTCTCGAAAAGATGAGAATGTCCTTCTACACACTTCTCGACTAGCCTAGCGTCTGTGTCAAGGCCGTCCACCAACTCCAGACTGATCGAGAGCACTCGTAACTACGCTAATTATGCCGGCACGTGCAAAACAAAATGGAAAATTTGTGTTCCGCAAAACATTATGGAACGCCTGCGGGTCTTATATAAGCAACATCGCCCGGCTTTGTCCGTTAGTTACACATTATATTATATTATATTATATTATATTATATTATATTATATTATATTATATTATATTATATTATATTGTTACGACGGTCTAGTGATCGTCGTATGGTACAGTGGAAAACAAAATACAAGACACCAATGAAGTCACTAATCACCAGCTTTAATTATCACAATTAAACAGTTTGTAATCACCAAGATAGTCTCTTACAATAAATCAAATAAAAATTGTTCACATGCAATAAAATTTAAACTAATATATAACACAATAATTGATTTACAATTCTCCCGCACGATTATAAAACACATAACACTTCGTCACAATAATTACTTTTCACTAATAACCACTTGAACGCACAGAGTAATCGCCCGACAATAACTGCAAACTACGCAGCAGGTATGGGCTATTTACAGTCTGCCGGGATCCATAATATGCGTCCTTAGCAAGCCATCGAATATTCTAGAGGACATTTCAACGCGACCTTCGCAGAAACACGCACCGTTGGGCTATTTGAGAAACTTCTCGTACAACGCTATCGAATGTACGAGACTGTTCCGATTACGTAACACTGCCTCGCGTGTTAAACGTCACGTACGCATTACATCTGCGGGAATAGAGTGCAACAACTTTCTCCAATGTACCAGAACGTTCCGTAATGGCGTAACACTTTTTCTGCATTACGTAACAATAATATATTATATTATATTATATTATATTACATTATATTATATTATATTATATTATATTATATTACATTATATTATATTACATTATATTATATTATATTATATTACATTATATTATATTATATTATATTATATTATATTATATTATATTACATTATATTATATTATATTACATTATATTATATTATATTATATTTGATGCAATTCGTTATTGTAACTCGTCAGTATACATGAGCGGTTTTCTTGTACTGGCCTTTTCTTGACTATAATGCGTCTTGGATTTTTTTAATGTATACAATGTTACGGGAAACTCTGTTTACTCTAAGATATACAGAGACTAAAATTGAGCTTCTTAGTTGCATTATCACTAACGACCATATGTCAATAACAAAGCGAAACGTTTAGCAGTGGGAGGAGGAGGAGGAGGAGCAGGAGGAGCAGAAGAAGAAGAAGAAGAAGAAGAAGAAGAAGAAGAAGAAGAAGAAGAAGAAGAAGAAGAAGAAGAAGAAGAAGAAGAAGAAGAAGAAGAAGAAGAAGAAGAAGACAACGTGATTGTCGACCAAAAAATAGTTGCCATTTAAACTATTGATCACGCAAGTGTTCAAGTAGAAAATAAAATAAAGTGTTTATATTGTCGTACTTAATAACAACAACACAAGTAGGCTACAAGAAAAATAATTATTCGTCTAGCGTTGTTGCAACATTTGTTGTGTTTTGGAAACTAATAACGTAACGTTTTGCAGAGTGTCACGCATAATGTTGTGTTGTAGCGATACGTGAATCAATATTCTGCAGAATATTTTACGGCCCCAATCACCATAGGCACCGTCATCAGATTTACTAATAGTTTTATTTCAATTTTGTACAACGCCGAGCCGATACAACAACTTGTTTTTGTATTTGTTTCGTATTTACTTACGGTCAGATAGGTAAACGTACTCAGAAAATTATATAATGCAAAAACATAACAGGCCCCGACCCACGTTGATTGAACAATTTTATCCGAGAATAAACACTGTGCTTCATCTCGCTGTTACTTTTCTGTATCAGTCTTCCCCCATATTTTGTTACTTTTCTGCTATCTCATTCTTTTTAGATGAACACGATTGCCTTGTTTGCTTTCGTTCCCTCTACTCACCCCCTACGTACCGTTATTTTCGTTCCTTACACACATATGCTTCTGTTAATATTTTCTGCTCTGTCTCAGAGTAGTGCTATCCACCAATAATTTTCGGTAAAACTAAAATTCCTCTCCTATATATTGTGAAATTTACTTAGTTTTTTTCAAGAGCAACGAACAGTTATTAAACAGTTTGTAGTTTTAAAAACGTAATATAGAAATTAACAATCTACTGAATCTCCAGTCCACTGTGTCTCATCGTATGAGATATTGTAAAATTTGTTTTGATCTACGTTCTTCTTCTTCTTTAACACTACAGCCCGACGTGAACCCTGGCTTCTAACACCAATCTTCTCCAAAGTCTCCTACGCATTGCCATCTCAGCCCAGCACATCCATTCTTCTGAGATTTTCCAGCATATCATCCACCCATCTTATCCTAGATATGTCTGCTTTTATAGACTTGCGGGTCAAGTTTTTCTTTGGCATACGCTGATCATCCATCCGCTCTAGGCAACTTAGCCATTGTATTCATTGAGAGTTTACAAATCTTACAATGTCCTCATGATTCAGTAGCTCATCTATCTCGTGGTTATTTCTTATTCTCCATGTTTGATCTATATTACCGATTAGAAATCCTCAACTTAGTAATTATGGTCAATCAACAAACGATGAAAGATTTAATAAGTTTTGATCCAAAAACAGACACAATTTTCAAAATACCTGTGTCTATTCAAGACAATAGTTACTTTAAATTCAACAAGGCAGGTGTTGTAGTGTAACTTTCAGCAGGAAAGATCTTTTTTAAACAATAATTGACAGAAGGTTTAGTGAATTCCGTCAAGAACTGGACAAAATGTTTAAATCATTTGTGTCGATGTTTCAGAGTTGTGAGTACAAAAATAAACACATAAACAGCTTAATATTTTGAGTGACTATGAGTGAGTGAGTGTGTGTGTGTGTGTGTGTGTGTGTGTGTGTGTGTGTGTGTGTGTGTGTGTGTGTGTGTGTGTGTGTGTGTGTGTGTGTGTGTGTGTGTGTGTGTGTGTGAGAGAGAGAGAGAGAGAGAGAGAGAGAGAGTGAGGGGGGATGGACATTAATGTTTTATACAATGTTCAGTGCAACACGTGTGGGACGCATTCGTTTATCTGCGGTCATTGCTTATCAGTTCATCTCTCCACAGTAATGAACTAATTTCTGGAAGCGCGCGCGCGTGTGTGTGTATGCATCGCTATTAGTTTATGCAATAACAGTGGCCGATGTTAAATTTATTTCTGATAAATGGAAATTGTATGTTCCGCTTCGAATTGTGAAAAAAATTTTAACAAAATATTGTATTACGTAATCTGCATAAATGTAATGTGGCTAATTCTATCCCGATTTTTTCGTTCTAGATCCAGACAGAAATTTCGTAATCATTTCACCCAAGCAAAACTAAAACATTGTTACGACGGTCTTACAGATCGTCGTATGGTACAGTAGAAACAAAACACAGTCACCAATGAAGTCACTAATTACCAGCTTTAACTAGTCACAAATAACAATTTGTAATCAACAATGTAATCCAAGTTACATTTATCTACACGCAATAACAATGTCAACTAATAGAGTTCCGTACTAATTATAACACAATAATCACTTTCCACTGTCACTTGATATCCACACTCTACAATATACGCAGGTGTCTATAACTGACTACGTCGGCCCACTGTTGCGTATCGTATAGGTCCCGCAGATGGTCCAGAATAATATTCCATTCTTTTGGCGGCGTGCCAGCATGATTTGCGTAGTTAAGGGTACTCGAACAGTGGTGGAAGGTACTTGAGTTCACGGCCTTGACAGAGACACTGCACCTGCTCAGCTAGCCGAGATACGTGTAGAGATTTTACGCTCTGCACGCGCCGACTTTACGAGAGCGTTATGTGATTGGCGTAACAACACACACACATATGTATATACATATACACTTATATATTTGTCTTCACTAACACCGGTTTTATGAAATCGTGCACAGTAGGACTCTGTCTTTCAACGTTAAGGGCTTTCGACAACTTCGAAATTTCACCAACTCGAAATGTTTGAACAGTGTTAAAATGTTTAGTTCCTTTATCATGTAATGTATTGATACGTTCCTTTGGCTACAGACTTTTTACACGCGTAAATTCGCAGAACCGCCCTTATTATGTGACCTACAATATACATATGTACCCAGGTATTACTAACTAACTTCTTGTTGGGAGTAGTTAACAAGCACTCTAACAGTCTATAAGATACTGATATGAACAGCCTTGACATAGACACTATAACGTCTTACCTACGTTATAACATCGGGAACCTGTGCTTAATTGCCTCGGATCAATTGCATAGGCTGCCATAGTCGTAACCAACTTCTTATTACTAATTTTACAAGCTGTAGTTAGAATTAAAGGAAATTTTACAGGGCGTCTGATGATTTACTCACTCAGTATTATGTGTTATGCAATGACATCTCTTTATTAAACGATTTCTTTAACAGCTCTACATGAGGTTTTCACCATAAGGTTTTCTTAATATATAGTTTACAGTTTACAACTTATTTTTTTGAAGGGGCCCTCAAAATAAGAAATGTTATATGCTAGCACTTTCCACGGATCCGGGATATTAAACTGGTTTGTAAGTAAAGCTCACTTACTCATAAACTATATTACTATTTGGGGGCCATTTGGAGAATGGACTTAATTTAACTTTTAGTATCAGTGAAGCTTTATAATATAAGCATTACTTGCTACTGCAAATATTTTTTAATCGTATGACATACTACATGTTACAAAGTGAGTATTATTAAAGTCTTTTATATTGTTATTTAAAGTGTCTTTTGTTGGCTATAGTATTTAGTATTTCATAACCACGGAAGACAAGTCTCCGTGTCACCTGTGATATCCTCCCGCTCCTCGTTATTCCAGTCCTCGGTCCTCGGTTGCAGCATGTTACATGAAGGTCAGGTATCTCTCGTTATCTTCGTATTCGGTGATGGTGAAGTGCTGAAGTCTTTTAGATCATTGTGGGTCCTGGTTCTCTGCTCTTTAATAACGGGTAGTAATAGCTCTTTGTTTTGAATGATTAACACAAAAGTTTTATTCACCTGTATCCACTTCACATGATTGTTTATTTGTTGCACTTCACTTTATGGTCTTACCACAGTTTTAATTACATAAGTTTTATATTTTAAGATTTTGTAGAGATGTCATAGGCGCACAATTTTCATTATTCTGTCTTACTTGTTTACTACATATTTATATGAATCACGGTTCAACTACATTAACGATACACATGGATTTAATAGTGTAAAGAGTGCCTTTATGTCTTAACTGACGGGATTATTCACTTTAGGAAACAAAATATTATTATCGTTCCACATTACTGCTGTGCGCAGCTTACGGCTTGACCGCTCCATTTCAAGTGGGCTTCGTTTAGGGGCAAATTTGTAACCTCGCGTAGTTTACTCTTCACCACAAAAGTAGTTCCACCTTTATTCGATAATTACGGTATTAATGTTTGACCTATTAATTATCCAAAGATATGCTTTACTTCAGAATAAAATGTAGTATACTACTGTGTTATTGTTTATTTATTTATTTAATTGCAATTTACAGGTATTATAGTTTAGTTTATGGGTCTGTATGCAAGTTGATTCCGGTTACCGCATGTCAATGCATGGTAAATTATTAAAGGGTTTCCTTACCTTTACACTCGCATTCCTTTTGGCCTTTTAAATCTCTTTATTAAATATTATTTTGAGTTATTCCAGGGGTTTAAAATTTGTTTAAATGTGCGATTTATTAAAATTTAAATTTCTCTCCTTTTTTCACTTCCTTTTTTATTTATTTTATTTATTTTTTTTAATTAATGAAATCGTCACAACACTGCACCTGCTCGACTAGCCGATAAACGTGTTAACTTTCATGTAACTGCAACTGTCAACTTTTAAACAGCGTTACGTAATTTCATAGCAATATTTACAGAAGCCTCTTCAATTACGTGTTGGAAATATTACGTATATGTGCAGCGACATTTACGTAACGCTCTAGAAACGTCGAGAGCGTCATTCTACGCGTTCTCGGTTAGCCGAGCAGGTGCAGCGCCTCTGTCAAACCGTGCACTCACGAATAGCCTATAAACTGTTCGAGCACTTGTAACTGCGCAAATTATGCTGGCACGACGCCAAAAAATGGAAAATTTAAAGGTATACGGCCGGCTTAGAAGTTACTTACACCGGCCAATATTGTAGAGTGCTGATCAAATGGTTGTTGCGGATCAGCGGAAAGATATTATTGTGTTAAATAGTGCGGTATTGCAACAATACAGTGACATTATTATTGCGTGTGGACAAATTTAACTTGAATTATTGTACTTGAGGTCACCTTGTTGATTTCAAGTTGTTTTTTGTGACCAATTCAAGTCGGTAACTAGTGACTTCATTGGTGCCTGTATTTTGTTACCACTGCACAATAAATGCTACGATCCGTGAGACCGTCATAATAATATGCCTCTGTTAACGGTCGAAGTTTTGTGTTAACAATAAAAATAGAATAATTTACACCAGACGAAATCACAATTTATGACTTTAATTACGGTTTATATAACTAAAACTACCCCAATAAACATTGACGATATGCTCCACATTTCATTGAAATGGAACATAAATTTATTCCAGAATTGTGTTGTCCATGACGTGTCCGTTGTAATTAATTAACTATATAGAACACTACCGACTCGGAACACAAATTGTTATTGATAAAAATGATAAACTTTTTACCTTTGCTACCATTTTATAAAAGCATTACACTCCACCACCGAATCACCTTTGCAAACCATCTCATTGAATCTAAACACTCTTGACAACAAGAAATATACAAGCGCACAAAAACGCATAGAAACAACATCCTAAACAAACAGACACAATTTAAATTACACATACTAGTTGAATACACTACACAATACACACATAACAATGATCTTTTGTACGACAGTGCAGTCACCAAAAGCAGGACGGACAGCGCTCCTACCGCCAGCCTCTGATGACGCTCTAACGGAGCAAAAACTAGTTTAGGCCAAAGATAAAAATTTAGCAATTTTATCAATAACAATGCGTGTTCTGAGTCAGTAGTATTCTATATAGTTAATAAATTAACTAAATCCATAGAAAATATTAAAATTCTGAAAATAAAGAAACATGCACATAAGAAAATCATATGGGAAATGTTAAAAGTAAAACATAAAATTAAAAATACACTGATGGATATTTAAATAGTAGATTTTTGTACTGAAGAATAGTTCTACTGTATTTTGAAAGTTTACTACCGGAGTGACATTCGTTGACTTTGTCGGACGTGGCTAACCGGTGACGAAGGCCAGAGGGCGTGGCCAACTGGAGCTGAACAAATAGGAACGTAGCCGAGGGGAAGTGGAAGTGCACAGTTCTCACCATCATCTTTTAGTTTACGTTTGTCCAAAACACGCAGTAACAAAACAAATAATAAATTTAACCCACTTAACATTGTCTCACTAAATAATACAAGTCACATCTGATAATTTACTTTGCATGTTTATTCTGTTTTACTTTTATTTTATTTTTTTTTTTTGTATAGTCCATCTAAGGACTACATGCCAATTTCAATTCTTTACCCTTTGTTCTTTCCTTTTTTCCAATATTCTTTCATCTTCTTACTGTCTCTTCTTCCTGTCTTCAGTCCACTTTGAACCTGCGTTTTTATGTCTCCTACCCTGGACTCCCTCCATTTTTAACACTTTTGCCCGAAAAACGTCTCTGTCAATTGCTTCTTCTGCGTGTATATTATTTTTTCTAAATCCTTTTGGACTTCTTTAATAAAAATTGATGTTGACTTCTTCCCCCACAGATATCTGAAGATTTGCTTTGTCAACCTATTGTCGTCCATTCTATATAAATGTCAAAAAGTACTAGACTTCTTTCTCTCACTGTTTCTGTTATATTTTCTATACTTTGATATATTTCATCATTACTTCTTAATTTCTAACCTTCTGGCGTTTTCTGTGGGCCTAATATTTTCCTAATAATTCGTCTTTCCAATATTTCTAGTTTGTCTAAATTATAATTCAATGCTAGACATTCACTTGCTTATAGGCATTCTGGCTTCACTACTGGCTTCACTGTTACTTTATTTTATCCTATAATGCGTTTATTCTACTTCCTCATGCATTTATTTCTTTATTTGTCACCAATTTATTAACTCATCTCTTCGACATTTTAAGTATTCTAGGAAGTATCTGTGCCCCTGAGCTTTTCTAAGAGCATGCTCATTAGTCGTCTTCTCTCTCTACACCCTCGTCGTGGTATCAATCAAGTCCCACAACCTCTAAAGAAAAATTATCCATCTGCAATCGCAAGGACGCTCATTGATAAAGTACGTCTTTTTATTATGATCATTCTGATATAAGCTCCATTCCAAAATTTTCCATATCTCGACAGCTATTTTAATTAATGTGTCTTTTATGAATACCCCGTAAAATAATTACGCCGCCACTCACACGCACGGCTAAGCATTCTTACCCACCATATGGCAGCAGTTAAAGTTGTTTACAAACTTAAATCACTTAAAACTAACATTTTTTACAACGTTACTTATCAACGACCGGTAATTTACAATGTTCAAATCTGAAATCTCTACTTTTGCATATAGTGTCTTTATATGGTATATTATGCTTCATTCTCTGATGAATTCAATATATGCAATTACAATGTCCATTGCAGGGCACAGAAATGCAAGCAATAATTGTATTAGCAAACCTGGCATGATGTATTCAACTTTTGAATTCAAACTGTAGGTGAGAAGGGACGGTAAGGGTATTCAATATTGTTCACGAGCTTTGCACGGGTCTCCTTACACGATTGACCGCTATGCTGCGTATTGAAATTCTCCGCGTGCAATGCCAGCCAGCGTTCTTTGACTGAATTCAACGGAACAGAAAGTCGATCTGAATTTTCCTATTCAGAACTGTTTAATGTAGTATATTCTGTGCTGGCAGATCTTATTAACAATCTATAATTAAATTTACGAGAGCTATTTAAAAATTAACATCAGATTAGTAGGTAAAGAAAAGAAAATATTGAAAACTCTTTTGTAATACACAAAAATTATGCATACACATCTATTGTTACGACGTTTGTAAGTAGTAATATAATTTGTCTACACGCAATAATAAATAGAGCTAATAGAGTCCCATAACATAATAATCTATTCCCACTAATCCGCGACAATCACTTGATCCGCACTCTACAATTTCGCCAGGTGTAACTAAATTCTAAACCGGCCGCTGTTGTTTATATAGGGCCCCGCAGGTGTGCCAAAAAATGTTCCATTCTTTTGGCGGCGTGCCGACATAATGTGCATAGATAAGAGTGCTCTCGAACAGTCTGGAAGCTACTTTACTGTGAGGCCTTGACACAGACACTGCACCTGCCGAGAAACGTGTAGAACTATTACGTAACTGCACCTGCCCACTTTTCGAGACCGTTATGTAGTTGTCATAGCAATACTTTAAAGACTTGAAGTTCAGTAAAGTTTACTAACGGGAATAGCTAGGAAAATTGTGGGCATGCTGTGTTGTGCGGCAGACAATCGAGACCGGTGCACCGATGGATTCTAAATCCGAGCAGGACTGTCAACGCGTCACCTAGACGATGATTTGGCTGGCTATCTACCGGTTTGACACCAATGAGAATCTCATAAATGGCGTCAGCACATGGCTGAGTAATCTCGTGGCAGCGGGTAATCTACACAGTGGCGTATCTAGAATTTGGCCATTGGGGGGAGGGTCCGAGGTCCAGTCGGTTTCACACAAAAGAAAAAATAAGTTAAATCTAATCAATATTACTATTTTTGAAGTGGCTGAAGAACGTCTGATAACATCCTGAAATCAATCCAATTGAACTAAAAAGCAATAACTCAATACAAATACTTACTTATTTACTCACTAGCCAACGCCCACCCTTGGCTGTTGAGCCATTAGGCGACGCGCTGACCAGTAGCGTCGGGCTTCGGCGATTTCGGTGTCCTCGTTGGACGAGGTGTGGTCTAATGCCGGGCAGTCTCTCAGATGGTTGGCATCCATCGTCGCGTGGCCGCACAGCTGGCACTCAGGGGTTGGCAGCGCGTGGAGGCGGTGCAGATGTGAAGCGAGATAGTCGTGTCCGGTTTTTAGTCGGAAGTCAATAAAAATACGCATTATTAAAATATTGTTTACAAGATATTGTTTACAATGACTGAACTGATTTTCCCTGTGTTTCATACTTTAAAGATACAAGCTAATGCTGTGCAATAAACCTGTTGATATATTAAAAAAAAAAGTTACTACTATTAGTTGTAAAAACAATAAAACAGTCTAAAAATTAGGATATTAACAAGATTCGTAAATTTTTGTCGACCCTCTGGGAGGGGTGTTCGGTTTTGTTCGTCTCGGCCCTGGTTCTTGAACACGTGGCTGCAAAAACTGGTGTAGATGCAATAAGTGTCTGTATGTGGGTGGTGATTATGAACAACTGCAATATAGCGCTTCGACAATTACGTAATGCTATGGAAGATTCAAGAGCGTAGTTCTACGCGTTTGTGGACTAGCCTAGCGCGTGTAGTCGGCACGTTCACATTACACCTCGTCCCCAGACTGTTCCAGCGTCTGTGTCCCCCGTAAAATGGAATATTATTTTGGAACCTCTGCGGGACCTACATAAGCAACAGCGGCCTCAACCTGACGATGCTGTATATTGAGGATCAAGTGATTATTGCGGATTAGTGTGTTATAATTAGTGCGGAACTGTATTAATTGACATCATTATTATTATGTGTGTATAAATTTAACGAATTATTGTATGAGAGTCATAGATTTCAAATCGTTATTCGTCATCATTATCATCATCAACCTCAAGGTTTAAACCAAGAATGGTCTGTTCCGGTCTCGAATAGTGAAATATTATTACAGCTGGTCACTCCAGCGCTTCTTCGGACGTCCCACACCTCTCCGTCCCCTCGGCTTATAGTTCGATAGTTGTTTGGGGATGCGGCAGTCATCTCATTCGGCAAAGATGTTCCCACCAATTGAGCCGATACTGGGTAATCCTGTCGAGTATACTCATAATATTAAGTTCCCGCCGTATGTCTGTGTTTCTTCTATGAGCATGAAGATTATACCCTGCCACGTGTCTGAGAAATCTCTTTTCAGCTCCTTTGATGCGACTGACCTGGCCTCTCATTAAAGTTTAATTCTCAGACCCATAAATAAGTGTGGGAAGAGCCATCCCCTTGTAGAATTTTAGGCGTGTTCCTTTACTTGCTGACTTACGGGTTCGCCTGATGGTCCCGCATATAAGGTTGAACTTATGCAACTTATGCATCACGTCGTTGCTTGCATTATAAGACACACTGTAGCCCAGTTATTCAAAACTGCTAACTTGTTCCAGGACAGTACCATCTATAACAATTTTTGCCCGTACGGGATCAGTTCCACAAAAAGCCATCACCTTGGTTTTAACTGTGGGTATCTCCAATCTAGAGTCTTTGCAGATTGCATTTAACAAATGTATACCCATATTCAATCGTTATTAGTGATTAGTGACTTCATTGATGTCTGTGTTTTGCTTCCGCTTTACAATACGACGATCCGTGAGGGCCTTCGAGTGGTTGCCCTCGGACGTCTGATAGTCTGTTGGAGCTCTCGAAACCAGTTGAACCGACGATGAGTAACCAGGACCACCCCCGTCCACTTCGGGTCCTGCAGCCCCTAACGATTTTGTTCGCCTCTTTCCGCCCATCGACAGCCTCGTCATAATTTGTATTTGTGAGCACAGTTCCAAACGTACCCAATAAACGATGATGAGACGTCGTTTTGACTGATACCGCTTTATCGTTTTGTACCACTACTGAGCTACCTAGCCGGACACTATGTTATGCCTACAAGAAAATATTGTGGAAAACCACAGTAAAATAATATTCTTGTGACAACTGTTTTGAATGATGCTTTGTTGAAATTCTGTCAATTGAATAATTGTTCACATTTAAAAGCTCTTATCACTGACTACAGAAAATTTACTAAATTTAATTGTCTTTTAAGAGTTTGCTTTTATAGATTTTAGTCTTTAAAAACTCTTTATAGTTTATAATATCAATAATAATATTAATGTATATTAATTGAAGTTACAGTTTACAAGGTACGTCTAGATAGAAAATTAAAGTTTTACAAAGTTATGACGGTCTCCGTATTGCCCTATGGATGTGAATAATGGACAACAATCAAGAAACAAGAAAGTAAAATAGAGGCCTCACAAATGGCGTTCTTAACAATATGTACCTATCACAATATGACAGTTAATGTTATCTTAACCATATAAGCAATATTATTTCTTAAAAATAATTTAAAATTCATGATAGGAATTTGTTAAGTTAGGTAAGTTTCAAACGATATGTGGGGCAATCAACCGCATTCTAGAAACAAGGTGCGTCGAGAGACAAAATAAAAGTTTTACAAAGTTATGGCAGTCCCCGAACTGTCCTATGGATGAGTCAAGCAAGAAACAAGAAAGTAAAATACAGGCCTCACAAATGGCGTTCTTAACAATATGTACCTATCACAATATGACAGTTAATGTTATCTTAACCATATAAGCAATATTATTACTTAAAAATAATTTAAAATTCATGATAGGAATTTGTTAAGTTAGGTAAGTTTCAAACGATCTGTGGGGCAATCAACCGCATTCTAGAAACAAGGTGCGTCGAGAGACAAAATAAAAGTTTTACAAAGTTATGGCAGTCCCCGAACTGTCCTATGGATGAGTCAAGCAAGAAACAAGAAAGTAAAATACAGGCCTCTAAAATGGCGTTCTTAACAATATGTACCTATCACAATATGACAGTTAATGTTATCTTAACCATATAAGCAATATTATTACTTAAAAATAATTTAAAATTCATGATAGGAATTTGTTAAGTTAGGTAAGTTTCAAACGATCTGTGGGGCAATCAACCGCATTCTAGAAACAAGGTGCGTCGAGAGACAAAATAAAAGTTTTACAAAGTTATGGCAGTCCCCGAACTGTCCTATGGATGAGTCAAGCAAGAAACAAGAAAGTAAAATACAGGCCTCACAAATGGCGTTCTTAACAATATGTACCTATCACAATATGACAGTTAATGTTATCTTAACCATATAAGCAATATTATTACTTAAAAATAATTTAAAATTCATGATAGGAATTTGTTAAGTTAGGTAAGTTTCAAACGATATGTGGGACAATCAACCGCATTCTAGAAACAAGGTGCGTCGAGAGACAAAATAAAAGTTTTACAAAGTTATGGCAGTCCCCGAACTGTCCTATGGATGAGTCAAGCAAGAAACAAGAAAGTAAAATACAGGCCTCTAAAATAGCGTTCTTAACAATATGTACCTATCACAATATGACAGTTAATGTTATCTTAACCATATAAGCAATATTATTACTTAAAAATAATTTAAAATTCATGATAGGAATTTGTTAAGTTAGGTAAGTTTCAAACGATCTGTGGGGCAATCAACCGCATTCTAGAAACAAGGTGCGTCGAGAGACAAAATAAAAGTTTTACAAAGTTATGGCAGTCCCCGAACTGTCCTATGGATGAGTCAAGCAAGAAACAAGAAAGTAAAATACAGGCCTCACAAATGGCGTTCTTAACAATATGTACCTATCACAATATGACAGTTAATGTTATCTTAACCATATAAGCAATATTATTACTTAAAAATAATTTAAAATTCATGATAGGAATTTGTTAAGTTAGGTAAGTTTCAAACGATATGTGGGACAATCAACCGCATTTTAGAAACAAGGTGCATCGAGATACAAAATAAAAGTTTTACAAAGTTATGGCAGTCCCCGAACTGTCCTATGGATGAGTCAAGCAAGAAACAAGAAAGTAAAATACAGGCCTCTAAAATAGCGTTCTTAACAATATGTACCTATCACAATATGACAGTTAATGTTATCTTAACCATATAAGCAATATTATTACTTAAAAATAATTTAAAATTCATGATAGGAATTTGTTAAGTTAGGTAAGTTTCAAACGATCTGTGGGGCAATCAACCGCATTCTAGAAACCAGGTGCGTCGAGAGACAAAATAAAAGTTTTACAAAGTTATGGCAGTCCCCGAACTGTCCTATGGATGAGTCAAGCAAGAAACAAGAAAGTAAAATACAGGCCTCACAAATGGCGTTCTTAACAATATGTACCTATCACAATATGACAGTTAATGTTATCTTAACCATATAAGCAATATTATTACTTAAAAATAATTAAAATTCATGATAGGAATTTGTTAAGTCAGGTAAGTTTCAAACGATCTGTGGGACAATCAACCGCATTTTAGAAACATTGTGCGTCGAGAGACAAAATAAAAGTTTTACACAGATATGACAGTCCCCGAACTGTCCTATGGATGAGTCAAGCAAGAAACAAGAAAATAAAATACAGGCCTCTAAAATAGCGTTCTTAACAATATGTACCTATCACAATATGACAGTTAATGTTATCTTAACCATATAAGCAATATTATTACTTAAAAATAATTAAAATTCATGATAGGAATTTGTTAAGTTAGGTAAGTTTCAAACGATCTGTGGGACAATCAACCGCATTCTAGAAACAAGGTGCATCGAGATACAAAATAAAAGTTTTACAAAGTTATGGCAGTCCCCGAACTGTCCTATGGATGAGTCAAGCAAGAAACAAGAAAGTAAAATACAGGCCTCACAAATGGCGTTCTTAACAATATGTACCTATCACAATATGACAGTTAATGTTATCTTAACCATATAAGCAATATTATTACTTAAAAATAATTTAAAATTCATGATAGGAATTTGTTAAGTTAGGTAAGTTTCAAACGATATGTGGGACAATCAACCGCATTTTAGAAACAAGGTGCATCGAGATACAAAATAAAAGTTTTACAAAGTTATGGCAGTCCCCGAACTGTCCTATGGATGAGTCAAGCAAGAAACAAGAAAGTAAAATACAGGCCTCTAAAATAGCGTTCTTAACAATATGTACCTATCACAATATGACAGTTAATGTTATCTTAACCATATAAGCAATATTATTACTTAAAAATAATTTAAAATTCATGATAGGAATTTGTTAAGTTAGGTAAGTTTCAAACGATCTGTGGGGCAATCAACCGCATTCTAGAAACAAGGTGCGTCGAGAGACAAAATAAAAGTTTTACAAAGTTATGGCAGTCCCCGAACTGTCCTATGGATGAGTCAAGCAAGAAACAAGAAAGTAAAATACAGGCCTCACAAATGGCGTTCTTAACAATATGTACCTATCACAATATGACAGTTAATGTTATCTTAACCATATAAGCAATATTATTACTTAAAAATAATTAAAATTCATGATAGGAATTTGTTAAGTCAGGTAAGTTTCAAACGATCTGTGGGACAATCAACCGCATTTTAGAAACATTGTGCGTCGAGAGACAAAATAAAAGTTTTACACAGATATGACAGTCCCCGAACTGTCCTATGGATGAGTCAAGCAAGAAACAAGAAAATAAAATACAGGCCTCTAAAATAGCGTTCTTAACAATATGTACCTATCACAATATGACAGTTAATGTTATCTTAACCATATAAGCAATATTATTACTTAAAAATAATTAAAATTCATGATAGGAATTTGTTAAGTTAGGTAAGCTTCAAACGATACGTGGGACAATCAACCGCATTTTAGAAACAAGGTGCATCGAGATACAAAATAAAAGTTTTACAAAGTTATGGCAGTCCCCGAACTGTCCTATGGATGAGTCAAGCAAGAAACAAGAAAGTAAAATACAGGCCTCTAAAATAGCGTTCTTAACAATATGTACCTATCACAATATGACAGTTACTGTTATCTTAACCATATAAGCAATATTATTACTTAAAAATAATTTAAAATTCATGATAGGAATTTGTTAAGTTAGGTAAGTTTCAAACGATCTGTGGGGCAATCAACCGCATTCTAGAAACATTGTGCGTCGAGAGACAAAATAAAAGTTTTACACAGATATGACAGTCCCCGAACTGTCCTATGGATGAGTCAAGCAAGAAACAAGAAAATAAAATACAGGCCTCTAAAATAGCGTTCTTAACAATATGTACCTATCACAATATGACAGTTAATGTTATCTTAACCATATAAGCAATATTATTACTTAAAAATAATTAAAATTCATGATAGGAATTTGTTAAGTCAGGTAAGTTTCAAACGATCTGTGGGACAATCAACCGCATTTTAGAAACATTGTGCGTCGAGAGACAAAATAAAAGTTTTACACAGATATCACAGTCCCCGAACTGTCCTATGGATGAGTCAAGCAAGAAACAAGAAAATAAAATACAGGCCTCTAAAATAGCGTTCTTAACAATATGTACCTATCACAATATGACAGTTAATGTTATCTTAACCATATAAGCAATATTATTACTTAAAAATAATTAAAATTCATGATAGGAATTTGTTAAGTTAGGTAAGTTTCAAACGATATGTGGGACAATCAACCGCATTCTAGAAGCAAGGTGCGTCGAGAGACAAAATAAAAGTTTTACACAGTTATGGCAGTCCCCGAACTGTCCTATGGATGAGTCAAACAAGAAACAAGAAAGTAAAATACAGGCCTCTAAAATAGCGTCCTTAATAATACGTACCTATCACAATATGACAGTTAATGTTATCTTAACCATATAAGCAATATTATTACTTAAAAATAATTTAAAATTCATGATAGGAATTTGTTAAGTTAGGTAAGTTTCAAACGATCTGTGGGGCAATCAACCGCATTCTATAAACAAGGTGCGTCGAGAGACAAAATAAAAGTTTTACACAGTTATGGCAGTCCCCGAACTGTCCTATGGATGAGTCAAACAAGAAACAAGAAAATAAAATACAGGCCTCTAAAATAGCGTCCTTAATAATACGTACCTATCACAATATGACAGTTAATGTTATCTTAACCATATAAGCAATATTATTACTTAAAAATAATTTAAAATTCATGATAGGAATTTGTTAAGTTAGGTAAGTTTCAAACGATCTGTGGGACAATCAACCGCATTCTAGAAACAAGGTGCGTCGAGAGACAAAATAAAAGTTTTACAAAGTTATGGCAGTCCCCGAACTGTCCTATGGATGAGTCAAGCAAGAAACAAGAAAGTAAAATACAGGCCTAACAAATGGCGTTCTTAACAATATGTACCTATCACAATATGACAGTTAATGTTATCTTAACCATATAAGCAATATTATTGCTTAAAAATAATTTAAAATTCATGATAGGAATTTGTTAAGTTAGGTAAGTTTCAAACGATATGTGGGACAATCAACCGCATTCTAGAAACAAGGTGCGGCGAGAGACAAAATAAAAGTTTTACACAGTTATGGCAGTCCCCGAACTGTCCTATGGATGAGTCAAACAAGAAACAAGAAAGTAAAATACAGGCCTCTAAAATAGCGTTCTTAACAATATGTACCTATCACAATATGACAGTTAATGTTATCTTAACCATATAAGCAATATTATTACTTAAAAATAATTTAAAATTCATGATAGGAATTTGTTAAGTTAGGTAAGTTTCAAACGATCTGTGGGACAATCAACCGCATTCTAGAAACAAGGTGCGTCGAGAGACAAAATAAAAGTTTTACAAAGTTATGGCAGTCCCCGAACTGTCCTATGGATGAGTCAAGCAAGAAACAAGAAAGTAAAATACAGGCCTCACAAATGGCGTTCTTAACAATATGTACCTATCACAATATGACAGTTAATGTTATCTTAACCATATAAGCAATATTATTTCTTAAAAATAATTTAAAATTCATGATAGGAATTTGTTAAGTTAGGTAAGTTTCAAACGATATGTGGGACAATCAACCGCATTCTAGAAACAAGGTGCATCGAGAGACAAAATAAAAGTTTTACACAGTTATGGCAGTCCCCGAACTGTCCTATGGATGAGTCAAACAAGAAACAAGAAAGTAAAATACAGGCCTCACAAATGGCGTTCTTAACAATATGTACCTATCACAATATGACAGTTAATGTTATCTTAACCATATAAGCAATATTATTTCTTAAAAATAATTTAAAATTCATGATAGGAATTTGTTAAGTTAGGTAAGTTTCAAACGATATGTGGGACAATCAACCGCATTCTAGAAACAAGGTGCATCGAGAGACAAAATAAAAGTTTTACACAGTTATGGCAGTCCCCGAACTGTCCTATGGATGAGTCAAACAAGAAACAAGAAAGTAAAATACAGGCCTCTAAAATAGCGTTCTTAACAATATGTACCTATCACAATATGACAGTTAATGTTATCTTAACCATATAAGCAATATTATTACTTAAAAATAATTTAAAATTCATGATAGGAATTTGTTAAGTTAGGTAAGTTTCAAACGATCTGTGGGACAATCAACCGCATTCTAGAAACAAGGTGCGTCGAGAGACAAAATAAAAGTTTTACAAAGTTATGGCAGTCCCCGAACTGTCCTATGGATGAGTCAAGCAAGAAACAAGAAAGTAAAATACAGGCCTCACAAATGGCGTTCTTAACAATATGTACCTATCACAATATGACAGTTAATGTTATCTTAACCATATAAGCAATATTATTACTTAAAAATAATTAAAATTCATGATAGGAATTTGTTAAGTCAGGTAAGTTTCAAACGATCTGTGGGACAATCAACCGCATTTTAGAAACATTGTGCGTCGAGATACAAAATAAAAGTTTTACACAGATATGACAGTCCCCGAACTGTCCTATGGATGAGTCAAGCAAGAAACAAGAAAATAAAATACAG
Organism: Magicicada septendecula; assembly: GCA_034769895.1. Lineage (NCBI taxonomy): Eukaryota > Metazoa > Arthropoda > Insecta > Hemiptera > Cicadidae > Magicicada > Magicicada septendecula. Next base: position 2,594,273 of record CM068374.1, read on the forward strand.
GCCTCTAAAATAGCGTTCTTAGCAATATGTACCTATCACAATATGACAGTTAATGTTATCTTAACCATATAAGCAATATTATTACTTAAAAATAATTAAAATTCATGATAGGAATTTGTTAAGTCAGGTAAGTTTCAAACGATCTGTGGGACAATCAACCGCATTCTAGAAGCAAGGTGCGTCGAGAGACAAAATAAAAGTTTTACACAGTTATGGCAGTCCCCGAACTGTCCTATGGATGAGTCAAGCAAGAAACAAGAAAGTAAAATACAGGCCTCTAAAATAGCGTTCTTAACAATATGTACCTATCACAATATGACAGTTAATGTTATCTTAACCATATAAGCAATATTATTACTTAAAAATAATTAAAATTCATGATAGGAATTTGTTAAGTCAGGTAAGTTTCAAACGATCTGTGGGACAATCAACCGCATTCTAGAAGCAAGGTGCGTCGAGAGACAAAATAAAAGTATTACACAGATATGACAGTCCCCGAACTGTCCTATGGATGAGTCAAGCAAGAAACAAGAAAATAAAATACAGGCCTCTAAAATAGCGTTCTTAACAATATGTACCTATCACAATATGACAGTTAATGTTATCTTAACCATATAAGCAATATTATTACTTAAAAATAATTAAAATTCATGATAGGAATTTGTTAAGTCAGGTAAGTTTCAAACGATCTGTGGGACAATCAACCGCATTTTAGAAACATTGTGCGTCGAGAGACAAAATAAAAGTTTTACACAGTTATGGCAGTCCCCGAACTGTCCTATGGATGAGTCAAACAAGAAACAAGAAAGTAAAATACAGGCCTCTAAAATAGCGTCCTTAATAATACGTACCTATCACAATATGACAGTTAATGTTATCTTAACCATATAAGCAATATTATTACTTAAAAATAATTTAAAATTCATGATAGGAATTTGTTAAGTTAGGTAAGTTTCAAACGATCTGTGGGGCAATCAACCGCATTCTATAAACAAGGTGCGTCGAGAGACAAAATAAAAGTTTTACACAGTTATGGCAGTCCCCGAACTGTCCTATGGATGAGTCAAACAAGAAACAAGAAAGTAAAATACAGGCCTCTAAAATAGCGTCCTTAATAATACGTACCTATCACAATATGACAGTTAATGTTATCTTAACCATATAAGCAATATTATTACATAAAAATAATTTAAAATTCACGATAGGAATTTGTTAAGTTAGGTAAGTTTCAAACGATCTGTGGGACAATCAACCGCATTCTAGAAACAAGGTGCGTCGAGAGACAAAATAAAAGTTTTACAAAGTTATGGCAGTCCCCGAACTGTCCTATGGATGAGTCAAGCAAGAAACAAGAAAGTAAAATACAGGCCTCACAAATGGCGTTCTTAATAATACGTACCTATCACAATATGACAGTTAATGTTATCTTAACCATATAAGCAATATTATTACTTAAAAATAATTTAAAATTCATGATAGGAATTTGTTAAGTTAGGTAAGTTTCAAACGATCTGTGGGACAATCAACCGCATTCTAGAAACAAGGTGCGTCGAGAGACAAAATAAAAGTTTTACACAGTTATGGCAGTCCCCGAACTGTCCTATGGATGAGTCAAACAAGAAACAAGAAAGTAAAATACAGGCCTCACAAATGGCGTTCTTAACAATATGTACCTATCACAATATGACAGTTAATGTTATCTTAACCATATAAGCAATATTATTTCTTAAAAATAATTTAAAATTCATGATAGGAATTTGTTAAGTTAGGTAAGTTTCAAACGATATGTGGGACAATCAACCGCATTCTAGAAACAAGGTGCGTCGAGAGACAAAATAAAAGTTTTACACAGTTATGGCAGTCCCCGAACTGTCCTATGGATGAGTCAAACAAGAAACAAGAAAGTAAAATACAGGCCTCTAAAATAGCGTTCTTAACAATATGTACCTATCACAATATGACAGTTAATGTTATCTTAACCATATAAGCAATATTATTACTTAAAAATAATTTAAAATTCATGATAGGAATTTGTTAAGTTAGGTAAGTTTCAAACGATCTGTGGGACAATCAACCGCATTCTAGAAACAAGGTGCGTCGAGAGACAAAATAAAAGTTTTACAAAGTTATGGCAGTCCCCGAACTGTCCTATGGATGAGTCAAGCAAGAAACAAGAAAGTAAAATACAGGCCTCACAAATGGCGTTCTTAACAATATGTACCTATCACAATATGACAGTTAATGTTATCTTAACCATATAAGCAATATTATTACTTAAAAATAATTAAAATTCATGATAGGAATTTGTTAAGTCAGGTAAGTTTCAAACGATCTGTGAGACAATCAACCGCATTTTAGAAACATTGTGCGTCGAGAGACAAAATAAAAGTTTTACACAGATATGACAGTCCCCGAACTGTCCTATGGATGAGTCAAGCAAGAAACAAGAAAATAAAATACAGGCCTCTAAAATAGCGTTCTTAACAATATGTACCTATCACAATATGACAGTTAATGTTATCTTAACCATATAAGCAATATTATTACTTAAAAATAATTAAAATTCATGATAGGAATTTGTTAAGTCAGGTAAGTTTCAAACGATCTGTGGGACAATCAACCGCATTCTAGAAGCAAGGTGCGTCGAGAGACAAAATAAAAGTTTTACACAGTTATGGCAGTCCCCGAACTGTCCTATGGATGAGTCAAGCAAGAAACAAGAAAGTAAAATACAGGCCTCTAAAATAGCGTTCTTAACAATATGTACCTATCACAATATGACAGTTAATGTTATCTTAACCATATAAGCAATATTATTACTTAAAAATAATTAAAATTCATGATAGGAATTTGTTAAGTCAGGTAAGTTTCAAACGATCTGTGGGACAATCAACCGCATTCTAGAAGCAAGGTGCGTCGAGAGACAAAATAAAAGTTTTACACAGATATGACAGTCCCCGAACTGTCCTATGGATGAGTCAAGCAAGAAACAAGAAAATAAAATACAGGCCTCTAAAATAGCGTTCTTAACAATATGTACCTATCACAATATGACAGTTAATGTTATCTTAACCATATAAGCAATATTATTACTTAAAAATAATTAAAATTCATGATAGGAATTTGTTAAGTCAGGTAAGTTTCAAACGATCTGTGGGACAATCAACCGCATTTTAGAAACATTGTGCGTCGAGAGACAAAATAAAAGTTTTACACAGTTATGGCAGTCCCCGAACTGTCCTATGGATGAGTCAAACAAGAAACAAGAAAGTAAAATACAGGCCTCTAAAATAGCGTCCTTAATAATACGTACCTATCACAATATGACAGTTAATGTTATCTTAACCATATAAGCAATATTATTACTTAAAAATAATTTAAAATTCATGATAGGAATTTGTTAAGTTAGGTAAGTTTCAAACGATCTGTGGGGCAATCAACCGCATTCTATAAACAAGGTGCGTCGAGAGACAAAATAAAAGTTTTACACAGTTATGGCAGTCCCCGAACTGTCCTATGGATGAGTCAAACAAGAAACAAGAAAGTAAAATACAGGCCTCTAAAATAGCGTCCTTAATAATACGTACCTATCACAATATGACAGTTAATGTTATCTTAACCATATAAGCAATATTATTACTTAAAAATAATTTAAAATTCACGATAGGAATTTGTTAAGTTAGGTAAGTTTCAAACGATCTGTGGGACAATCAACCGCATTCTAGAAACAAGGTGCGTCGAGAGACAAAATAAAAGTTTTACAAAGTTATGGCAGTCCCCGAACTGTCCTATGGATGAGTCAAGCAAGAAACAAGAAAGTAAAATACAGGCCTCACAAATGGCGTTCTTAATAATACGTACCTATCACAATATGACAGTTAATGTTATCTTAACCATATAAGCAATATTATTACTTAAAAATAATTTAAAATTCATGATAGGAATTTGTTAAGTTAGGTAAGTTTCAAACGATCTGTGGGACAATCAACCGCATTCTAGAAACAAGGTGCGTCGAGAGACAAAATAAAAGTTTTACACAGTTATGGCAGTCCCCGAACTGTCCTATGGATGAGTCAAACAAGAAACAAGAAAGTAAAATACAGGCCTCTAAAATAGCGTCCTTAATAATACGTACCTATCACAATATGACAGTTAATGTTATCTTAACCATATAAGCAATATTATTACTTAAAAATAATTTAAAATTCATGATAGGAATTTGTTAAGTTAGGTAAGTTTCAAACGATCTGTGGGACAATCAACCGCATTCTAGAAACAAGGTGCGTCGAGAGACAAAATAAAAGTTTTACAAAGTTATGGCAGTCCCCGAACTGTCCTATGGATGAGTCAAGCAAGAAACAAGAAAGTAAAATACAGGCCTCACAAATGGCGTTCTTAACAATATGTACCTATCACAATATGACAGTTAATGTTATCTTAACCATATAAGCAATATTATTTCTTAAAAATAATTTAAAATTCATGATAGGAATTTGTTAAGTTAGGTAAGTTTCAAACGATATGTGGGACAATCAACCGCATTCTAGAAACAAGGTGCGTCGAGAGACAAAATAAAAGTTTTACACAGTTATGGCAGTCCCCGAACTGTCCTATGGATGAGTCAAACAAGAAACAAGAAAGTAAAATACAGGCCTCTAAAATAGCGTTCTTAACAATATGTACCTATCACAATATGACAGTTAATGTTATCTTAACCATATAAGCAATATTATTACTTAAAAATAATTTAAAATTCATGATAGGAATTTGTTAAGTTAGGTAAGTTTCAAACGATCTGTGGGACAATCAACCGCATTCTAGAAACAAGGTGCGTCGAGAGACAAAATAAAAGTTTTACAAAGTTATGGCAGTCCCCGAACTGTCCTATGGATGAGTCAAGCAAGAAACAAGAAAGTAAATTACAGGTCTCACAAATGGCGTACTTAAGCGGGAGCTAAATGGTGTTCCAAACTTGACCATATAAGGAATCAGGCCATAATAGTAGAGGGAAAATGAGAGTTCAAACCCAGAAAGGAATTCCCCCCAGGCCATATCTGGACCACAGCATCCGCGACTTTTTCGTTGATCTGCGTCAAGATCCGCGAACCGCTGGACCCGCAGCATCCCGATGGACCACAGCACCGCGTATTTCCGCGAATAAATTTTTTTATTTTTTTTATTTGGTTTTTTTATTTTTTAATTAAATTGATTTGGTGGGATGAGGTTCAATGGACCACCAGCATCCGTGAATATAATTTTTTATTTTTTTAAGAAAGCTGATTTGCATATCAGTGGGTGGCTTTGGGTGGGTGGTTTTTTTATTTCATATCAGTGGGTGGTGGTGGGTGGGGGGTGGTTCCAACTCGAAGCATTATAGTGTATATTAAAATATATGATCAGTTGTACCAACCTTTGCATGAGTTCAAATTTGTTGTGTGTTATAATGTATATTAAATCTATATGATCAGGTGTACCAACCTCTGTAGTATTATTATAGTGTATAGATATTTTATATGAGCAGGTTTGTCAACATTTTCTGCGGTGGGGGGAGGGAAATTCAAATATGTGTTATATTGTGTATGTATAGAGCAGATCTGTCAACATTTTTTTCTCTTCTGTGGTGGGAAATTCAAACTATATGATCATAATTGGTACTCTCTCTCGCTCTCTCACACGTTGTGTATGTCTCTCTCTATCTCTCTCGTTGTCAAACGTTATGCTCACCGGCATTATAGTGTATATTAAAATATATGATTAGGTGTACCAACCTTTACATGAGTTCAAATTTGTCGCGTGTTATAATGTATATTAAATCTATATGATCAGATGTACCAACCTCTGTATTATTCGTCCTCTCACTCCCTCTCTCTCACTCTCTCTCTCTCTCTCTCGTTGTCAAACGTTATGCTCAAACTGTTCTCCTCTCTCTGTGGTCAGTACCGAACGCATGTATATGAAATTAGAAAGTTTATTCGACAAATATTAACGTCCTCTCACTCTCTCTCTCTCTCTCTCTTTCTCTCTCTCTCTCTCTCTCACTCTCACTTGTTTCAACTGTGTCAACAAATAGTAACGTCCTCTCTCTCTCTCTCTCTCTCTCTCTCTCTCTCTCTCTCTCTCTCTCTCTCTCTCTCTCACTTTCACACGTTTCAACTATGCAAGGTTCCATACCCTTTCTCCTGTCTCCCTCTCGTACATTGAGTAGTCGGTGTGATGAATAAATAATTTTAGCACTATCTCTCTTTCGTTGTCAAAACGTCGTCTTCATTTTCAATGTATTAAATAATTAATAGTTTTATAATGCAGTCAGTGTGATTGATCCTTGTTAGAAATATATATATTTGGCGTCAATGAACTACTTACCTGTTATGTTGTTACAGACAATACTTCTGTTTTAAGGTTGCAGTTTACACACACACACACACATAGGTTCAGTAGTGTATAGCGAAATAAATTAAAATTATACACACACATGAAAACGGCGGCTGAAATTCATACAAATCTTCTGATGTAACAGTTCACAAAAAATAAATTAATTGTACACATGTTCAGAGGTGTAGAGTGAAATAAAATAAAGTCATAATTTGTTTAAATGATTAAATATATTTTAACATTCACAATATAAAATTCACAATTAAATAAATACATTAGAAATTGATATTTTTCGAAAGTTTATATATAATTGTGTGTCGTACTTGTAGAAGAAGCAACCTGCAACATAACAATACAACAACAACATTAAAATCATGTTAAATATCACACACACACAGATGCACACGCAACGCGCGCACATACAGACGCATACGCAACGTAATCACACACACACACACACACATACATACGCATACGCAACGTAACCAAACACGCAACGCGCCCACACACAGACGCAAACGCAACGTAATCATACACATACATACAACGTGTACATGTAGGGCCAATAAACAGATAACAGATTTAAATATGCTATAGTCATTGTAAGACGTTACAATCATTGAAGTGTTTAATAAGTAAATTGTATGTATGTATATATCACTGAATAATAATCGTTCTAGTGTTAACGTTTGCTGCAACAGGTAAAGCAGTTTACAAATAATTACATATAGGTTCAGAGGCGTATAGTGAAATAAATTAATGTGTCGTACTTGTAGAAGAAGCAACAACAACATTAAAATCATGTTAAATATCACACACACACACACACACACACACGCATACGTAACGTAATCACACACATACATACATACAACGTACACACGTTTGGGTTACACCACACGTGCACGCACACACACACACACACACACAGACGTACACGCACACATACGCAACACGTGCACACACACACACACACGCACACACACACACGCACACGCACACACATACAGACAACGTGCATACGAATCATGTACATGTAGGTCCAATAAAACAGATAACAGATAACAGATTTAAATATGCTATAGTCATTGTATGTATGTATATATCACTGTAGTGAAATAAATTAATGTGTCGTACTTGTAGAAGAAGCAACAACAACATTAAAATCATGTTAAATATCACACACACACACACATACGCACACGCATACGTAACGTAATCACACACATACATACATACAACGTACACACGTTTGGGTTACACCACACGTGCACGCACACACACACACACACACACACACACACACACACACAGACGTACACGCACACATACGCAACACGTGCACACACACACACGCACACACACACACACACACACACGCACACGCACACACATACAGACAACGTGCATACGAATCATGTACATGTAGGTCCAATAAAACAGATAACAGATAACAGATTTAAATATGCTATAGTCATTGTATGTATGTATATATCACTGTAGTGAAATAAATTAATGTGTCGTACTTGTAGAAGAAGCAACAACAACATTAAAATCATGTTAAATATTATCGTTTGCTGCAACAGGTAACGCAGTTTACAAATAATTACATATAGGTTCAGAGGCGTATAGTGAAATAAATTAAAAAAATTGTTTATTAAAAGTAGTTTGTCACCTTAACGAGATACAATTTCCACATGCGCTGTCTGGTTCTTCATCCCTCGAAACACAAGATGTAGGTCGCTGGGATTTATATGACGGAGTTCTTCATCTGTAAAGACGTCAGCATACCTCTTAGGTAGATATACACGATAGCGGCGCTCACAATCTTCCAACGTTACAAGCACAGACTTCCCATATCGCGTGTCCACATGCAACATGTTAACGATCGGATACTGTTTGTCCACTGTTAATTCTGCACAACGTTTGTACTCAATAGCAGAAACTGCGTTGAATTTTGTGATAAACGACATTATTTATGAGAAGTGAAGACGTCTGTATCAAGCGAGGTGGAACCATACAATGTCAGAATATTCGCTACAAAGAAGACTAGTGAAAGGAATGGTGTGGCCATCAGGAAAGTTCACTTTCATCGCCTGAAGCTTTGCATGTACATACACACAGGCAGAATTAGCGCTGTTACAAAATATATATATTAGGAAAGTCCACAGAAATAGTTATCGCCAGATCCGTTCTAAATAAGTTAATGTCTTTTCAAATAGTATTCTCTGCACTACAGTCAAACATACGCACACACAGTGATAAAAAAATTGTGTATTAAAAGTAGTTTGTTACCTTAACAAGTACTGTTATCCTACGCCGTTTTTCCTCATGCCACGAAACACGAGATGTAGATCGCTGGGGTTTTATAAATTGTTTATTAAGTCTTTTAGAAATGGTCTTATACTTGAGCTTGGCCTGTTGACTATTGCTTTTAATTTTGTAATTTCTACAGGTGTTAACCGTTTCGGAGAAAAAAACCATTTATGGAGAAGATCCTCCTCCTCTTGTTTTGATATGGTATTTATTCTATGATCCATCCTTCTTGTTCCTATAATAATAACAGTACCTGCTTCATTATCATATACATTATGTGCTATATATATAAATATATACATAAGGCTTTCAACACACACATCATAAATCCAGAACAGGAAAGGTATTATAACAAATATTACGAAAACAAGTACGTATGGTCACGTACATAGATCAACGTTTAAACAAACAGATTAATACCTGAATAAATTTTTTTTTTTAAAACAGGACAGCGTATTATCTATATAACGTTCTGTTTCAGATAAGAATAGTTTGAATATAAAATGAAAGGGTACGTTGTATTTTGTTATGAGAAAATGCATTTCTAAATTTCGTTACATTTGACAAAAGATCTTATTGATCAGACGTATGAGTAATTATATTATTCCTTATGTAGAAAATACGCACGCATTCGTAAAATATAGCACTCAGGTGTAGGGCAATTAATCCTTTTTGTATTGAACGTATTTAAGTAGGTCTACTCGTGATATCAGTAAATTCTGTCTAAATGTATAGTACATAAACGTACCCAGTAATCGCTTCTTGAGTTACTCGATTGATGTTCATGTTAAACGATTGATGACTCATGTAATAATACAGATTAACCTCGTATAATAATAATGACAGGACAGTGTATTTAGAACACTTAAAATTGGAAATCTACAAACACATCAAAAATATCTGTCAAACAAAAACACCGTTCTTGACAACAGTAACTGACCTAAGCACATGTGCTTCATTAGGCAACAGACCAAAAAATCAAATAGACGACTATAAGCACAATTTAAATAAAATCTGAATATTCAATAAAATTATGTTTTTTTTTTTTTACTTAGTAACATATGCAAATCTTTTACTTACCTTTTAAATGTTGTTGTTGTTGTTGTTATACACAATAGTCGATTGTACGATGAGTGTCTCATACAAATGAGAAATAGTGACATGTCGTCTTGTGTGTATATATATATCATACGGCGGTAGCGTACACGTTTGAAAGTTGATACACATTAAATTCTCTCTCTCTCTCACACACATTACAGAGATTGATATTAATTGCATGTATGTTCAGAGGTTTGGTGTCTAAATCGATGCATTTTACTTTCACTTTCTAATTTGACACATGGCTTACTTCCATACATAAATAGCTATCGTCTACGAGTGTTGCTAAACGAAATTAAAAAATGTTATAATACATAACGTCCTATGAAATAAATATGGTATGTTTTTAGGACAGCCAAAAGCATGAAAGTATTATTTAAATCTGTATGGAAGTCATATATAAATATCGAGTCAGCGCGACACAACGTAACATGATTCATGTCAACGTCGTATGTATGTGTGTGCGTGTGCGTCTATGTGTTCGTGTGTGTACGTGTTTGGTTACGTTGCGTATGCGTCTGTGTGCGTGCACGTCGGATGTGTGATTACGTATACGTCTGTGCCGAACTGGCTTCGGCAACGTATTAGATTATTAGTATTTTAAAAACGAGCGCCGCTGACGTCACGCACTGCCACTCTGTTAAGATTGTTTGTTGCCGGTCAGTTATACACACAAAAGGTTGTGTGGCTACGCAATACTGCTGGCACTGCCGGCCAGCTGTGTGTCTGTACATTCCTGTTTGGAGGTTACTTGGCTGGAGCGAAACGTTGATTCGCTCTCATTTCTGCTTCATCCTCCAAGCTGTTCATCTGGTCTCGGCTGGCGGCGAACTTCTAACCAGGACTTCCGTACCTATCACTATGATAGGCTAGATAAAGCGTGCTCCAGGTGCTCGACCAAGGACGAGATGGGTGTCAGGGGCGAACGAACATCTGTTCCCCCTAATAGCAGAGACGATCTTTAGCCACAATGCCGTCAGTCGAGGACTTTTCGATGCTAAGCTGAACCAAGAACTTTTCCAACGCTAAGCTGCACCAGGGACGGGTGATGTGACTGTGACATCACTGATCCTCGCCTACACGGACTAAGTACACCGGACTATCCAGGTGGGAAAATTCTGTTTATCTATTTCTCTCTCTCTACGACATGTGAATGCACAGAAGCCGCCAGAAGCTCACTCGTGAAGTTCTGAAAATTAGACTCTAGCACAAACTCTCATGTTCAATTATGTGTGATCATCATGTTATTGCATGTGTGAACATTACCACAGTAAACCTAATGATGTATCTTATAACTGTATAATGTGTAAGAAGTTACACACATACACACACATCCGCAGTTTACTGTAAGATCTAACTTTCATCTAATTAAGACCATTTGGGAGTTAATTATCTCGTGCTATCAAGTCATCTGGTCATGGCAGAGTTTAATAACGTAGCTGGGGGGTTGTCTGATGCTGTTGATGAGAAACGATTTTCTTTCACACACATACTTAACGCTTAATGATTAAGCTAAGGGTTCGTTTGGCTGTTTGAGTTTCGGGGCGGTAACTTACATTCTCTGGTGTGAACTATGCTTGTGAATATACTAGCAAATATATGCTTAGGAGCTGTGACATTCCATTTTACGTTGTTATTTATATTTGTACCTAGCTATACATATTAGGCTTCATTTATTTACTGTAGTGGGAATCGGTTTATGTGGAGGTTAGTGTTGAAATGAGGGATGTTTTGTTATTCATGTCGTATATGTGTTTGTGTGTGTAATTTTACTATATATATACATAGATATATTTTTGGGGAATATGTAACTGATTTAAAACAAGAGTATCATAATAATATATATCAAATAACCATAAATGTGCTCGCTGAGACAACAGGCTAGCCTAATTGATATTATACAACACTGATAGATTAGTATTGCTTAATGAATGAGATTATTACCAACTTTGACTCATACATGATCAGGCAGAAATTTTGCAATTAGTAATATCAATTCATTTACTTGGTGACATTATGGATTAATGGAAATACATAGATATATATAATTCTGCCTTAAATGGTGTGCTCACACAATTACGAACTTGTTATTTATGTAAAATCTTACAGGTCGAATAAAGCACACGCTTGTTGGTTAAAAGAGTTTTTCATTTGCAAGTCCTGTCATTTACCTGGGGGGACATGTCTGTAATTGTATTTGGGCCTTGCACACTTTTGCTTCCTCTAGGTTTCTCTTTACCTAGTTCTAAATATGATGTCTCTCCCCTTTTACAAAAAAAAAAAACTTAATAAAAATAAAATTAAATAAAATTCAAAAAAAATTTACAAAACTTAGAAAATAAAAGAGGGCTGCGCTCAAATGTTAGTTCAGAGCGTGGTTTTTATGATTCTGGATGGATAGTAGGTATGATTTCTGCCTTATTTTCTCTGTTGAACTTGAGAAATTTTAGAATCTGGGGACTTGTATTTATTTTCTTAAATGAAACTTAGTGTGGCTACAGACGTGTCAGCTGGTGTTAGGACTTGCAAATTACTTCAAATTATTTTTGATTAGAATCCAAGTGTTGTAAGAAAACTTAATGATAGTGTAATAAATTAACAGAATGAACAACCAGAAAAAAGAGCACATTTTATAAAATGAATAGGGGGTTAATGAAGTTTAAAATAATTTAATATGTGTTAGTGTTTAAGTGATTATTTTGTGATGTTGAGTGCGAGATGAATTTTGAAAAGGGGTTATGAGAATGTGATTAATTTGTTTTAATGAATGTGTGCTGATTGGTTGCACTTGCACATACCCTGGAGCTCATACGGAGTCTGGACATGATGAGGGCCGTCGGTACTTGTTGAGTTTGATTATGACTTGTCTCTTGGATTAGACAACGTGTTTGGTAGCATCCCAGTTATATGGTAATTGTTTATTGAGGGCGTTGAGTTGCGGTATCGTATTTTGAATGCGGTTATGGTCCGACCAAGGGCATGGATGTGATACTTTATATTTTCGATTATATCGAATTTTATGTGTACTTTGTGTATTGTGTTTAGTGAGTTAGTTTGGTTGTTTTGTGTTGTGTTCTCTTCTGGGCATTTTGCATGGCTGTTTCTCTGCTTTTATGACACCCATCTCGTCGTATCGCTAGAGTATTCTGGAGCCACTTGAATGATCAAGTTCTTCCTTATGTGTTGGTGTTAAATTGTTGTCAGTGATGTATGTTGTAAATTGTAAAATTCTGGTGGACACTGAGCGAATTTAAGTAGTAAGAGGGGCGTTCCAAATGAAGAAGGAATTCAGATGAAGTTGAGTTAGGATTTTTTTTTTTGGGACCTTGTTTTTTGAAACGGGAATTTTAACGCTAACGGCACTAAAGACAATAGATGTTAGAAAGAATGAATTAAATATTAAACCGGAATCGATGCAATAGTTTTGAACAGTGATACAAACTGATCCGAAAGATAACCTTTGGCCAACTGATAGCCGCAGCTGTAACACTATTTCAAGCCTTGCTGCCTGCTTATCTGATAGATTGTGTATCGCTATATCCGGCTAAATTCAAAGACCAGTTTATTTGTTTTCTGTCTGATCAGCTGTTCGAGCGATATAAAATATAGGTCAGTTTTTCAATGTGGATTAGTGTTTGGCCCGAACCATGCCGCATTCCGGGTTGATGTCCCCAGGGTTGTTTGGGCGTCGGTTGTATGGCTGAGTGTTGGCTGTCCGCAGAGAAGTTACCCCCTCCTCCTTAGATAGAGAGATAACTATTATAAAGTGGAGATTGGGAGATTGATGTTCGCGTGCCCTCAATGCGGTCTTCTCGGCCTTGCTAATCGGGTCCGTCCGCCCTAGGGTAGGATAGGTAGGTAGGGATGTGGGCCAGTCGTGTGTCAAGGATTGATAATGCCTTGTTTTGCTGCACACGGCTGGTCGGTCCACGAGCTGGACGGTTGTAGAAATGGTACTCCCATATCAAGGTTGTAGCACCTTGTTAGCCTTCGGGCGTGAATATGTGAGTACCAGGAGAGTTAGATGGTGGTCACCGGAGATGGTGACGTGTTGGGGGCGGTCCCGAGAGTTTGGCATGGAGGAGAGGACTCGCGTGGGGGATGGTCGCAGTGGGGTGTTGATTTTCAGTCATGGGAAAGGAATATTGTGTTAGTGGTCCTGGGTCTCAGTTATTAGATTTGGGAGGCCTTGGTGGTCGGTACCCAGAGCAGACGCCTGCGATTCTTCTCTTTCTCCTGTTCTTTTCTGTCTCTTATATCTGCGTGCGGACCAGGGCCCGGCGAGCATGCAGGACTCACACTTACACCTTCACTTTCAGACACACATTCACTGACTCACACCTCTTCCTTCTGCTTTTTCGTTTTCCTGTGTTACTGAACCCACCAAGAGCGGTTTTAGAATCTGAGATTTTCCAGGTTTCCCGCAGCCGTCGTGTTTGAGGACTTGTTTGTTTTGGGTCAACCATGTTGCCCTTTTGGGGTGAGGGTGTGCCGAACTGGCTTCGGCAACGTATTAGATTATTAGTATTTTAAAAACGAGCGCCGCTGACGTCACGCACTGCCACTCTGTTAAGATTGTTTGTTGCCGGTCAGTTATACACACAAAAGGTTGTGTGGCTACGCAATACTGCTGGCACTGCCGGCCAGCTGTGTGTCTGTACATTCCTGTTTGGAGGTTACTTGGCTGGAGCGAAACGTTGATTCGCTCTCATTTCTGTTTCATCCTCCAAGCTGTTCATCTGGTCTCGGCTGGCGGCGAACTTCTAACCAGGACTTCCGTACCTATCACTATGATAGGCTAGATAAAGCGTGCTCCAGGTGCTCGACCAAGGACGAGATGGGTGTCAGGGGCGAACGAACATCTGTTCCCCCTAATAGCAGAGACGATCTTTAGCCACAATGCCGTCAGTCGAGGACTTTTCGATGCTAAGCTGAACCAAGAACTTTTCCAACGCTAAGCTGCACCAGGGACGGGTGATGTGACTGTGACATCACTGATCCTCGCCTACACGGACTAAGTACACCGGACTATCCAGGTGGGAAAATTCTGTTTATCTATTTCTCTCTCTCTACGACATGTGAATGCACAGAAGCCGCCAGAAGCTCACTCGTGAAGTTCTGAAAATTAGACTCTAGCACAAACTCTCATGTTCAATTATGTGTGATCATCATGTTATTGCATGTGTGAACATTACCACAGTAAACCTAATGATGTATCTTATAACTGTATAATGTGTAAGAAGTTACACACATACACACACATCCGCAGTTTACTGTAAGATCTAACTTTCATCTAATTAAGACCATTTGGGAGTTAATTATCTCGTGCTATCAAGTCATCTGGTCATGGCAGAGTTTAATAACGTAGCTGGGGGGTTGTCTGATGCTGTTGATGAGAAACGATTTTCTTTCACACACATACTTAACGCTTAATGATTAAGCTAAGGGTTCGTTTGGCTGTTTGAGTTTCGGGGCGGTAACTTACATTCTTTGGTGTGAACTATGCTTGTGAATATACTAGCAAATATATGCTTAGGAGCTGTGACATTCCATTTTACGTTGTTATTTATATTTGTACCTAGCTATACATATTAGGCTTCATTTATTTACTGTAGTGGGAATCGGTTTATGTGGAGGTTAGTTTTGAAATGAGGGATGTTTTGTTATTCATGTCGTATATGTGTTTGTGTGTGTAATTTTACTATATATATACATAGATATATTTTTGGGGAATATGTAACTGATTTAAAACAAGAGTATCATAATAATATATATCAAATAACCATAAATGTGCTCGCTGAGACAACAGGCTAGCCTAATTGATATTATACAACACTGATAGATTAGTATTGCTTAATGAATGAGATTATTACCAACTTTGACTCATACATGATCAGGCAGAAATTTTGCAATTAGTAATATCAATTCATTTACTTGGTGACATTATGGATTAATGGAAATACATAGATATATATAATTCTGCCTTAAATGGTGTGCTCACACAATTACGAACTTGTTATTTATGTAAAATCTTACAGGTCGAATAAAGCACACGCTTGTTGGTTAAAAGAGTTTTTCATTTGCAAGTCCTGTCATTCACCTGGGGGGACATGTCTGTAATTGTATTTGGGCCTTGCACACTTTTGCTTCCTCTAGGTTTCTCTTTACCTAGTTCTAAATATGATGTCTCTCCCCTTTTACAAAAAAAAAAACTTAATAAAAATAAAATTAAATAAAATTCAAAAAAAATTTACAAAACTTAGAAAATAAAAGGGGGGTTTCACGTCTGCATTATCGTTATTTTGACTGAGCTATGTTAACTTCACACATGGAAATGTAAAAGCGTCTGAGGGCAAAGTTATGCAAGAGGTTGTTGACGAGAACCAAACACACTTGGATCAGCCAGTAGTGTTTAGGTCATCAGTACATGACGCAACGGTAGTGATAGGTCCAACAAGAATCAGATGTTTTGTATACGTTCTAGGTGAAAAACTACTGGGGATGTCTCTGACTTTAGTTGGAAATAAATAACATTACAGATATTGATATGGTACTATGAGGAGCCTATACGTGAATACTATACATCAGACTGATTGTATCCGTCATTAGCAATCTAACGTTACGACGGCAGTGTGTACGTATGCGTCTGTGTGTGTTCGCGTGTGCGTGTTTGGTTACGTTGTGTACGTGTGCGCTCGTTGCGTGTGTACGTGTGTGCGTGTTTGGTTACGTTGCGTATGTATGTGTGTGTGTGTGTGTGATTACGTTACGTATGCGTGTGCGTCTTAATGTGAACAATTTTACGTTTAAATAAAATCTGTACATACAATAAAATTATGTTTCAGTATTAATGATATAAATATTACTGTTTTATTAATTTAAAATACTGTATATATATATATATATATAACCTAGGAACTTCGCAGGTGAAGAAATTAATTTCTATTTTTCATCTGTAACGACATGCGTGTATAATTTTAATTTATTTCACTATACACCTTCGCCACCGCTGCTACCACAGTCGTCAGTAATAAAAAAAGAAGAAGAAGAAAGATCAGTTAGGAAACGCATCAGTACTCGTTCGAAACGATTAACATCAGTCCCAATGGACCACAGCATCCGTGAATTTCCGTGAATAAAAAAAAAAAACGTAAAACGTTCTACTTACGTTTCATGTTAGGTTAAAAAATACAATCCACGTACGTTTCACGTTTACGTTAGGTTAAGATGCAGTCTACTTACGTTTCACTGTTAGGTTAAAAATGCAGTCCACGTACGTTTCACGTTTACGTTAGGATAAGATGCAGTCTACTTACGTTTCACGTTAGGTTAAAAAATGCAAACACACACACACACGTGTATATTATTTAAATTATTATTTAAATAACATACACACGCGTTAGGTTGCAACCTAACACGTGTGTGTGTGTGTGTGTGTGTTTGCATTTTTTAACCTAACGTGAAACGTAAGTAGACTGCATCTTAACCTAACGTAAACGTGAAACGTACGTGGACTGCATTTTTAACCTAACAGTGAAACGTAAGTAGACTGCATCTTAACCTAACGTAAACGTGAAACGTACGTGGACTGTATTTTTTAACCCTAACATGAAACGTAAGTAGAACGTTTTACGTTTTTTTTTTTTTTTTATTCACGGAAATTCACGGATGCTGTGGTCCATTGGGACTGATGTTAATCGTTTCGAACGAGTACTGATGCGTTTCCTAACTGATCTTTCTTCTTCTTCTTTTTTTATTACTGACGACTGTGGTAGCAGCGGTGGCGAAGGTGTATAGTGAAATAAATTAAAATTATACACGCATGTCGTTACAGATGAAAAATAGAAATTAATTTCTTCACCTGCGAAGTTCCTAGGTTATATATATATATATATATATATATATATATATATACAGTATTTTAAATTAATAAAACAGTAATATTTATATCATTAATACTGAAACATAATTTTATTGTATGTACAGATTTTATTTAAACGTAAAATTGTTCACATTAAGACGCACACGCATACGTAACGTAATCACACACACACACACACATACATACGCAACGTAACCAAACACGCACACACGTACACACGCAACGAGCGCACACGTACACAACGTAACCAAACACGCACACGCGAACACACACAGACGCATACGTACACACTGCCGTCGTAACGTTAGATTGCTAATGACGGATACAATCAGTCTGATGTATAGTATTCACGTATAGGCTCCTCATAGTACCATATCAATATCTGTAATGTTATTTATTTCCAACTAAAGTCAGAGACATCCCCAGTAGTTTTTCACCTAGAACGTATACAAAACATCTGATTCTTGTTGGACCTATCACTACCGTTGCGTCATGTACTGATGACCTAAACACTACTGGCTGATCCAAGTGTGTTTGGTTCTCGTCAACAACCTCTTGCATAACTTTGCCCTCAGACGCTTTTACATTTCCATGTGTGAAGTTAACATAGCTCAGTCAAAATAACGATAATGCAGACGTATACGTAATCACACATCCGACGTGCACGCACACAGACGCATACGCAACGTAACCAAACACGTACACACACGAACACATAGACGCACACGCACACACATACATACGACGTTGACATGAATCATGTTACGTTGTGTCGCGCTGACTCGATATTTATATATGACTTCCATACAGATTTAAATAATACTTTCATGCTTTTGGCTGTCCTAAAAACATACCATATTTATTTCATAGGACGTTATGTATTATAACATTTTTTAATTTCGTTTAGCAACACTCGTAGACGATAGCTATTTATGTATGGAAGTAAGCCATGTGTCAAATTAGAAAGTGAAAGTAAAATGCATCGATTTAGACACCAAACCTCTGAACATACATGCAATTAATATCAATCTCTGTAATATGTGTGAGAGAGAGAGAGAGAATTTAATGTGTATCAACTTTCAAACGTGTACGCTACCGCCGTATGATATATATATACACACAAGACGACATGTCACTATTTCTCATTTGTATGAGACACTCATCGTACAATCGACTATTGTGTATAACAACAACAACAACAACATTTAAAAGGTAAGTAAAAGATTTGCATATGTTACTAAGTAAAAAAAAAAAAACATAATTTTATTGAATATTCAGATTTTATTTAAATTGTGCTTATAGTCGTCTGTTTGATTTTTTGGTCTGTTGCCTAATGAAGCACATGTGCTTAGGTCAGTTACTGTTGTCAAGAACGGTGTTTTTGTTTGACAGATATTTTTGATGTGTTTGTAGATTTCCAATTTTAAGTGTTCTAAATACACTGTCCTGTCATTATTATTATACGAGGTTAATCTGTATTATTACATGAGTCATCAATCGTTTAACATGAACATCAATCGAGTAACTCAAGAAGCGATTACTGGGTACGTTTATGTACTATACATTTAGACAGAATTTACTGATATCACGAGTAGACCTACTTAAATACGTTCAATACAAAAAGGATTAATTGCCCTACACCTG
Organism: Magicicada septendecula; assembly: GCA_034769895.1. Taxonomy (NCBI): domain Eukaryota; kingdom Metazoa; phylum Arthropoda; class Insecta; order Hemiptera; family Cicadidae; genus Magicicada; species Magicicada septendecula. The sequence continues at coordinate 2,613,585 of CM068374.1, forward strand.
AGTGCTATATTTTACGAATGCGTGCGTATTTTCTACATAAGGATTAATATAATTACTCATACGTCTGATCAATAAGATCTTTTGTCAAATGTAACGAAATTTAGAAATGCATTTTCTCATAACAAAATACAACGTACCCTTTCATTTTATATTCAAACTATTCTTATCTGAAACAGAACGTTATATAGATAATACGCTGTCCTGTTTTAAAAAAAAAAATGTATTCAGGTATTAATCTGTTTGTTTAAACGTTGATCTATGTACGTGACCATACGTACTTGTTTTCGTAATATTTGTTATAATACCTTTCCTGTTCTGGATTTATGATGTGTGTGTTGAAAGCCTTATGTATATATTTATATATATAGCACATAATGTATATGATAATGAAGCAGGTACTGTTATTATTATAGGAACAAGAAGGATGGATCATAGAATAAATACCATATCAAAACAAGAGGAGGAGGATCTTCTCCATAAATGGTTTTTTTCTCCGAAACGGTTAACACCTGTAGAAATTACAAAATTAAAAGCAATAGTCAACAGGCCAAGCTCATGTATAAGACCATTTCTAAAAGACTTAATAAACAATTTATAAAACCCCAGCGATCTACATCTCGTGTTTCGTGGCATGAGGAAAAACGGCGTAGGATAACAGTACTTGTTAAGGTAACAAACTACTTTTAATACACAATTTTTTTATCACTGTGTGTGCGTATGTTTGACTGTAGTGCAGAGAATACTATTTGAAAAGACATTAACTTATTTAGAACGGATCTGGCGATAACTATTTCTGTGGACTTTCCTAATATATATATTTTGTAACAGCGCTAATTCTGCCTGTGTGTATGTACATGCAAAGCTTCAGGCGATGAAAGTGAACTTTCCTGATGGCCACACCATTCCTTTCACTAGTCTTCTTTGTAGCGAATATTCTGACATTGTATGGTTCCACCTCGCTTGATACAGACGTCTTCACTTCTCATAAATAATGTCGTTTATCACAAAATTCAACGCAGTTTCTGCTATTGAGTACAAACGTTGTGCAGAATTAACAGTGGACAAACAGTATCCGATCGTTAACATGTTGCATGTGGACACGCGATATGGGAAGTCTGTGCTTGTAACGTTGGAAGATTGTGAGCGCCGCTATCGTGTATATCTACCTAAGAGGTATGCTGACGTCTTTACAGATGAAGAACTCCGTCATATAAATCCCAGCGACCTACATCTTGTGTTTCGAGGGATGAAGAACCAGACAGCGCATGTGGAAATTGTATCTCGTTAAGGTGACAAACTACTTTTAATAAACAATTTTTTTAATTTATTTCACTATACGCCTCTGAACCTATATGTAATTATTTGTAAACTGTGTTACCTGTTGCAGCAAACGATAATATTTAACATGATTTTAATGTTGTTGTTGCTTCTTCTACAAGTACGACACATTAATTTATTTCACTACAGTGATATATACATACATACAATGACTATAGCATATTTAAATCTGTTATCTGTTATCTGTTTTATTGGACCTACATGTACATGATTCGTATGCACGTTGTCTGTATGTGTGTGCGTGTGCGTGTGTGTGTGTGTGTGTGTGTGTGCACGTGTTGCGTATGTGTGCGTGTACGTCTGTGTGTGTGTGTGTGTGTGTGTGTGCGTGTGCGTGCACGTGTGGTGTAACCCAAACGTGTGTACGTTGTATGTATGTATGTGTGTGATTACGTTACGTATGCGTGTGCGTGCGTGCGTGCGTGCGTGCGTGCGTGCGTGCGTGCGTGTGTGTGTGTGTGTGTGTGTGTGTGTGTGTGTGTGTGTGTGTGTGTGTGTGTGTGTGTGTGTGTGTGTGTGTGTGTGTGTGTGTGTGTGTGTGTGTGTGTGTGTGTGTGTGTGTGTGTGTGTGTGTGTGTGTGTGTGTGTGTGTGTGTGTGTGTGTGTGTGTGTGTGTGTGTGTGTGTGTGTGTGTGTGTGTGTGTGATATTTAACATGATTTTAATGTTGTTGTTGCTTCTTCTACAGTACGACACATTAATTTATTTCACTATACGCCTCTGAACCTATATGTAATTATTTGTAAACTGCTTTACCTGTTGCAGCAAACGTTAACACTAGAACGATTATTATTCAGTGATATATACATACATACAATTTACTTATTAAACACTTCAATGATTGTAACGTCTTACAATGACTATAGCATATTTAAATCTGTTATCTGTTTATTGGCCCTACATGTACACGTTGTATGTATGTGTATGATTACGTTGCGTTTGCGTCTGTGTGTGGGCGCGTTGCGTGTTTGGTTACGTTGCGTATGCGTATGTATGTGTGTGTGTGTGTGATTACGTTGCGTATGCGTCTGTATGTGCGCGCGTTGCGTGTGCATCAGTGTGTGTGTGATATTTAACATGATTTTAATGTTGTTGTTGTATTGTTATGTTGCAGGTTGCTTCTTCTACAAGTACGACACACAATTATATATAAACTTTCGAAAAATATCAATTTCTAATGTATTTATTTAATTGTGAATTTTATATTGTGAATGTTAAAATATATTTAATCATTTAAACAAATTATGACTTTATTTTATTTCACTCTACACCTCTGAACATGTGTACAATTAATTTATTTTTTGTGAACTGTTACATCAGAAGATTTGTATGAATTTCAGCCGCCGTTTTCATGTGTGTGTATAATTTTAATTTATTTCGCTATACACTACTGAACCTATGTGTGTGTGTGTGTGTGTGTGTAAACTGCAACCTTAAAACAGAAGTATTGCCTGTAACAACATAACAGGTAAGTAGTTCATTGACGCCAAATATATATATTTCTAACAAGGATCAATCACACTGACTGCATTATAAAACTATTAATTATTTAATACATTGAAAATGAAGACGACGTTTTGACAACGAAAGAGAGATAGTGCTAAAATTATTTATTCATCACACCGACTACTCAATGTACGAGAGGGAGACAGGAGAAAGGGTATGGAACCTTGCATAGTTGAAACGTGTGACTGTGATATCTAAAGTTATTGCCTCCTCACACTTCAGTTCGGACGGCAGTAAACGTAAGTTTATGTATTACGTGTTTACGTTGTATGTATGGGTGTGATTACGTTGCGTATGCGTATGTGTGTGCGTGTGCATATGTGTGTGTGCGTGCGCGTGTGGTGTAACCCAAACGTGTGTACGTTGTGCGTATGTGTGTGTGTGTGTGTGTGTGTGTGTGTGTGTGTGTGTGTGTGTGTGTGTGTGTGTGTGTGTGATTACGTTGCGTATGCGTCTGTATGTGCGCGCGTTGCGTGTGCATCAGTGTGTGTGTGATATTTAACATGATTTTAATGTTGTTGTTGTATTGTTATGTTGCAGGTTGCTTCTTCTACAAGTACGACACACAATTATATATATATAAACTTTCGAAAAATATCAATTTCTAATGTATTTATTTAATTGTGAATTTTATATTGTGAATGTTAAAATATATTTAATCATTTAAACAAATTATGACTTTATTTTATTTCACTCTACACCTCTGAACATGTGTACAATTAATTTATTTTTTGTGAACTGTTACATCAGAAGATTTGTATGAATTTCAGCCGCCGTTTTCATGTGTGTGTATAATTTTAATTTATTTCGCTATACACTACTGAACCTATGTGTGTGTGTGTGTGTGTGTGTGTGTGTGTGTGTGTGTGTGTGTGTGTGTGTGTGTGTGTGTGTGTGTGTGTGTGTGTGTGTGTGTGTAAACTGCAACCTTAAAACAGAAGTATTGTCTGTAACAACATAACAGGTAAGTAGTTCATTGACGCCAAATATATATATTTCTAACAAGGATCAATCACACTGACTGCATTATAAAACTATTAATTATTTAATACATTGAAAATGAAGACGACGTTTTGACAACGAAAGAGAGATAGTGCTAAAATTATTTATTCATCACACCGACTACTCAATGTACGAGAGGGAGACAGGAGAAAGGGTATGGAACCTTGCATAGTTGAAACGTGTGAAAGTGAGAGAGAGAGAGAGAGAGAGAGAGAGAGAGAGAGAGAGAGAGAGAGAGAGAGAGAGAGAGAGAGAGAGAGAGAGAGAGAGAGAGAGAGAGTGAGAGGACGTTAATATTTGTCGAATAAACTTTCTAATTTCATATACATGCTTTCGGTACTGACCACAGAGAGAGGAGAACAGTTTGAGCATAACGTTTGACAACGAGAGAGAGAGAGAGAGAGTGAGAGAGAGGGAGTGAGAGGACGAATAATACAGAGGTTGGTACATCTGATCATATAGATTTAATATACATTATAACACGCGACAAATTTGAACTCATGTAAAGGTTGGTACACCTAATCATATATTTTAATATACACTATAATGCCGGTGAGCATAACGTTTGACAACGAGAGAGATAGAGAGAGACATACACAACGTGTGAGAGAGCGAGAGAGAGTACCAATTATGATCATATAGTTTGAATTTCCCACCACAGAAGAGAAAAAAATGTTGACAGATCTGCTCTATACATACACAATATAACACATATTTGAATTTCCCTCCCCCCACCGCAGAAAATGTTGACAAACTTGCTCATATAAAATATCTATACACTATAATAATACTACAGAGGTTGGTACACCTGATCATATAGATTTAATATACATTATAACACACAACAAATTTGAACTCATGCAAAGGTTGGTACAACTGATCATATATTTTAATATACACTATAATGCTTCGAGTTGGAACCACCCCCCACCCACCACCACCCACTGATATGAAATAAAAAAACCACCCACCCAAAGCCACCCACTGATATGCAAATCAGCTTTCTTAAAAAAATAAAAAATTATATTCACGGATGCTGGTTGTCCATTGAACCTCATCCCACCAAATCAATTTAATAAAAAAATAAAAAAAACCAAATAAAAAAAATAAAAAAATTTATTCGCGGAAATTCGCGGTGCTGTGGTCCATCGGGATGCTGCGGGTCCAGCGGTTCGCGGATCTTGACGCAGATCAACGAAAAAGTCGCGGATGCTGTGGTCCAGATATGGCCTGGGGGGAATTCCTTTCTGGGTTTGAACTCTCATTTTCCCTCTACTCATAATAGAAGAGTTACAAGTTTCTAACTTGAATAAAAGACTAAAAGATTACAAACAACGGAGGAAAGAACACTTACAAAGAATGTCGGCTTCCAGACTGGCCAAACAAGTCTGGAAATACAAACCTATAGGACACGGATGTGTGGGTAGACCCAGGAAGAGATGGCTGGAGGGATTTTAAAGGCGGAACAATCAGCACCTTATCTATGCCGTCTTGTGAAGATAATGATGATGATGATGATGATTATGATGACGATGAAGTAATCTGAAGCATGTAAACGTAAATTAGACTTGTAAACCTTTGCACGAGTTGTGCAATCGCTTCATTAGCGAGGTAAAAACAATCGATATTTCTCTCCTTACTATCTTTATTACTACTCAATGTTAGATTAAAGACTGGCCAAACAAGTCTGGAAATCGCCTGTAACCCTATAGGAGTCCGGGAGTGTGGGTAGAACTAGGAAGAAATGGCTGGAGGTTCTTTGAAGGCGGAATAGGCAGCAAATCGCCTATGACGTGAAGATAATGATATTTTAAACTTTGGAGTTATAATTTTGATTTATAACTTCATACATAGTTTGAAGAGTGTGGCTTAATAAATATGTGAGAATGTGAAGTAACTGTTCTTATTATAGTTGATAAAAACACGCGCGCGCGCGCGTGTAGGCATGCCCACACAAGAAACGTTACACATTATACGTGCTCCTAGATTGCTAATGCGTAAGCTATTGACGACAGAGATAAATGTAAATAAGTGTTAAAATATAGTGACATTTGGCATTTACAATTAGGCCTACGTTTGTCAGCGCGCCGAAACTCGTGTGTACCGTGGGGAATGGAGGGAGTTACACTGGAAGTTTGAAATCGATTGTATTAGAAATGGCTGTAGGGCGAAAAGGGAATTTGTCGGTTGTTGAAGTGCGCCGCTGTAAGTCGTCGTCGTGGAAACCTTGTTTGCTTTGTCGAGATTATTTTTGTCTGTTCGTATTTTCTTCATGATTAAGATGACGCCAGATCTTCTTCGGTAATGCGAAAACATAACAGACTCCTCTGCTGTTATTGAACAAGTTTATCTCAAGAGTAAACACCGTGTCGCTCCCCCCCCCCGCCACGTACGTTGTAATTTCACTGTTACAACTTTATTTCAGTCTTAGATTTTTTTTGTTTCTATTGCTCTCTTCATAATCCTATACAATTCCCGCCGCCCGACAACTTTCTCCATTCCCTGACAGTTCTTTATTCTTTTGTGTCCACACGTAGGCCTATCTCACATGAATAAAATATTAACTGTCAACGATCGTTTTCTGATAAATAAGAAAAAATTACTCGGCTGACATTATTTACAGTAGTTTAGCTCTCCAATAAAACTTCATATTGCCAGAGCAGTGACAGCACCAGTTTTTTGAGTGGGGGTGTAGAGCAGCGGTTCTTAACGTAGGGGCTGTGACCCACTAGGTCCTGAAGAGACGTTTGGTGGGTCGCGAAGTCGGGCTCAAAAATTTGTTTACTGTGTTTTAAAAATCGTTTACATTTAGTATCAAGTAGAATTCAGTACGTATAATTTATTAAAAGTAAAAGAGGGCTTGAAGTACTCAATCACAGCAAAAATATGGAAATGAACTGGGTGCACAACCCTACATCCGGCGCCCGTGTTTATGGGTCCCATGACGTGTAACACCCTCCGAGGTGGGTCTCGGACTTAAAAAGATTAAGAACGACTGTTACGGAACACTCTCTCTCTCTCTCTCTCTCTCTCTCTCTCTCTCTCTCTCTCTCTCTCTCTCTCTCTCTCTCTCTCTCTCTCTCTCTCTCTCTCTCAGCGTGTGAGATTCCTAGCCCCTAAAAACCCACTGAATAATTTCCTTTACATAGGAAAAGTAATCCGTGGCCATTACCACTTACTTCATGGTGACGTCACTTCTTGCTAACCAATTTATGCTTCCATTTACTTTATTTCACGTTTCCATGACTATCTTACATCTTTAGAAAGTTTTCCACACTCTTCCGCTTACGTAAAACGTCTTCAACTTGACCGATAATGCGCTTTGCTTCTACCTTCGCACCAATTACGTTCCGGCGTCATTTTCCTGCCTTGTGTAGTACAGTATCAGTTACACATATATGTATATACTTCTACTGCTGCTGCTACTACTGCTGCTGCTACTGCTACTGCTACTTTGAGCCTATAGCCTTACTCTGAGTTTCATTCGAAGACTCGCCTCCTAGGTTCTTCCGCCCCTAGTAGAGTTGTGAAACATTCCTCTTCCGCGTCTAGAACGTTGACCATTTGACACCGTAAACCGTAGTCGGGCCCTTACTGTGTATTACAACATGAAAACAAGGATTACATAGTAAACCTAAAGTATGGAAACAATGAAAGACTTCTTATCCCATGAAACCTAGAAATGGCGTCGGGATCGAAGAGAGGGATAAGACAAGAAAGAATAAAGAAAGGCATTCCACCCAAGACAGGTTGAAACAAGGTGCGAATCGTGTACTAAACCCGCATTCACCAGCTGAGGACTTCTGATAAACCTTTCATTATATCAATAGTGATAACATTAATCATTCATAATTGTTAATCATAATTAATAATAACAATAATCAATAAGTTATTATTATTATTATTATTTAATATTTACTGGAAGAAACTAGCCCAGGTCCAAAAACAAAGTCCTCTTCGAGTTGCATCGGTCTACCGCACGGTTTCCGAGCCGGCTGTCTTGGTCGTTGCCGGAGTGATGCTGATCGACCTTCTCGCCAAGGAACGTAAGATCGTCTTTCAAAGAATGAAGGAGGTAGGTGATGAGGCTACATACCGAGAGGCACGAAGCCTGATAATGGAGTGCTGGCAGAGAGCTTTGGGAACAAGAAGAGAGAGGTGGCTGGACAAGAAGGGTCGTCAAGCAGGTGCAGCTGTAAGCGGAGAGGAAGCATGACGATATCGGCTCTTACCTCACCTAGTTTATGACTTGACACGGGTATTTTAGGTCTTATTAGAGGAAAGTTGGACATGTCGAGTCACCAGGGTGCTTGAACTACCCGGGAGCTGCGGACAATGTCAGCCTTCTTTCGTCAGTGGCTAATTGGAACAACACAGGATATCGTTGCAGGAGGATATCAGGCAGGAGGTCTTCCCGGTTAACATAGTCGAAGCAATTCTTTGAAGGGACGACAGAAAACAAGTTGGTAAGGTCCATGAGTCCAAGAGCAAGAGCAAGAGCAAGAGCAAGACCAAGAGAAAGAGCAAGAGCAAGAGCAAGAGCAAGAGCAAGAGCAAGAGCAAGAGCAAGAGCAAGAGCAAGAACAAGAACAAGAAGAAAAGAAACGTACAGCAGTTTAACTTAATAAGAGCGCTTAAAATGTACTTTACCCCTCCCACCACCACACACAAACTCACTTCAATATTAATCTTTGATTTTAACGGAGTGCTACTTTAAAAAAAAAAATTTTAAGTATAATTTTGTTTTATGCCACAGTCATATAGAGAGAAAGAGGTTTTAAGAGATTAATTTCAACAAACTGAAAATTATCAGTCGCAGTTAAAGTAAGGCATATCAAACAAATTTGCACAGCTTTACCGAATCCGTGTAAACAAGAACAAGCAATAATTGTATTATGGAAGTTAGTTCGATGTCCCCAACTTTTGGGTTCAATCTGTTTGAGGGCGGACGGGCAGTTAATTGAATATAGGTTGCTTTCGGCGATGTCCGCCCCCCCCCCCATTATTCGACGACCGTCACCCTGTGGATTGCAAGTCATTGCAAACAGACTGCTTGCCTAAGAAACTAAGACGATTGTGTGCTATTCAACGCAAAGTAGGAAAAGCGGTGTCCCAATGTGAGGTTTCCTTAAATATTTGTATCTATGCACATAATGTGCAACACATCGTATTGTTACACAGATAGTCGTGTTTGAACAGTGGAGACAGAATAATTGAACACAGAGAAATCGCTAATTACAACTTCAATTACAGTTTAGAGAAATAAAACATCTACGAAACGACGACATAAGGAAAGGCCTGAAGTTACAGTTGGTTCTGGAGAGAATATAGGAATACAGGCAGAATTGGAAGTCCCTTCTGGAACGCACGGTAGACACGCGTATTCCTAAACAAGCGTTTGAATACGAGCCAGTGAGGACGAGAGATCGTGGAAGACCCGGGAAAAAATGATCAGAGACTCTATGAAGTCGGAACGGGCTATAGCCCAAGCCATGTAGTGAAGAAGAAGAAGAAGAAGAAGAAGAAGAAGAAGAAGAAGAAGAAGAAGAAGAAGAAGAAGAGGAAGTTGAATAAAACAACAATAAACAGTCGTAGGCAAACACTTCTTCTAGTTAGTGACGTAACTAAGGCAGGAATTAGGGGGGATCTCCCCAGAGCTCTTAAAAATTACAACAAAATTACATATCCACTTAACGTAGTTGCGTATGTCACTTAATTTATAAACAAGTCGCGTTTGTTAAAATTAAGCTTATAAATAATTGTATATATAAAGAGAATTAGTTACAGTTTTATAAATGACAATCACTCAACAACTGGTATATAAAATGTATGTATTTGTAGCTTTAAAATAGGTATGGAGAGCTATACATGACTTCCATCTTTATCCCCCACCTTGCAACTCGAGTTTTATGTTTGACAAGTGAAATATTTCCATACAAACTACTTCTTTCTTCAGACTTAAACACAGTACTGTGGTCACTAACGTATACCACCTCACGTTAGCGCACTCGATTTTCACTGATGTGGTAGTCGATAGCGTTGCCGAAACGTCTGGTTTTGCAGAAAACATTGGACCACGGCCAAACAGCACGGGAAGGAATTTTAACAACAAACTACTTCTTTGTTGCCTATAATGTAGTACACACACAAAACATTTACAGGCATTGCGCAAATGCAATGCACAGAGAAGGGCATTGAAAATGCTTCAATAAATCCAAAATATATATATATTTATGTTCATTCACCAATCAATGAATTCATTCTTCATTCACCAATCAATGAATGTAATCTTCATTTATCAATGTACAGATTATAAGTTAAATGTAGTCGCATTCATAAGCGAAGTTTTATATGTGTACTACGTTATTGACAACAAAGGAGTAGTTTCTATGGAAACTGACCGGTTCCCATTTTCGATCACGCACCAGCGATCGGCCGCAAATGTGCGATACGTCCTTATAAACATTTTCAATGTTAAAATTATCCCCTCCCCCTTCAACTATCATTTTAATTTATAGAAAATTACCGCTCCCCTTTCAAATACCCTTTTAATTTACAGATATTTCATCGACCTTCGTACAGTGGATTATTATGACCTTTATTTCAGGATTCTTTATTTATCAAAATTAAGTACTTTACTCTTGTTAAAACGTAAAACGTTGCAGGTAAACTACCCCTTCCCCTTAAACGATCTTCAGCAAAATCAACAAGCCTTGACTCCTCTACAACTCGGGTACACATGAAAAAAATTAATTGATTCTGTTTGAGTGTGACTAAGTTATCGTTCGCCACAGACAAAATTTTGCATACAGACACACACACACACACACACACTTTTATGAACATGACTTTTTTTCTTGTTTTGAGGGTAGTACAATAAGAATCAGACGTTATCTCAAACATGAATTTATTCGCGATCACCATACCTCCATTTCCTTACGGAACATGGAAGTAAAACAAAAACAATTACGGGTGTGCCAGAAAACTAAGCAGAGCCTAATTCTCGACATCGTCGGCAAAGTTTCCTTTCCGTCCCCCATTGGGGGATCTTCTTCAGCCACAAAAAGAGACGGAGTTTTGCAAAAACAGTAACCGCAGATCTTAGGTCGAACGTACCCGACACTTTATTGGGTAAAAGGAACTCCACGATGCGACCTCGGTGTTGCTTTTAATTATTTCTTGCAGGTTCATGAGAGTAAAAATGTAGCGCATCAGATCGCCAAGTGGTGTATTTTTTTAATGAGGATTGCATTAATTACGCATTTTTATTTGTGGCTCTTAAAGATTGTTAATTCTGTTGGCCTGTTTAACATTGACAAGCAATACATTAAAGATGATCATCATCATCATCTTAACGGTTTAAACCAAGGATGGTTTGTTTTGGTCTCAAATAGGCAAAGATTACAGCTGGTCACTCCAGCGCTTCCTCTGACGTCCCACACCTCTCCGTCCCTTATAGTTCCAGAGTTGTTTGTGGATTCGGCCAAGATGTTCCCACCACTTCAGCCGATACCGAGAAATCCTGTCGAGTATACTCATAATATTCAGTTCCTGCCGTATATCTGTGTTTCTTCTATGATCATGGAGAAAATACCCTGCCATGTGCCTGAGAAATCTCATTTCAGCGGCTTGGATGCGACTGTCCTGGCCTTTCGTTAAAGTCTAACTCTCAGACCCATAAAGAAGTATGGGAAGACCCATCCTCTTGTAATAAATCAAAAACGTGTACGTAATGTTAATGTGTGTGCATGGGTCAGGAGCGTATCAACAAAATCTGCCCCCACCCTTACAATAATTACTTCAGACAAAATTTTGTCACCGTCTTGTGATTGTAGAATTGTTTTCTGACTGTGAATGTGATATACAATTCATATCACGTCATGTAGCTTCATGGTTCTACTATAAAGTTAGCCCTACTTTAAATTTTAACTGTACATTACCACCATGTTATTTTTTGTGTGATACATAACTCAATTGAGTGGTGTGTATTCTAAACTGTAAGGAAATGTTACTAAATAAAACAATTAACCGACAAACACAAATATAATCTTATACTCGTACGTTAATAAACTTATTGTGTTGATAATAACACATTTTATCTCTATGTTCACTTATTCCTAACATTTATACTTTGGAGCATTAAAGAATGATCTAACCTTCTATATCCCAAAATTGAACTCTTCACCCTCCCCAAAATTAAACTCCTCTCCACCCCAAAATTTCTTGCTGGATCCGCCCCTGGAGTGGGTTGTTTGGTTGGGGTTTTATATAAATTTTAATCGCTGTTACTGAGACCCAAAGCACACAACAGATGTCATTTCAGAACCTCTTCAGCCGTAATTACTTGAGCGTCCGTAAAACGTAAATACAAGAGCTTTTCGTCAATCATAGCTATTCCCATGATGCGACAGATGCGTCTCCAATATTCTAAAGTTGAATTCAAATTCTTTACAGCACAACATTGTCGCGATCCCTTGGTGACTGAAAATTAATTAGATAGTCTCGTATGTTGCTAGTAATGTTGGTGTATAGCACTTCCACAAGTCTAACATATTCAGCATTGACACCATTTTGAATGACACCGACCACAGCGTACAAAGATGAACACTGTTTTAACTGCCCTCTTGAGCTCTATGAATACTAAATAAGCTTCTACATTTCTTGCCGCTCATTTTAAAGAAGATGTTTTAAATTTCATTTTGTTTCGTAACGTAAACAAAACACAGAACACATTACAATCACCAGTTGTTTCTGTTACTTAAACCGTACGTACCTGCCACAATGCGACAGTTAATGTTACCTTAACGATCTGACTAATGTTAATACTTAAAAGTAATTTAAAATTCGTGATACGAATTTAGATTATGTACGTTAAGTTAGGCACGCTACAGACAATCTGTGGGACAATCAACCATATATTCAAACACAAGCTGCGACGAGAAACACAATTAAAGTTTTACAAAATTATGACAGTCCCTGTACTCTTCTTCTTCCTCTCCTCCTCTTCAAGGATTAGGTTATATAAACCTGTTCTGGCACTCATCTCATCCTCGGACAAGCCACGTCTTTTCTACCAATGGCTTTATAGCTCAGTACCGCTTTTGGCAATCTACTCTCTGTCATCCTTTCCAGATGATCCCACCATTGTCTTCTGTAAATTGAAACAATTTCATTTATTTCCTTTACTTGGAGTTGTGTTGTGATATCTGAATTCCTTATTCTATCTTGCAATGTATAGTTTAAAGTATTTCCAAGAAGCTGCATTTCAGCACTCTGAAAGTTACCGTTTTCCTTTTTCGTCACGACTCACGCCTCACTCGCATAAATCAACGTGCGTATTGCAATCGTCTTATAAAATTTAATCCTAGTGCTGTGTTTTGTTTTATTTCTAAAATTTCTGTGAATCGTACCACAAATATGGTGTGAATTATGGGAGACAAGCAAGAAACAAAAAAGTAAATTGCATGTCTCGGAAATGGCGTTCTTGAAAAGAGTTAAAAGGTGTTCTAAACTTTACCGTATAAGGAATGAGGCCATAAGAGAAGTTACAAGTTGTTAACTTCAATGAAAAGTTAAAAGATTACAAACAACGGTGTAAAAAACGCTTAGAAACGATGTCAGATTCCAGACAGGCCAAACAAGTCTGGAAATACTAACCTGCAGGACACAGGTGTGTTGGTAGACCCAGGAAGAGGGAAGCTGGAGAATTTTCGAAGGAGGAACAAGCAGCACCTTGCCTGTGCAGTGCTGTAAAGATGACGATGGAGTTAGCTAAAGCATGTAAACGTAAATTAACTTTTAAACCTTTGCACGAGTTGTGCAATCGCTTCATTAGCGAGGTAAAAACAATCGATATTTCTCTCTTTACTGTCGTTTTTTACTACTCAGTCCAGTCAGGCGTTGTAGCGCCCCAGTTGTACTGCAGTAGCGGAGTGCTCTCAAATAACTAGGCCTATGTTATTGAAACAATAAAAAAGTTGGTCCATTGCCGCCGGTTAACTGCTGTTAAATCCAGTCATGATTTACTATAGTAGGCCTACATAGCAGTAATTTAATCAAAACATGTGTTGATTGTTTTGCTTTTAACAGATTTAAGCTATTTTGCTACGTATCACCCCTAAGTGAATATTTATAACATTTAATTTGATAATAAAATTTGATATGGGAGCAAACTGTGGCCAATAATGGCAAGAAAAGGGATCCCGAAACACCTAATTAGAGCTATGCAGAGTCTTTATGTAGAGAATAAAAACTTAATTAAAACAGGGAAACCAAGAACAGCTCGTAGAGTTGGCCTGATCAATTGCAAAGTACGACAAGCGTGTCCATTATCATCTTCTCTTTTCAATTTATATATTCATGGTGTCATACAAAACTGGCAGATGTGTGTTCCAGAGCATTTTACGATTGGTCACTCTGCAATTCACACTTTGTTATTTGCGGACGATCAGGCTATTCTGTCGGACTCGGAAAACAGGTTGCAGATGGGTATACATTTGTTAAAACAAAACTGCAAATACTCTGGATTACAAAAATATCCATACCTAAGACAAAGGTCATGGCTTTGTCGTGGAACTGATCCCGTACAGGCCAAAATTGTTGTAGCTGATACTGTCTTGGAACAAGTCATCAACTTTGAATACCTGGGCTACAGTGTGTCTTATAATACAAGCAACAACGTGGTGAATAAGTTGTATAAGTTCAACCTTATGTGCGGGACCATTAGGTGAACTCTTAAGTCAACAAGTAAAGAAATACGCCTAAACTTCTACAAGATGATGGCCCTTCCCACACCTCTGAGAATGGGACTTTAACGAAAGGCCAGACCAGTCGCATCGAATCGTCTGAAATGAGATTTCTGAGGTACGTGGCAGGGTATAATCTCCATGCTCATAGAAGAAACACAGACATACGGCGGGAACTTAATATTATGAGTATACTCGACAGGATTACCCAGTATCGGCTCAATTGGTGGCAGCATCTTTGCCGAATGGATGACTTCCGCATTTCCAAGCAACTATGGAACTATAAGCCGAGGGGAGGGAAGGAGGAGTGTGGGACGTCCGAGGAAGCGCTGGAGTGACCAGTTCTAGACTCTTTGACTGTTTGAGACCAGAACGAACCATCCTTGGTTTAATCATTGACGACGACGACGACGATGATGAAAATCCTTTGTGAATATATGGGGACATATTTAATTACTATAAGCCTTACCTGTGGAAAGGAGTGTGAATGTTATAACTCGCGAATTGTTATTAGGATAAGTGCTGCATCTTAACATCGTTTAAGAAAATTATAAACAATAAAAAACAGCAGTGCAGTGTAGTTAATGTGAATAAGTGATGTGCGCGTAACGAATCGTGTAAAGGTAATTAACAGTAAAACAGACACACTATCAGTCATTTGTATTAGTGTCCAAAACATAATAACTATTAGTATCTAATTATTGTAGTGTTAAAAAATTTTAATAAAATTTATTCAACTGACAAAGTAATTAGCTACGCAAGCACATGCAGCTAAAATCACGTGGTTTGGGAAGGTCTAGAAACCAGAATTCATGTTCATCAGCATGTTCGCGGTCTCTTTCACGAAATTCTCTCGTTATTTATTACCGTTTATTATACGTTAGTTAACAAGACTAAGTCCATGGCTGTTAAAGGTTGCTTTCCTGTAAAGTGTAAACTAGTACTGAATGGTCAACTAATTGAGCAAGTACATTAATTCAGGTCCCTTGGATGCGACTTGGGTGTTCATCTATGTTGGTGAGATAGATGTGGACAAAAAAATAGAGAAGTTTTAATTATACGAGTATGTGTGGAACGATAAGAAAAACGATATGAATGGAAAGGTCAGAAGAGATGCTCTTTTGAAATTTTATGAAGTGATGGCAGTGACGTGCAGCCTTTATGGCAGTGAGACTTGAGACTTGGACACTGCACACAAAGACCCACAGCCCGATACAGGCTAGTGAAATGGGATTTTCATGATCAGCACTAGGAGTATCACGGAAGGATACGAAATGATGATATAAAGAACATCATTGGAATATAAAACCTAAACAAAAGGATAAAGCAATACAGACAGGATTGGGCAGACCATGTTGAAAGGATGAATAAAAACAGGATACCAAAACAAATTTTGGTTTATAATCAAAAAGGACACTGGAATATTGGAATACCAAAGAAAAGATGGTCGGAATAAGGAAGGCGGAACGGATCGTAAGGTCTACAGCCTAAAGAAGAAGAAGAAGAAGAAGAAGAAGAAGAAGAAGAAGAAGAAGAAGAAGAAGAAGAAGAAGAAGAAGAAGAAAAACACAGTAATTAAAATTGCCATATTGTAACAACACGTGATGACGTAGTTGTAATAAATTAAACGAACAATAGGTTATTCCTTGAATAAACATTTTTTGCATCTGCTGGTAGCATTCAACCATCTATTTACTTGCTTCGTATATGCCTGTTCATTGTTAATCATTGTCAAAATGATTTCCTATAATATTCCGATTACTTTAAATTCTATAATAAAAACTTAATTAAATGATTGTAGATTTTTAAAAGTATAGAATTATAGAATAATTGACACTATAAATGACACTTGTGGTTCTCAGAATTTGAATCACACAAACATATTGACAATACACAACATCCATAATGATTGATAGTACATATGAAACACAGTCACTATTGCAGTAATAGCTAGCGGCACGTAAACAATATTACAATGCTTATGATACAATTGACTTGTATGCTCGCCCCGGGGAATGTCCCGGGCGTGGTCCATGTAATGTGACACGCACACACTCACACACACACACACACACACACACACACACACCTCGTATGGCACGCATACGATTAGTGTGTAGCCACCGGAAGGGGGCATAATTTGTGGATGGGTCGGCGTAAGATACCTAGCGCGGTGCGAACTTCTGCAACGCGTACTAAGGAATCTTGACCCGGAAAAACATTGGTAATTACCCCACGCTTCCACTGTAGTGGGGGGGGGGGAATTATCATCCAAAATGAGGACAAGCTGTCCGACATTTAAATTCCTTAATGGGGTGCGCCATTTGTTGCGCTGCTGCAGCTGGTGCAGATAATCCCTAGACCACCGTTTTCAGATGGTCTGTGTAAATTTTTGGAGCAGAAGCCATCTGCCCAAATGACTAGTATTGCCTTGTGTATAGTCGGGTTCCGGAATTGCCGTCAGTGGAGCACCGACCAAAAAATGAGCAGGTGTTAAGGGTTCAGGGTCTCTAGCATCGTCGGACACCGCGCATAACGGGCGTGAATTAAGGCAAGCCTCAATTTGAGAAAGAAGAGTAGAATATTCCTCAAAATTCAAGATCGTACCGCCAATTACGCGACGTAAATGGAATTTAACACTCCTTACACCACTTTCCCACAAACCACCGAAATGAGGGGCTGAAGGGGGGATAAAGGACCATTTGATGCCGTGGAGACCGCAAAACTCCAGAGAAGATTGCTCAACTTCCTTGGAGGTTAAAAATTTGTACCAATCATGCAACGTGTGGTTGGCACGACGAAAATTCGTGCCATTATCCGAAAATATTTGCGCGGGAATACCTCTGCGCGATATGAACCTTTTTAAAGCCGCTGTAAAGGCGTTGGAAGTGAGATCCGACACCAATTCTAAATGGATGGCCCTAGTACACATGCATATAAATAGAGCGATATATGCCTTGGTCGTGGACTTAGAGCGCTGCCCGCCATGGCGCAAAAGTACAGGACCGGCGTAATCCACGGCCGACTGTGAGAATGGCCTTGACGGCGTGACCCTGGAAGAGGGTAATTGACCGAGTAATTGATTCGCGCCTTTAGCCCGGAAACGAAAACAAGTGACACACTTATGTATCACTGAGCGGATATAGGACTTATCGTGTATGATCCAATACTTTCGCCTAAGCGAAGCTTGAGTTGATTGCACCCCAGCGTGCAACAAACGGATGTGTTCGTATTCAATTATTAATCTCGTGAGATGAGAGTGCGGGTGCAAAATTATTTGGTGTTTAGTCTCGTAGCTAAGTGGGGAGAATTGCAAGCGCCCACCCACTCTTAAAATGCCTGATTCATCCAGGAATGGGTTGAGAGCAAGAATTTTACTACTGCGTGGAAGGCACCGGTGTGCCTCAAGTTCCCTAACCTCCACGTCGAAATGCAACTTCTGTGATTGCCGGACAAAAATCAAGAGCGTGTCAGACAATTCTTGAGCCGACAAAAAGGACGTGTCTCTATCAACCACCGCGAGCCTAGAATTGCGAAAAAAATCGACGGCAATATGCGAAGACGCGAATAAGCCTCGTAAGAGATGAATAATTTTCAATGTAACTATGTGTTGAGGACGCGACAATTAGTGAGGTTTGAACCTGCTTGCGACGTTCCTCTTCAATGTCGGGAAAAGTACAGGGAGTATTAATGTCGAACGCGCTGACCGGCCATGAGGCCGAATCACAAGCCAACCAGGAGGGACCATGCCACCATTGAGTATGACAGTGCAAACTACGAGGGAGGCAACCGCGCGATAAAACGTCGGCAGGGTTGTCATTTGATACTACATGACGCCAAATTCCCCTGCTGCTAACAAGACGCTGTATTTCCGCGACACGGTTGGCCACAAATACCTTCCAGCGGGAAGATTGCTGATGTATCCAGTACAACGCTATCATCGAATCCGAATAAAGATATAGTCCGTCAAAATTGTAATCGACGGCGTTTAAAACCTTGGACGTTAATTGAGCCAACAATAAACAGGCACAAAGTTCAAGTCGTGGTAGCGTTATCTGTTTCAGCGGAGCGACCCTAGATTTAGCACACAACAAGTTTGATGATATGGCGCCGTTCGAATAGACCGCCCGCACATAAATGCAACAAGCGTAACCTTTAGCCGAAGCGTCGGCGAATCCGTGCAGCTGTAATGAACTAATTGGGTAATTATTCGAACTCTTAACCGACCTCGTAATCTCAAAATGAGTGTCGGAGACTAATTGAGCGTATAATTCCAACCATTGATTGGATAACGATCCAGACAAGGGTTCGTCCCAATCAGTGCCCGCCAACCACAACTGCTGCACGAAATGCTTGCAGCAAAATGTGATGGGAGCGATTAAACCTAGTGGATCATAGATCCCGGCGATGATTGACAACACGCTTCTCTTGTTGAAAACGGTTAAATTATCATCACCCCTAACGGTGTATAAAAAGTTATCCCCCTCAACATTCCATTGTATTCCCAAGGTACGCACGTTTTGACCCTTGCTGAAGTCACGGGTTACCTGGGCGCGAAGAGTCATAATCTTATGGTGGTTAGAGAACCATTTATGTAACGAAAAACCATACCTCCTCAACAACTTCACGATCTCGCATTTCATTTCAGCTAAGCCGTTCGGATCATCCGAACCCGTTATGAGATCGTCTACGTAAAAGTCATTTGCTATGGCCTTAGCAGCTGTAGGGTAGTCGGATTTATTTTCATATGCTATTTGAGCCAGACAACGCGTAGCAAGGAAGGAGGCACTAGCAGTGCCATATGTAACCGTCCTTAACGCGTAATGTCGCAATTCCTTATGCGGTGCATCACGTCAAACAATGCGTTGCAAGTTTGAATCCTTAGGATTAACAATGATCTGGCGATACTTCTTTTCAATGTCCGCAATAAGTACGTATCGGTGGGTGCGGAACCGAACCATTATCGAAAACAGATCCTGCTGGATCGTAGGACCGACCATTAAAGTATCGTTAAGGGACAAATTATTGGTGGTTTTAGCGGATGCGTCAAATACCACGCGCAATTTAGTGGTTAAGCTAGAGTCTTTGAAGACTGCGTGATGGGGCAGATAAAAGATCTCTGACCTGTCAAGCGACAGATCGTATTCATTAAGCGGCGACATGTGGCCAAGTCTTAAGTAGTCACTCATGAACTCACTATAATCCTTATAAAGGGTAGGGTTCTGCTTGAATTTTAATTCTAACGATTGGAATCTGCGTATGGCTCCGCGGAGAGAATCTCCCAAATAAGATTTATCAGATCTGCGGGGCAGGGCTACCACGAATCTCCCGTCGCGATTGCGGCTAGTGTTTTCCACGAAATGCTTTTCACACGGCGAGTCCTCAGATCGGGCTTCGCGACTAGAGATCTCCTCCAACTTCCAAAATTCCTTTAGTTGCGAGGAAATCTGATTATCATCCCTACAGACCATAAAGGAAGAACCCGTTTTAGTCATATCGACGTTGAATGGTAAGTCACCGGCCAAAATAAATCCTAACTTGGTTTCCTGAATTATAGGAAAGTGTGGTCCGCGCGTATATTTCACAGGTTCAATTAATTGGAGAAAATATTGAGCGCCGATTAATATATCGACTTGCGACGAGCAATGTAGGTGAGGATCCGCCAAGCATATGCGCTTGGGTAAATTTAAAGAGGCAAGATTGAACGACTCCGCCGGTAAATTATTAGTTATACTGGGTAATACGGCACAATGTACGTTTAACGTGAAGGGTTTATAGCGTGAATGTAGCCTTACATTAGTACTGAAGTCAGCCTGGGAAAGCGAATTGTTTATACCCGTGATGGGCAGTTGCGATTTAACCAATTGGAGGCCCATTCTGCGGGCGAAATCCATTGTGCAAAAGTTCGCTTGAGAACCGGAATCCAGTAATATCCTAACGGGAAATTTTTTGCCGACTTTATTGGATGTCATACAGACGGCGATAGATAACAATACCGATTTATTGGTCTGTGATTTCAGTGAACACTGGTTGTTAACAGAAGCTACGTCCCTGTTGGGGACATGAATCGTGGTGTGGTGACGCCTAGAACATTTTTTACATGAGAATTTTGAGGGACATTTTGAACCCTCGTGTCCCGAACGGAGGCAGTTTAAGCAAAGTTTGTTTTTTATTAACGCGTTTTTTCTATCAGGGATAGACAGCGATGTAAATTGTGGGCAATCGCTAAGTCTATGTCCACCGTTACACAGCCTGCATAAATTGGTTCTAATATGTGAGTGGAATGCGCCCTTTGGAGTGCTTATCTGTTTAACTGCCTTGCGATAAGGAGACTTATCGCTTTTGTTCAACCTGCTCGTTGGGCTAGTCGCGTTATCGAGATTTTGCAGTAATTTCCTACGTGAATTTAGAAAATTTATAAAATTATTAAAATCAGGGAATTTATGCTCCGATAAACTCTCTTTCCACAAACGTAAAGTGTAATTGTCAAGTTTTTTGGCTAAATAATTTACGACAATAATTTCGAACGTGTTGACTGGCAGTTTGAGATTATTTAAAGCGTTTATATTTGCAGAGATTTGATCAATAAATTGCGATATGCTAACTTGGGATTCCTGTTGAACTAATGGTACGTCTAGGACATTCCACACGTGGTGAGCGGAAACAATTAGCTTACTATCATATCTATTCCTCAACAGATCGATAGCCACCGCGTAATTCTCATGTGTGATGGGCAACGATTTTATTACGTTAAGCGCCTCGCCATGTAATGACGAGTGCAAATAGTGAAGTTTCTGTATATCTGTCAGATCTGCTCTGACATGAA